>JADMNL010000030.1:191420000-191970000 GCA_016271365.2 Neoceratodus forsteri | reverse complement strand
GTATGTATATGTATATGTGTATGTGTATATGTGTATATGTATATGTGTATATGTATGTATATGTATATATGGTGTACATTTTTACTCTATCGCTGCTTCCACTAGAACACTCTTTGGTGATCCCCACTCACTGCCAACCGCTCTACCAAGGCCCTGAGGCCCACCTCACCGAAAATCTGGGACAGACACTCCCCACCTACCTGGTCGATGACTGGCCCACCTCACCGGAGCCAAGACAGACGGGATTGGGAGAGCCAGTGGGATAAGCCCAGTGTTGGGTGTGTGGTGGTGGGCACTGGAGGATGCTGTCACCTATTCAGGGAGTGGGACATTTCTACTTTTTATGCTGGTGTTGCCAGGGCACAGATGTGCAATGGTGTCCTGCTTGTGCCAGGCACGCTCCCACGCCTATGTGAAAGATGCTACCACCGCCAAACCCCTACTGTGTGCCCATGCAGATGTGGCAGCTCTCCAGGAGTCGCTAGTGCTGTGAAGCAGAACCCACCCAGGAGACTAGAGCTGTCCTCAGACGCCAATCCTACTCCTCCCTGCCGACCCAGTCCGCACCGAACCAGGTCACTGGCGTGGCGCCCAGCTGCCTCAACCTCAGCACCATCCAGCTGGCTAAATGTTACATTCATATGGCGTCCTGCCATTTGCCTCCCTGCTGACTACCTTCCAGTTCCCTTAATCATTTCCAGTACTTGCAGCTAAGATGAGGTGAGGGCTATTCAAAACTACTGATGAGCTCCCCAACTCTCAAGAATATTTATATCTCGGTTACAAAGTGAAGCCTGGACTTGCCTTTTGCCCACCTTTAAAAGCTCTCCAGAGTTCACTCCAGACTACACAGATAAGATCCTACAGAGGTGGATTAAGGAGCTGGGATCAGATCATTTGTTGACCTAGCATAAATATGCTAGCGCCAGCCTACAGACTGAGCTCGACTACATATTAGCGTGACTTCTTTCGGAAGTGCAGATGCCGCTTCTTCCATTCGCCAAGTATTGGCAGAATATGCAGGATTAACCAAGGTTTCTGCTGGAGGTGATGCGGGCAAGCCTTTGCAAGCATACACATGTTTTGAAATGCCTACGCTCGCACACTATTGGCAGGCATTTATTTGGGAAGTGGAGAGCTTCACCTGTCCTGGAGAGGTTACCCTCCTTGATTATACTGGCTAGTCCCCAGATGGGCGCTGTCTTAGAGACCCAACCCTTAAAGTCCTGTTGATTCTGATCTTTGAAGCAAAACAAGAGCGGTCACCAGCTGTGAGACACCCTTCATGTCCCCACTGTGGGAGGGTGGTGTAAAAGCAGATTGGAAATATATTCATTGAAAATGGCCCCTGTCTTGTCTAACAAAACAAGTCTGTTCAGCGCCAGATGTCTGTGGGTACTACACCAATAGGTAATTAGCTCGACTGTTCCGTGAGGCACCCTCACCCTTTTTGCTCTTATTTATTTTATTTCTTTAAGTCTTTGATAACGGGTAGGTGCAGTGATCCAGGTGACAACTGTCAGGCATGACCTGGGCTGCAACATCGGCACCAAGTAAAATATATAGAGGAAATAACAGTAATAAAATACATTCAGCATCTTTTTTTATACTTTTGCACCCCTTCTCTTCGCCGTCGTCCGCTCGGTCACGGACCCTCGGCTGCGGCATCCCATGAGCTGTACTCCCGGACCCCTGATTACCCCCAGATGGAGACGTGGCACCCATCCCCTTTGGGTGCCAACGAACAACGGATAGGGTGGGAGTCGGCTGGGGAGCCGACAGCAGCCCGAGGGTGGGCATATCATTTAGGCGGAGAGGCGGGCTGAGATTTTCTCCCTTAGAGGGGCGGGAACGCAGTGACGCCAGCGCCTGTCCCGCCTCTGGAAACCTTTCTGTCCCATATGCTGAGGTACCCAGGCCTCCACCAGGTGTCCCCATGCATCGGCGACATCCCGCGCCCCCCCGAGAAGGAGAGCAGTCGTGGGATGCTCGATCCTTCTCCCCGGCCGCCCCGATCTACCTGGAGCTCACCCCAACTCCAGGTCGCCGGCGCCGCAAGCGGAAACCAACCGCTAGGCGGCCTTACATTCCAGCATCTTAGTCATCGACAAATGGACAAAGGTACAGTTCAGTTTACATCAAAGATCACACACAGTGGTGGCCTATTAAATAATTACCCATTGTCCGCTTCAAAACAGAAGACAAGTAATGTGTTACGGAATAATGGAGTGGTAGAACAAGACTAGAGTATACAAGGTATTAGGGTAGGGAGAAATGGCATTGGAGAAGGGGTGACAACGGCGAGGAAGAAAAGTGCTAGCGGACAGGGCAGGCATGGGGGATTAATTGTCCCCTGTAGGAGAGTAGGAGGACAGGCTAAAAATAATCCTGGAGGAGCAGAAACACTTGGCTTCATTTAGTAGCCAGGATTTGAGTCGCTGCCTGAAGATACTGTGGGTATGAAGGAGCGGAGGGATGCTAGGAGACTGTTCCACTAGGAGGGAGCAGCAACAGATGGTGCTCGATCTCCCGTGGCAGTTTGGGGGACCAGAAGACACCGCAAGCATCCTGATGGAGCATGGGTAACCAGGAGCGATGCATGCAGAGAAGCATCCCTGCATCTAAGGGAGCTGTCGATAATGCATCCCAAGGAGTAGTCGATGCAAGAGGGAGCGGGAGCCAGCCCAGCATCAGGTAAAAGAGGAAGTGGTGGGTGGAATAAAGTGCTGTGAGAGTGAAATGATACATTGTTGTAGGTGGAGATTAGGCATGAGTGGAGGGTCTGCTCGTTTTTAAACTGAATCTCCGCAGTTGTCTAACAGGTTCCTTCCTAGGCTACTCACCCTCCACCTCATTACCCTCCCTCACTCCCCCTTTTACCATCCCTCCACTAACACCTCCTCCAGCCACCCCCTCCGCTTTCCTACTCACTACCTAGACGAGGCCTCCCCTGCTGCTCTGTTCTGCACCATTCTCAGTTGCACTTATTTTTGAGCACTGTAACCTAAGCTCGATTGCACCTCCATTTGCAATTTTGGTAACTTCATCTGTTTTATGTCTTGTTCTGTTTTGTCTTGTTCTTCCTGTAAAATGTACTTGTCCTCATTAACATGGAACCTTTGTAAAAGTACCTCTGGTTCAAAGGTAATGTAATTTGAGACCTGACTAAAATAACATTTAACATCTGACAGTACAGCAGTTATAACCAGCAGCAGTATAATTCATTAGCATTGTGTGCCAGTTAGAACATTGCTATCAAATTGATAGTATGTAGTACAAAGCATGCATGAGACGCAGTTAATCCATGTATAATGCTTTCTCAGATACTGTTGTACACTGTGATGTCCTAATAAACTGTGTACAATTAAAACGAAAGTTTTGCAACAAACTGTGGCAACACAAACAAAACTTGAACAGTGCAGTGCCCACATTAAAATCATTGTTTCATTTATGGTTACAGAGAGGTATGCAAGAGATTCAGTTACATTTATTAAGGGTTTCTGAGCCGAGTTGTATCTGCAGACTCCCCTATAGTTGGTGTCAGGGTGGTTAAGTAATAGATGCCCGTTAGCCCATAGGGGCGTAAGTATATTGTGTTTAATTCTGCTGTTGTGTTCCATTGTCTGTACCTCCTGCACTCTAATGCGCCATCCCGCCACATCTGGAGGGTTCTCAGAAAGCCAGTGGGAGGTAATGCATTTACAGGCTGCCATGCATGGCAAGTATATAACTGGGTTTATGGGGACTGGCTGCCTTCATATGGGATCCCAGTATCGTAGATTGAAAGTTATAAGGCTACTGTTGGCTGCATATCGAATCTCTGTGGGTTGTTTAACCTGTACTGTTGTTTGTTAGGTGACAGAGCCCAGGATCACCTAGAAAACTTCCTACTAGCCTGAAGAAAGAGGAGAAGAAATGGGTTCCTCCAAAACTGCTGCCCCACAAATATGATGTGAAACTGCTCAGTGAGGACAAGGTGGGTGCCATGTGTGGTGTTGATTTCCAGTTAAAATTTGGCACAAGAACTGGCCTTGTAGATTGCCTGATATTACACTGTAATGCCACTGGGAGATGGACTTCTGGTCCTAACTGGGCCAGTGGAGATTCGTGCACTGTGGTGAGGTGATGTGGTGTGACCCTTTCTAGGGAGAGGGCAGAGTATGTCCCCATTCACGCACCAACCTGCAACTGAGAAATGAGCAGATCTGGCACCATCTTACAGGAACCCACTGCTCACGAGCCCAGTGAGGTGCCTTGACATGCTTGGGGTGGGGGTGGAACATTTGGTCCAGCAAAACAGTGGTTTTAGTCTCAATCGCTCTGTTACTTGGCACACTCTATGCCAGACCACAGAAAAGTGAGGCCGGCTGCTTTACCAGTTACTTTTTTATTTATAAATATTGTTCATGACAGCTTCATGAGATGTATGTAGTAGCACCTGAGTCCTAGGGTCCACAGAATGTGCACACAAGCATAAACACCGTACATCATTCATACCTGTAAATACAGTCAGAAGAGGTATACATACAGAAATGGGGGAAGGTAGATGGATAGTGTGTTTTTCTCTCCTTAATTCCCTGCATGGTGTTAGGCCATGGAGGGAATATAATGTAGGTCTTTGCATGCATGTAGGAACCAGTGTACATGCATCTCACATTTCTTGTCTATATATTGAAAACCACAAGGTGTGCCACCAGACTTGGCATTCTGTGATATTCACTGCTATTCAGCACTGTGAGTTCAGGGTATCTGAATTTACCTAATAACACTGACCTAATATTATGCCTGAGTTCTGGCCTCTAATTGCTCTTTGACACAGCCATGCCGTGTTCTACTTAAATCTTGAAACACTTAAGATTGTCCCCAGTGGGCTGGCTCGTCAAGCGTGGCAGCAATGCTGCTCGCTCGACACTGGCACCGCCTTCAGGAATGTGCATGGGTTGTTGGGGGATGGCTGTGGGAGGAGGAGCAGCATCCCAGAGGATGCACTCCAGGAGGAGGTTTACCAGCTACCAGCTGGGTGGCCACAGGTGCAGTGCAGTTAGAATTAGCATAGGTGAGGCGGGGCTGGGTGGTGCCTCTTCAAGCAGTCGCGATTCGTGCGTGTGTTGCCACCTGCTCCCGGTATCGGGACCAGAAAAGCGGAAAGTCCCAGCGAGGCAGGATGAATACCTGCTCCCTGCAGGCCCCTCACTGGCAACATGGCTCTCCTCCGATCTGGGACCTGGTCCAAGTGGTGCGAAGACTAGACTGCTGCCCTGCTGAAGTGCGTGCAAGTGGACGAGGGAGTTGGAAGGTAAGCCCACAAAAAGCTGGGTGACAGGGCTGTAGGGGCGGTATGTAGAAGGGCCTCGCCAGTGGGTGGGGATTGTCCAGTGTGTCCCAGTAGCAGTGACTGCAGCTTCACACTGATGATACTGCATCGGTTTAAACAACCAATACTGCCGTTGATTGTGCAGCACACAGAATACTGCTATATACTGTGAAATGTCGAGGTCTTCTCTCCTCCAGTGCTCTGGTTTGTCGCTTTCCGGCTTGCAGAGATCCCAGATTCCTTCTGCAGTCAGATTTTCACTTTTCTCTTAAAATTAGAAACTCTGCTGGTTATTGTGAAAATAAATTTTACAGATGTACACCAATATTGTGAAATTGTGGTTTTGAAATGGTTATATTTATTTAGCAGTGTCAGTGGCTCAGTAGGTATTACACTTGCCTCTGAGGCCGGAGATCACGGGGCTGTGGGTTCAGTTCCACATCTGGCACTTGGGTTAATATCCTAGCACTGACACTGTAGTGCAGCATGAGAGAGGGTGCTGCCACTTCAGAGGTGCCGCCTTCGGATGAGACGTTAAACTGAGGTCCCATCTGCTTGGCTTGGTGGTAGTTCAGGTGGATGTTAAAGATCCCATGTCACTTATCGAAAAGAGTAGGGAATTTCCCGGTGTCCTAGCCAAATTTCCTCATTCACTAAAAATACCACAACAGCTTAATCTGGTTCAAGGTCAGTTGGCTTTTATCTGTATCCGCTCCCGGTTGTGCCTGAAAATAGATAGGATTTGTCTAGTGCACTTACCCAGTCAACAAAAACTAAATAAATAAATATGTAAAAGTTTTACCAGGAAGGCATACTGAGCTGCCTGCCACTCTATTCCGTTTGTGTCCGGGGAGGATATCCCAGTCACCAAGTGTTGAATAGATATTTGGCATGAGGAATCTGGAGTTCTACAGGAATACAAGTTGGTGACTTAGCGTGATGAATTCTAGCTTTTGATTGAACCGTGCTAGGTTACCAAAGACTAAAATAAAAAAAAAAAAAAAAAATTGGCTTTTGTGGCACACAATGTCACATTTACAGTTTTACTATAAGTGGAAACCTCTTCCTGTCGTCACCAAATGTGTACACTTAGTCTAGTGCTAATAATTGTATCTTTTTTTTTAAATGGGCAGCTCCGTGCTACAGATTTTAAAATCAGTTTTTCATCCTCTGATATGAGTACAGATCGGCATGTTTTGCTCTAAAGCGTGGCCCAACATGGGACTTTACACATTTGGCACCAAGTCTGGTTGTAAATATGGTGCAAACAGGGTTTTTTTCTTAATATGAAAACCGACTCTTAAGTGATGTTTTAAAACGGCAGAATTTGTCTGATACCTGTTATTTTTCTGTTTTGTGGCCCTAGCGTCCTTCAAAAATGTTGCACTGTCTGCCGTGTTGGCATAACTCGTCACAGTTCTAACCGTGACGGACTGGAGGAAGGGCTTGGCACTGACAGGGAAAATTGAAGCAGTTACAGAAGTGCAGGAATGGTGGATACCAAATATTTCCAAGGGCTTACCATGCCGTGAAATTTATGTGATTCAGCCTTTTCTAGGACACTGGTAAGGTGCCGCTTTGTAATATGTGCAGTTCTGGTTGTGGCAGTGTGTAAGTAAGCGTGTGCGAGGGTGCAACAGGAGCAGCATCTTCAAAGCAGTGACACCTCAGGTGGTACATATATTTTCCTTCACCTCCCCACCCCAATCTTCTCCACCCAGGCCCTGGTTGGCCTCCCGCCTGGGCCTCTAGTCTCTGTCCCCACCCTTGTAGCCCCCATGGCTTACCCCCGGGAGCCCCCTACTCACCCACCCATCCAGGATCCATCTCAATGTGTTGCCTCTGGGGACAGAGCACCAGGGGACAGCCATCAAGCCGCCCGACCAGCCTCAGGTTCTTTTTCTGTTTTTCTCCCTCGAGAGCTTGCATGCAGGGATGCTGGCAGGCACACACACGTGTCCCGCCAGGTGTCTGCCAGGCTCCTGCCCCATGTGTGTTGGCTTGGCTGTGCCAAGTCCCAGCCTCTGCCAGGGTCAGGCGATGCGCCGACCGTGGGGCACCTTCCCGTGGGTGGAAAGCAGTCCATCGGACACTCAATCCAGCTCCTTTCCTGTTGACCGCCTGGCAACTGCGTGCTCGTCCGGAACACGGCTGCCTGTGGGAGAGTGCGTGTGATCAGCGCCTCAGCCCGCGCCACCGGCTGATCCTTGGGACCTTTTGTATAATAGAATGGCTGTCCCTTGCAGTTAGTCTGCTCCTCTTCCTTATTCCCCAGCCCTAATCTTCTGCTTGTGACAACACAGTCTGTTAACATAAACATAACTGTGGTATTACAAGCAGGGATTCCTAATCCTTGGTAGGAAAAATGCAGTTGAAGCAAATCTGCTGTTGAGACAGAAGTCCTGCTTTCAGGCCAGTGTTCTCAACCATGTGGAATATAAGGGAAGAACAGAAATCGACCCATATTTGGCTTCAAGGAATGCCGGGACCTGCAGACAACTAGTTGTAGCTTTATAAAGCTTCTGCATATATTCTCATAGGTGAATTTCCAGTGGCCGGTTGCCAGCCATTGAAGGATTCTGGGATACACCCCAAGTGGCACTGTTTATGAAATGGTTGTACTGGTGAATAGCTGGGCCAACCAGATTGTTTAACAATTAAATCGATTAAAAATGTTCCAAGGGGCGGCTGCACATATGGGTGTGGGGATCAATACATATGCTTCCACCTTTAAGAGACAGGGTCCTGTTTTCAGATAAGTGTCCTCACTATAATGAGGACCAAAGGAAGGAACAGAAACCACATGAAATGTAAGCTTGTGTGTCAAAATACGTTGTTCCAAAGTTCTTCCTAAGGCGTCTACTACTCTTTCAGGGAATGGAGTGTAGCTATGGAGAAAATTTAGACACGGTGGGTATATTTTCCAGAGGATAAAATGTTCAGGGTAAATAAGATATAGTTTCTGTGGATGTGGATAATGGTGTACTATCCACACTTCTGGCATATCCTTTCCCTTTAAAGCGCAGGCTGGAGGTCTTCATGTTTGCTTTTCCCACGCACCCACCCCAGGTGGTAACTCCTCTGCACCGCCCTGTGGCGTCAGATCTTCCTTTCTGCTGGGCCGAAGGTTCCCTCCTCATCACTTTCGCCCGAGTAGACCCTTTGCTTTCAGAGAATAAAAAGCCTTGCGTCTTTAGTTTTCAAATTAGATTCGAAACTAAGCAGCCGGTATGGATGACTCTTAAATCTACGCCTGGTTCTAAAAAAAAAAAAAATCGACTGCAGGTAGTAAATGTCCTGATGGACCTGCACACCTCATGCGTCACTGCCAGGCCACAAACATGTTCCCCAGGTTTGTGGCCTTTGTCACCTTGCATCCGTTCTTGCAGGATGAGGGGGATACTTCCTCTCTAGGACTGTGGTCCTACCTATCACCTCCCAGGAGGTCGAACCAGCTTCCTGATCCGCTCCTGAACCCTAGGGATCATGTTTCCTCTGAGGAGTCTCGGCTTTCTCCAGCACACTCTCTTGATGTTGGGTTCTCCGGCGGTCAAGGTCAGTCCCATAGCCTGGAGCTGAGCAGCCCTACGCCCGGCATCAGCGCTTTTACTCTTGGCACTTGGGCAAGTGCATTGCTCACTGTTCTTCCTCTTCTGGTGAGAAAGGCTCTTAGCATTAAGATGTTTTGGCGCTACAAAGAGCTTATGTGGCAGCAGCTCATGCTATCAGGGTTACTGATTCTGCCAAAGGCCCCAGCCTGCTGCAGCTAGGCCTGTTCAGCCTCACCGCTCATCAAGGTGGAGTCGTCTCTGAGCAGCGAAGGGGGGAAACCATCCTAAGGATGCATATGCCGCTCCAGGCTTCCTTGTCTGCTGTTAGTCACAGTTACTTCCGATAGACCCTCACAGGGTCAGTGGGGATTCAGGAGGTCGGCCGCTTTTGGCGAATCCTTAGAATCTGAGGACTGATCCTGCATTCACATCTGGTGGACATGGAATCGGGAGGATTTGTCTGCAGCACTGCCCACTTCTTTTGGAGTTGCTCATTCTCATTTCAGAATCTATTAGGATTTAGATGGGCCCATCCCAAAACAGGCCAAGTATCCGAAATTCTCGACCAAGGTGCCTTACACCCAGGCATGGCCCGATTCTTCACGGATGTTTCCCAGTAAGAAAAAAAAAATTTGACTGTTTCTCTCTATTTGTGTGTATGTGTATGTATATATATATTTGTAAAATGTGTGTGTATATATACATTTATAAAATGGTAGGGAAATTGCAGCAATATCATTAGCTGACCAGCATCACATGACCGTAGCGTATATCAGAGCGCGACCGCACACCTGCACTTTTACCCCCCTCAAAACAATTTTGACATTTTATAAGATAGATAAACCACACTGAGGTGTGCGGTCGCTCTGATATACGACGCTTAGGCGGTTGACGACTCGCCTTGTGGCCTCGTAGGCATAACGCATACCAAGGCATATGCGATATCAGAGCCAATCACATGCCTCTGAGAGTGGTATATCTATTATATATGTGTGTGATATGTGTGTGTGTGTATATGTATATATGTATATGTATATGTATATGTATATATGTATATGTATATTATATATATATATATATATATAATGTATATACGTATAATGTGTATATATATGTATATGTATGCATATATATATATATATATATGTGTGTGTGTGTATATGCACACACATACACACATACACACACACACACACACACACACACACACACACACACACACAGTATTGTGTGCATTGGCTATACTAAGAATTGTGCTGAACCTGGAGTTTTTTCCAGCAGAAGCTGGTTTGTAAATAAAATGTTCAATTTATTTGATTCTCACCTTCCTGCTGGGAGATGTGAGTGTTTCTGAGTTGCACATTGGTAACTACCTTATCTTACTCGAGGGCTGTTGCAGTAGGCAGCACAGTTAGGACTAATCCTCCAGGCACTAGGACCACATGGAAGACTACTAGCTAGCAGTCTGCAGCGGTGACTGCCCCTAACGTCAGCATGCCGATGTCTCCTATGGTATAAAGGGTGCAGTCAGTCCCTCGGCCCCATCTCAGTTCTTTTCCTGTCGTCAACCTCGCTCCTTGTGGAATGTTGCTTCAGTCGACTGCCTTTACTGCTTTTTCAATTATTTTCTTTATTTTCAATGATTTTTCAGTTTACCGTCGGGTGCATGTCTTCACCAACTTTTCAGAGTCCCGCAAAACCAAGTGTGCCTGTGGTAAACCGATTCCAAACAAGGATGGCTATTCCTCCTGCGTTACCTGCCTAGGCCGGATCACATTACTGAAGCCTGCCAGACCTGCTTGAAGTTCTTATACTTACTAGTGATGGATTAGCTGTGAACTGAATTATAAGTAATGGATGAAACAAGTGCTGAATGCTAATGCATCTGTTTGTTTATTGTTTAATACAGGTATATGTGTTGTGGCTATCTCTTTAACGCTGCACTTACATAGAAGTTGTCGGCAGATGAGGGCTGCTAGGCTCATCCAGTCTGCCTGTAAGCCTCACACTTGTATGTGGCCCATGACCCTACCTGGTCAATGGCTTTCACCTCTCCTTCCACCTCTAAGGTTCCCTTATGCCTGTCCCAGGAATATTTAAATCCGCCCACTGCCCTCGCCTCCCACTACCTCCTGTGGCAGGCTATTCCATTTGTCCACCACCCTCTCTGTGGAGTCTCACATTTGCCCCCAACCTGCAACCTTCCGGTTTCATATCATGCCCCTCGCTCATGTACTCCTCTTATATTGTAAGACCCCCACCTTGTTTATGCCCTTAAGGTACTTGAATATTTCTCTTGTCACTCCAATCCCTCTCTCCTCAAGCGAGTACATATTGAGATCTTTAATCTCTCCTCATATGTTTTCTGGTGCAAGCCCTGTACCATGTTTTCACCCTTCTCCGAACTTCCTCCAACCTGTAGATGTCCTTGTGAAGGTGTGGCCTCCAGAAGTGTACACTACAGGTGCGGTCTAGCCAGTGTTTTTTATACAGTGGCATCATTGCCCTCCTGCCTTCTAGTGATGCCTCTGCCTGTGCACCCCAGCATGCCACCGCCCTCCCTACCGCCTTTGTACACTGCTTAGACACCTTAGGTCATCTGAAATAGCCCCCTGGTCCCTTTGTTCTGTGGTCATCATTGCACCACGCCCCCACCAATCCTGTAGCTTTCCTCAAGGGTTCCTTCATCCCAGGTGCATTATTTTGCCTTCTATCAATCAAAAAATCAATCAAAATCTTTATTTATTCAATGAGCATCATTGAGCATAGCTCATTTACAAGATGGACCTGATTGGTCATAACAATATAAAGGTACAATTTTACGAATACAAGATACAGATTGAATACAAAACAAGGACTTTATAAATGAACAGATGTAAGAATATTCACATATATACAAAGCAATGAGCCAATGAATCTGGGTTATAATAAAAAGGAAAAATAGTACTGAAAGATTAAAGCGAGGGTGATGGGATTTTGGGAAAAAGTCTGGTAAGAAATAGGTGGGTGAAAGCTAGAAAACAAATTAAGGTGGAAGTGCAAAAGGGTAGGGGAAAAAGGGGGTATGATGGGACTAGGTCTTGTGGAAGCAGTTGCATGGCTCTGGAAGAGACTAGTGTACAGCTTTTTGAAGGATGTTATTGGAATGAGGGTATTCAACTTCAAGGTCTTTTGAAGAGAGTTCCAGATAAGTGCTAGAGTAGCTGATTGCAGCCCTCCCATACGGGTACAGGTAATGGGTATCTTCAACATGAGACTATTGTTCCTTGGGGCATATGGCCTGGATATGACCGGAGTAAAACAATCTGAAATGTAGGATGGTAGTTTGTTTGTTAGAGCTTTGTAGATCCATAAAGCAGCATTTTGTTTCTTCTATGATGTAGGGATGTCCAACCGACTGCATTATAGAGAGAGCAATGGTGGGTGCTGAAAGGAAGGCCTGTAATGAATCTAAGAGCTCTATGATACAAGGTATCCAATTTATTTAAGTGGGAAAGGAGCAGTGACCATATAGGAAGTCAGCATAATCAGTGAGGATAGGAATGATGCCAGGATTAATCTTTGTTTAGAATCTCTGGTTAGATAATGTTTGATCCTGTAAAATAGGCCAAGTCTCTGTCTGAGTTTTCAGGAGCTCTTCAATGTGGCTAGTGTAGTCAAGTCTATTGTCAATCCAAACCCCAAGATATTTAAATTTATCCACATATTCCAGACTTTCACCAAGGATGGTAGATAATTGGGGAAGGGTGTTTGGTGAGAGAGTGGAAGAGAAGCTCTTGGTGGAGAAGAACATAGCTTTCATTTTCTTGGCATTTAATAGGAGTTTCTTTTCTAGTAATTTGTGCTGCAGCAGAGAGAACTCAGATTGTAAAAGTTCACAGGCCTTTGTTGGTGTAGGATTACTGGCATATAGGACAGTATCATCTGCAAAAGGTGAATATAAGATTTGGTGAGATTGGAGTCGGTGTTATTGATGTAAATGGCAAGAGGATAGGACCCAAGATGGAACCTTGTGGTACACCTCTTAGGAGTGGTTTGAGGTAGATAGGTCACCTTCATTTTTACCTGCTGTATTCTACGGAGGTAGCATCTGAACCATTGAAGAGAGATTGAGTTGAGGCCTATGGAATGCAGAGAGAGATTAGTAGTTCATGGTCCACAGTATCAAAGGCTTTGCTTAAATCCAGAAATACAGCACAGATATTATTCTTTTGTCTAATTCAGTCTGCCAATCATTTGTAACTTTTGCTAAGGCAGAGATGGTGCTGTGCATGGATCTAAACCAGATTGAGCTGGGTTAAGGAGGTTATTAGTATCAAGGTAGGCACTTAATTGGATGTTCACTAATTTTTCAAGCATTTTGGACAATACTGGTAAGATGGATATGGGCCTATAGTTGTTGAGGTCCATGGGGTCACCTGCCTTAAGTAGGGAAACACTTGAGCTGTCTTCCATATTGAAGGAATAGATCCAGTGGCTAGGGACAAATTGAAAAGGTGAGTTAGGGGGCTGCTAAGGCGTGCAATGCAACTTTTAGAAAATAGGGGTCCAGAGAGTCTGCACCTGCGCTTTTAGTTGTATCCAAATGGAGTAGTAGGTCTTCTACTTGTTTTAATAGTATTGGCTTAAAGGAAAATGTGGAAGCAGCCTTTGACCTCAGTAGACTGGAAGTTTAATTGTGACCGCATTAGATTTGCTGGAGAGGAGTTGAAAGCTAGACCGGCTGTAGTGAAATGATTATTGAAGGCATTCAAGATTTCTTGCTTGTCAGTGATATCCACATTATTTAGGTGCACTTTGGGTGGTAAGACAAGGGTAGAATCTTGTCCTAGGATCCCTTATGGTCCCCAGAATCTGGAAGGGTTATGGTAGGAGGCATCCAGTTCAGCTGTGTAGAAGGCAGCCTTGGCATTTCTCACTTTTTTTGTGCAGGAGTTTCTGGCTTTTCTGAATTGAAGCCAATCATTTGGATCCTTGGTCTTTCTTGCCCTTTTCAGAGCTTATCTCTAGCAAGCAGTGCGGATTTAAGGTCAGCAGAGAACCAGCGACAAGATTTGAGCTTGGTTCTGACACTGGAAGAGGTGCATGTGTATTGAGGCACTTATGATATCATTTAAGATCTGTAGAGCTGTCTCCATTGAAGCTGTGAGATAGAATTCTTGCCAGCGTGTGGTGTGACACAGATCATGGAGATATCTATGATATTAAGGTTCTTTTAGACCTTCTTGGGAGAAATTTAGCGGGTTGGATGGCTTGATTGATGATCTTATACCAGCTATGGGACAGTGATCGCTTATATCACTCCAGCGTGAGAATACAGATGAGGCTTATTAACCAACATAATGTCAGTAGTGTGCTGTTACTTTTGTTTTTGGGTTAATCCTTGTCTGTTCTTTAATTAATTGAGTGAATCCATGAGTGTCACAAAAGGATACTAGGAGTGCGGATGCATTGGCTAGTAATTTAAATTCAGGTCGCCTAAAATAATGGTGTCTTCTGGGCCTAATTTAATTATAGTTCCCAGGTGGGATAGGAGTTTAAGGCCTGCTGGGGGGGCCTATAGCAGCCAATCAATTGAAAAGATGACATATTGGGAAGAGATATTTTTAAGGGATAAGCATTCAAATTCCTTGGCTGTGATGTAATATTGAGGCAGGATGCAGAGATATTTACTTTAACATAAATGGCCACCCTATCCCCTGGATGGACGATCAGATCTGAAGAGCTGATAGTTAGGAAGATTTATTTCTCTGTCATTTGTTGCAGATTTGAGCCATGTTTGGAGATTACCAGAAAGTCAGGTAAGGTGTGTGCACCCAGGCCTGTATTAGTGAGAACTTTTAGGAGGCTGCAGGCGTTGATATGAAGAAAACTTAGGCCTTTCATGGAGGCTAAATCAGCTGGGGAGATAGAGCTTTCTGTGGGTCCAGGATTGATTTCAACAGTGCCAACACAGATCAGCAGAAAGAAAATTAATTTAATGAGGGCTTCAAGTGATAGAAGGAAGGAATAGCCAGAGGATTTTCTCTCTTGCTTGGGGTCCAGTATTTAGAGGATGTTGAGCCTGCTGTATGGTTAGATAAATTGTCATATAATACCAGCTTAATGGACAGGTATGGGGGCTCTGTACTGCCAAGAATGGAGCAGGGGCATATGAAGTACAGAACTGGTTGTGAGCCTTTTGTGGGATACCCCAAGGATTATAGTGCAGAAGCGGTAGTGTATACTTGAGGAATTGAAAGACATCCACTGGAGATAAAGAGGGGCCAGCTTGAATAGCCGCCTTAATCACCAGGGCATGGGCTGCTTTGGTCTCCTCCTACTTCTTCAAACTGAACTTTAGTTGCCATGCCTCAGATCATTTTCAAGCTTCTCCAGGTCCCTCCTCATTTTCTCCACCCCATCTGGTATGTGCATACTGTTGCAGATCTTGGTGTCCTGTGCAAATAGGCAGACCTTTTTCCTTCAGCCCTTCCATATGTCACTAATGAAGACATTAAACAAGACTGCCCCAGGACCGATCCCTGATGTACCCGCTGGTCACCCCGTCTCCCTGGATTGGATCTCATTTACCACCACCTTCTGCCTCCTGTCCGTTGGCCAGTTTCTAATCCAGTTGACCACCTTGTACCCCAAACCTAGACTACCCATCTTGTTAATCGGCCTTTTATGTGGGGCAGTGTTGAAGGCCTTGCTGAAATCGAGGTGCGGTGTCTCTCTCCCCGATTTTACTTTCTTCTTTACCAAGCCTAAAAATCTATGATTCATCTGGCCTAACTTTCCTGCTGTGAATCCATACTGTCTCTGATCCTGTGCACTGATGGATTCCAAGTGTGCCATTATTCTTTCTTTAAGCAGTGCCTCCATGATCTTCCTCACTACTGAGGTGAGGCTGATTGGTCTATAGTTCCCTGCCTCTTCTACCACTTTTGTGTAGAGGGATTACATGTGTCCTCTTCAGTCCTCCGGAACCACTCCTGTGCTGAGTGACTCTGTGAACATGACTGCCAGAGGCACTTAGCTCCCTCTCTCTGCTCCCTAATATCCTTGGGTGTATGCCATCTGGCTCTATTACTTTGTCCACCTTTAGTTTTGTGAGCTCCTCCAGGACTCCTCTGTGAAATGGACTTGTTTACCCCCTTCATGACTGTCACCCAGCTGTGGTCCCTGACCTCCACCTTTTCAGTGAATACTGAACAGAAGTATTTGTTCAGTATTTCTGTGTTTCTAGAGTAGCGGTGGTTACAGCTCCATGAAGATGCTTCTTGGTGAAACCGGTAGAAGGTGTGGGTTGCTTCTCTGCTCCTGGTGAGAGGTTTTGTTTGCTCACTTTTGAATTTAACTTTCATTTGAACCTTCATATTCTGGTAAGATTGATTATTTTAGCAGTTGGTGGTGCTGGAGTTCCTTGTATTTTGGATCTAAATTCTCTCCATGTACACCATTTACTCTGGGTCAGTTTGTTTGACTCTGCCTGAAGTTTAACCAGCCACATGGAGACAACGCCAGAGGGTCCTGGAAGGCCCACCTCCTTCAGCAGGAACTGGCCACCATGGAAAAAGCTGCATGGCGAGTACATCTTCTCCCAGGGGCCTTGTCTCGAGACCGCTGCTCCTTCTAAGAAGCACAAGCCGGGACAGGCATTGGGACCAGGATAGGTCCGCCTCTAGGCGCTGAAGTTGCCTCCAGGAGGGCGTGGGCTAATGCTGGCGCCCGCCCCCACGGGTCGCCCTCTGTCTACACCAGGCCTCTTCATCTGGGCTGCTTTTTGACCCTGCTGCCTGCTCTGATTAGTGTCAAGCAGCACCTCCGCAGATTTAGGGGACTCTTCCTTCATCCTGCCACCCCGTCACTCTGGCCCTTCACTCCTAAGGGTCCTTAGCCAATGAGCTTGGCCTGTTCTTGGGACATCACTGCCTCCACTGGCCCCACCTGGCACGGGGTCTGGCGGTCCTTCAGACTGTCACCTGCTCCATTGCAGTTACAGCCTTTGGCTCGTGCACCTCCTTCCTCTCCGCTGCCACTGGTGTGACCCACTCTGAGTCCTTCCCACCTGGTGCTGGCAGGGCCACTTCCGCCTGGTCCTTTGCTGTGGGATCCAGCTCCAGACCACCTGACATGGGGACATGTTGGCCTTGCTTTCTCGGACCGGTGCCTCTGACCCAACCAAGACTGGCGCGCCCCCAAAGAAGAAAAAAAAAAACAGGTCTTGGTGGCACCTTCAGGACCCTCCAAATCTGCCTGGTCCTGTCAGACTCTCAACTGCCGTCAGGTCCGGCCCTGGCTGCCATTGTGTCCACAACCCTGGCCCTGCCTCCTTCAGGGAGCGGCTCTGGACTGCCAGTCGACACCCTTCAGGCATGTGAGGGTCATCGTTGGGTCCTTCACATGGTCACCTGTCCACACAACCCACTGTCCTACCCGCTGCCAGGGTCTTCTCTTCCGCCAACTCCTCTACCATCTCCGGCTGGTTATAGCGATTTATTTACACTCCTGGTGGGCATCGTCCGGCATGCGCCAGCCCGATGTTGCACTCATCTGCCCTGCACAGATGTGGGATTGTCCTCAGCCTGCTGCTAGGGCTCCTTCTCCTTTGCCGAGACACCATCCGACTCTAGAGTGGGTGCCAGTACCGTCCCAGGCCCGGGCGCTGGGCTCTGACTGTTCAGAGAATTTGGAGTCTGATTCTGTCGAGCCACCAGACCCCCCACCACCAGTCTCCCGAGGTGTGGGTCAGAGACTCCCAAATCTGCTCTCTTCTCTTCTCTCCCCGAAGACCCTTCCTTTCTGGAGGTGGTGAGGCTCATTCAGATGTCGCAGGGTTGGCAAACTGAGGATCGGGACCCTCAGCGGTGCAGTTTGTGGAGCACTACACCTCCAGAGCTCGCCCCAGTGGTCCTTCCTCGCACCTCCCACAATGTTACTACCACTATCTGCCAGCAGCCAGTGTCTATCCTTTGTTGCCTAAAAGGCAGATTAGCTGTAACAGTCCCAGAGGGTTGGCCCCATTATGGATCCACCCAAGGCTGACCCGCCGTACCAGCGGTGGCCACTTGTGGCCTACAAAGCCTAAATGCCTGGGTGATTTCACTCCAGATAAGGAGTCTAAGCAACTGGGCTACTTGGTTTGGCAGGTGCACACCTCCAAGCTAGACCTCGTGCCCAAAATTATTTGCCACCGTGGTGGTCCATCAACGGTCCCTCTTGGACCAGGCTACTGGCAGTCTAGATGCCCTACCAGACTACTCCTCCTGTAAGGCTGAGTTACAACAGCTACTCCCTTCTGCCTCCAAAGTGAGTTTTGAGAAAAGTAAGCTTCACATTCTCCTTCCATGTATGACATGAACGCTTTTGCGTGGAGCACAGTGATGGTAGTTTGTCTCCGATCCGTCTGGCTAACTTCACTCTGGGTGTTCAGTCCTCCATTATGGATACCCCATTCTGGGGCACTGCACTTTTGGTGTCAAATCCAGGACCGGCTCCTCTCTCATCAAGACTTGGGCAGGGCCCTGCGGTCAGGACCCCCTCTTCCGCACCCACAAGGCAAGGTGCATCCATCCCTCCTTGCCCAGCAGAACGCCATGCCCGCCACCTGCTTTCTCAGTCTAAGAGCAAACATCGGGCTTCCTCAGCCCCGACACCCCTGCTTCTAAGGCTTGCAGAGTCAGCTCTCCTCTGCTGCCTCTTGACTCATGGCATGACCCCTTCATCCAGGATGTTACCGAGTTGTAAGGGGTTCCTTGCCCTCCACCCAGACAGTTGGAAAGATATTTTCATTTCTCAGTGGTCTCTCCTGATTATTCCATAGGGCCCTTCTAGCCCTTTCTTTCGAGTGGCTTCCACTTGCTTTTCTTTTTAGGCAAGTACCCAATTTATTTCCTGGAATAAGTACCACAGTCTTTTCTGCAGGACGGTGTAGTTTCTTTCCTGTTTCCTCTGGATAGTGATGGGAAATGGGGATCTACAGTATATGAGGCCTAGGTCTTTTAGGCCAGTCCCAGAGTGTACACACCTCTAAATGGTGGCTTTTCTGGAGTCCTCTGTTTTGGATCCTCTCAGGAGTTGAGCGTTGTGCTTTTTTCTCTGTCGGGACATCCCTACTTCTCTAGCTGCTCATGTTTCCAGGCGCTCGACCTTAATTTTTGGAGGCGGTTATCATTTGGATCCCCTTCACCTTGGGTCTGTCTTGGGACCCCAAGTCTCAGCCAGCTGCTGTGCAGGGGTGTCTGCCGCTCGGGGTTGGCAGTGGGCTTTTGTGGCCCCAGACCTTAATGACTGGTGCCTCACAGCCTCACCCCAGTCTCGTCTGGCTCTAATCCTAGACTATGCCCTGCGGTTGTTCCTTCCTCGTGGAGATAGTCACGGCCTACCCTGTGTCCCTTCAGTCTTCATGCCACTGCCTCTATTTTTCATTGTTGGGGCTTCAGCAGGGGCCAGCTTTCCCTTTCCTGATAGGACAGAATTCCCTAAGGGATGCTTGAAGAGTTTCTGCTGCGGGCTCCTTGCCAGCCTCTAGACGCAGCAGCCTCTGCAGTTCCTCTGGCAGTGTTTCTCAGGAGTTTCCATGGGCACCCTGGTGGTCCAGAGGGTCTCTGAGGTTGAATCAGAGTTTTTCCTTTCAAACAACATGAAGTCTTGCTGTATTCTGACAGTTGCAGTTAGCCCCAGCACTTGAACTGCCCTGGAGTATAGGATTAAATTTCTATGCAGGGCATAGAACGTTGAGCTCAAGTTGTTTCTGATTCCCCTTAAACCAATCCATGTCTCTTTCTGTGTTCTTCACTGATCACCTCCTTCTCCTATCGCTCCTTTTCACAGATCTCCGGAGGGAAGACTGAGGTGGGGCCATGGCATTCTCCATATTCCATAGAGGAGATGTTGGCATGCCAACGTTGGGGTGGTTCCCTGCTGTAAACTGCTAATTAGAAGTTTTCTGTGGTTCTAGTGCCTGCGGCTTACTCTAATGGTGTTACCTACTGTAAGAGCTCCTCTTGAAGATCTACTGTCATGGTAAGTTCTTGCGTAACTGTACTTTCTGAACTGAATGACTGAGATTGTGTCCTTTTCCACTATGTTCTCAGTAGACCATAGATGCATTGTGACAGTAGAAGCCTCACAAGTGTTGCATTGCTGCATTTCTAAAATGGTTATTCTAGGGCGTGGATGTGGTGTTCTGTACACACAACCTGGCAGTGTCCTTTCCCTTTAAGGTGCCAGCAAGTCTTCAGGCTGGCCCACCACACTTGGGTGGTAACTCCCCTAACACCGCCTCATGGCGCCAGTTCTTCTTTTCCACTTGGAAGAAGAGGTTCCCTCTCACCGCTCTGTAACTGACGCTTTAGAAACCTTCTAAAACCCTTTCTGAGAGTTTTTCAGCAAGATTTGTCTTCCCTACTTCTTGTCACTCTGGACGATGAGAAGTCTGCTCCGGGTTTCTGGTTCTGTGGTTGTGGGCAGAAGATGTCTTGATCCGACCCACACTGCTTGTGCATGTACTGCCTGGGCCCTGAGCATGATGTCCAGCCTTGATATTTGTTGCACCTTTTGCCTTTATCTCTGGAGGATCGCCTTGTCTGCTTGCTCCTTGGATGACCGGCGAATGGGATCTGCCCTCTGCGCCAAAGGAGGCATGGAAGCGGTTTCTGTAGCTGCGGGTTCCACCAAGCAGTTAGCGGTCATGGAGGAAAAGCGGTTGAACATGAGCGCATTCCTCCTCTGCTCGGTCTTCATGCCGTTTGGGCTGGGCACGTCTTTCTCTGGTGCATTCCAGGAACTGTGCCAGTCTCTTCCTTACTTGTGGGAGGGCTGTCTGGGTCAAAAAAAAGTTGAAGGACTCAAGGAGAAAACTACCTCTTAAACTTGTGGGATGGGGAGCACTCTTGGGCCTCCAATTCTCATGTTTCTTTAGAGCTTCCGGCTTCTGCGAGGCTGCGTTTTGGTCACCGGCTCATTGGGCCAGCTGGCTGAGGATCGGACTACTCTCTGGCTGAGATCTTTCTTGAGCCAGTCAAGCAGATCCTTTCTTCAGCAGATGTTGACGCCTCTCTTTAGAGGACTTTGGTTCTCTGGTGTGGGGGGCAGGCCACTGTCCCATACCTCCCACTCCAGAGCTTCAAACAACATGAAGTCTTGCTTTATTCTGACAATATGCAGTTAGCCCCAGCACTTGAACTGCTCCAGAGAGGAAGAGTTAAACTCTGTGCAGAACATAGAATGTTGAGCTTGAGCTTGGTTCAAACCTCTGTCGCTGCACTTTGAAGTGTAACTGTCGGAGTTCTTTACTCTGCCTACTTGAGCAGTCGCTCCGGAGATTTCTCCTCTGCTCATGGTTCGGTCAGTTTAAAATTGTCAGTTTTACCGATACTTTCAATTGTTTATTTGGTTCAGATCCCTGTTTGGTACAGTAAGTGCATAGGTAGTGGACTTGCTTAGAAAACTGTTGTGGAAATTGTAAAGTAGTTTTCAACCAGTTAGCTGAACAGTTTCCTGTATTGTGTGTGATTTTATTTTCTTTCAGGAACTTTGTGTGTGCACGGTCCTTATCGGTTTAAAAAAAAAAATTTTTTTTTCAAATACCTGTAAACATGGTTAGAAACTGATGAGGGGTCTTGCCTTGTGGTTCCCAAAGAGGTAAGTATTATGGCTTTGTCTGAGAAGCCAAGAAAAAAACCCGGTCCCACTAGGTTTCAGTACTGCAGTGAGTGTGGGGAGGCCTTTGCTAAGCGATCCCCACACCTGCATATGTTACTGGATTTTAACCACCTAGAGTCAGACTGCCAGATCTGTAAAGAAATTTCCTAAAGTCACCCTGGAAAAGAGATTGGGCAGACTTGGGAAAGGAGGCCAGAAGTCCGCTGACCGGATGGCCAACCTGGTTCGGTTTGGGACGAACCTGAGGGAGTGCCCACTGACCTGAGCGATACTTCCTCGGGCAAATGGAGAGACGATCTTGAGAGGTCGGTTCAGGGAAAAGAAAGATAAATTGTCGGTTCAGATCCAGAACTGCATCATCCGACCACCAAAGAAATTGCCAGAGTGATTTAGCATAGTTGAATCGCTTCATCGGTTCCGACTGATCTGGCACCTTCTGGCAGGTGTTCGGTTCGGTCAATTCCTCCGGTTCAAGATTGTTCCCCTGAAGATTTTTATGAACCAGATTTGCAGGAGGAGAGGGAGGAAGGAAGACCGGATATCTCCCTGGACAGGCCTTCTGGTGTTTCCCTCCTAGGCTTTTCCCTTCCACTTTGTTTTACAGGAAAATGGCAGAAACCCTCCAGCTCCCTTTGGAAGAAGCTGTCGAGCAAGAGGAGCCTGACTGTGGAGATGATGGACATCCCAGAGTCCAAGGTTGTCTATTCCCTTCACAAATCCTTTGGAAACTGACACACAAACTGCTTAAAACTCCAAATTCATAACCTCATGTAGACAGAAGAATGGACAAGAGGTATATGTCAGGCTCAGGTGCAATGCCCATGACCAACAATGCAGCCATGTTGGGGTTGTGCAGGCTGCAGCCTGTGATAAGGCTAACATACCCTTGGCTTCACACCCCAGATAAAGACTCCAGGAAGCTGGATGCTGTAGCAAAGAAACAGTACATGGCATCTTCTTTGGGACCCAGGCAGGCTAATTACATGGCTTACACAGCCAGGTAGCAGAAGTCGTATGGAACACTGTACTGGAACTGGCTAAACAGGCCTCCCCAACTTGCCAGGAGCTGGAAGAAGTGGCTGCTGATGGGATTGAGGCATCAAAAATACAATTTCATGCTGCTGTGGACTCCAATGATGAGTCATCTCTACATCTGTGGCTCTTCGGAGACTGGCTTGGCTCAGATGTATTAGCCTATCACAGGATACCCAGGCTAAGGCTATGGACTTTCCTGTTGTCAATAATTCTCTGTTTGGGAGCAGACAGAGAATCATAAAAAAAGATGGATGAGTACTGGACCATCTACAGGGTGCACAGGCTAAGGAGGCGGGCAACTCTCAAAGGCAACAAGCTAGGGGCAGGCCTCCTTTCCTTTTCCCCAGAGGAGTTCTTCAGAGGAGATGAGCAGGCTGCATCCTCTTCTCAGCCTAAGGCTCCTGCCAAGCAGACACCTAATGTGTCAGCCAGGTGACTCCCAATCCCTGTAGGAGGCAGGCTGGCTTACTACTTCCAGGACTGGAAGTCTGTTACCCCTCAGGCAAGTGGGTTCTGGAGGTAGTAAGCCAGGGACTGGCCCTCAGCTTCAAAAATTTCTAAAGCTGAGAGTGGGTCCTTTCACCTGCAAACATCTCCAAAACCATTGCCATAGAGGCAGCGGTTTAATCTCTGCTGGCTCTCAGAGCCATAGAAAAGTTCCTACAATTCACAGAGGGCAAAGGTCTGTATTCCAGATACTTCCTTACCTCCCAAAAAATGGGAGTGGCGGCCATCCTAGACTTAAGATAACTAAACAAACACCTACCAAAGCCAAAGTTCAGAATGGTGACTCTGAGAATAATTCTTCCCTTTCTAAGGCCAGGAGACTGGCTAGCCTCCCTGGACCTAAAGGATGCCTACTTTCACATTCCCATCAGGTGCTCCCACAGAAAGTATCTCAGGTTCGAACTGCCTTCAGGTCATTACCAGTTTAAAGCAGTGCCCTTGACCTAACATCAGCTCCAAGGGTATTTACAGAGTGCCTAGCAGTAGTAGTGGCCTTTCTAAGGAGACATCTCCATATTCCCATACCTGGACGACTGGCTCATAGTGGGTCCCGTCTCAAGCCAAGTCAGATTTACAAGTGACCCGGTGATCACTTCTCTAAGTTCCTCCTCAGTCTTCCCAAGTCAGTTAAGTGAGCCAGTACAACTTGACCTCTATAGGGGTAGAACTGGATACTGTCAAAGCAAGAGCATTTCTCCCTTGATAAGGATAAGGGCCATTATAGAGCTGGCTTCCTCTTTCCACCTTCTGGTGTCTCGACCAACAAGTCATTTTCTTCAACTTCTGGGCCACGTGGCAGCTTTACACAGTGGTCCAAGGGCCAGATTTCAGATGAGGGACATCCAGTTTCATTTGAGGGCTTTTGGTCTCAGAAAAAGATCCTCTAACCAAGCTTATTCCAGTGATTCAGACTCTGGTCCAGGCTGTACAATGGTGGCAGGATCAGGACAACCTCAGGCAAGGTCCCATTCATCAATCAATCTCATTGGTGGTTCTAACCATGGATGCTTCTCTCCTGGGGTGGGAAGCTCACCTGGGAGCTTTCACAGCTCATGGAGTGTGGTCCACTCAGGAGTCTCTTCTCCACATCAGTCTTCTGGAGCTCAGGGCAGTGTACCTGGCTCTGCAAGCCTTCTCGGAATCAGTACAGAACAAGGTGGTTCAAGTCAGGACAGACACCACCTCCACCATGAGTACATCAAGCAGGGAGGCACTCGGTCTTGGCCTAATGCATGGAAGCCATGAAATTATGGTCTCTGGCTTATTCTCTACAGACCTCTCTCTGGTAGGACAGCGTGCTAGCGAATGCATTGAGCAGGATTTCCCAAAGCCATAACGAATGGTCCTTGGATTCCCTTGTGTTAAGTGATATTTTCAAGGTGGGGCACTCCAGAATAGATCTCTTTGCAGCCCCAGACAATCATCAACTTCCTCTCTTCTGTTGCAGACCCCAGTCTTGGGTTCAGTCCTCTGGATGCTCGGATTCTGGATTGGAAAGAGAATTTTCTGTATGCCTTCCTCCTTTTCCTCTACTGTTCAGGTCCTGGTCAAGATAAGGTCACGATCTTGCAAAGTGATCCTGCTTGCTCCAGATTAGGCCAGGCAGCCTTGGTATCCCCTGTTGCTGTCCCTAGCAGTCCATCTTCCCTTTCTCTTCCAGGAATCGCAACCTGTTAACCTCCTCTCAGGGAGGATCTGGTATTCAGCCTTGGTCTCTCAATCTCAAGGCATTGCTCTTGAAGAGTTAGAGTATGCAAATTTGCATCTGTCTCGAGGGTTCTGGACATTCTCAAGCTTCTCGAAAACCTGCCACCAGAAAACTTATAACTCCAAATGGAAAAGATTCAGCATTTGGTGTTCCAAACGTGTTCCCAGATACTGCGACTTGTCTACAGTTTTGGATTACATGGTTCATCTTAATGGCCCTAGGCCTCAGACCAGCTACCCTCAAAGTACTCTTGCCAGCTGTCTGCTTTTCTGTCAGTGGGAAAGCCCTCCTCACTGGCATCTCATCCAGTTTTCTGTAAATTCTTCAAGGGATTGCTTCATACCAATCCCCACTTTAGGGAGTCCTACTCCTGCTTGGGACCTTAATGTTTGCATTGCTCAGCTTATGCAACCCCTTTTGAGCCTTTGTCTTCAGCAGAGATTAAGTACTTGACTTGAAAACTGTGTTCCTGGTAGCTATTACCTCTGCAGGCGTATCCATGAATTAGAAGCTCTGTCAGTGGAGCCTGATTTTATCTCCTTCCATAGAAATAAGGTGGTCCTTAGAACCAGCAGGAGGTTCTTACCCAAAGTGGTTTCAGATTTTCATTTGAACCAATCCATGTCTCTTCCTGTGTTCTTTGCTGATCATTCTTCTTCAGGAGAGAAGATTACACAGTTTGGATGTTAAAGGGCTCTTGGCTACTACATTGGGCGTGCTAAGGCACTCAGGTTTGACTCCCTCCAGTTTCTCACTTATGGGGAAGTAGGAAAGGGCAAATGTGCTACTAAGAGAACTATTGCTAGGTGGATTGTCTCTTGTATACAATTCTGCTATGAAAAGCTAGGCAAAATACCCCCTCAGGCCTGAGGGCTCATTTGACTAGAGGTACAGCTGCTTCTCTGGCTGCTGCCAGAGATGTACCATTACTAGGAATATGCAAAGCAGCCACCTGGAAAATGGTCCATACATTCACCAAGCATTACTCTCTGGATATCCAGGCTAGGAGTGATGCTTGGTTTTTCTCTAACAGTACCCATGAGCCTATTCCCAAAATAGGTTCGATTCTCTCCTCCATGGAGGTACTGCTTGGTAGTCTGCATATTGTCAGAATACAGAGACTTCATGTTTGAAGAAAAATTACTCACTTTAGTAATTGTTTCTTCTTTCTCCCCTCTTAGAACCTGTTTTTTGGGAAGTGGTATGGTAGGTGCAGTGTTGCACCAACTCCCTTTTTACCAGGGGGTGGGTTATTGTTATGGTTTGATAATTATTTTTGTTGGTACATAGTTTTTGTTTTGGATTTCTCGACCGGTATTTTGGGGATCCAAAATGTTGGTTGCTTTGGCTAGTAAAAATTTTAAGATTTCCACATAGTGGAGGTAGTATTAGCTCGTAAGAATCTGACTGTTACACTTCAAAGTGCAGCAGATAGAGCTTTGAACCGAACTAGAGCTCAGCGTTCTGTGCTCTGCATAGAGCAACTCTTTCCTCTCGGAGCAGTTCAAGTGCTGGGCTAACTGCATATTTTCAGAGTACAGCAAGACTCCATCAGAAGAAACACAGTTACTAAGGTGAGTAACTTTTTTCTCCCTGACCAAGGGTTGGGTATGCAGTCGTCGACACTCTGATGACCCCGCCCGTTCCGTTCCGTGTTGGCTGAGGTCCTGCTCTGGCAGGCACTGCGCTGTTCCTCTTGTCATCCTTGTCCTTGGTCATAGAGGGGCACCAGTGCAAGCTGTTCGACTCTCTGAGGAGTTCATGTGGCAGCAGTTTGCTTTACCAGGTGAAGCCGCCCTTGGCGTAACACTGCCATAACTCGCTGCTGTCGCTGGGGCCAGCAGACTCCACCCAGCAGGAACCAGTCCGGACGGTCCCAGTGTGGACCACTCCAGCTTCTCCACCGACAGTGGTGGAGCCCCCCCTCTGTGCCGAAGGACAGCGTCCAGACCAAGGATGGCGGTACAAGAAAGGGCTTGCCCATGGCTGTGCTCACCCCGACCGCTCCTGGCAGTTGAGTAGTGACACGGGCAGGTAGGACTCCGTTCATGAATCCTCTGAATCTGAGGGTTCCTCTCCACTCCCGCCTGGTGGACATGGAGTCGTCGAGGATCTCTCTACAGAGCAAGGCCCCACTTTGTTTGTGGGCCTTCTCCGCTGATCTGAGTCCATGGGCCTCCAGCTGGAGCCCATTCAGAAGAGGAGCGGTGCTCCTTGACCAAAATCTTGGACTGGGGTGACACTCCGATGGAGGCCTTCCTGGTCCATGATGCTATCCTCAGTCTTGCTCTGGATCTGTGGCAACACTTGGCCTCTTGCCTGGCACCTTCAGCCCAGATGGCCCTGCTCGCCAGTCCCACCGGATCCCTCTCTGGATTTACCAGGCACCCTCCCCAAAACAAGGGGCTGGTGGCCGACTGTCTTTCAGCGCATGGGCAATGTGGGGGACATGGACAGGCCCCTGACAGAGTCAAAAATTGGACCACTCTGCCAAGAAAGGTGTATGCGCCTCTTACGCCTGGCCTCAGACAAGCCAGTTTGGCTCTTCTGATGGCCCATTTTCTACACCCTTTAGTGTCCTTGGACGAGGTGCTTCCTTTTCTCCCTCCAGACTTGCAGACTTATTGTTAAGCAAGTCAGGGACCAAAGCAGTGAAGTATGTGTTCCAGACAACCATGGACACTGGCAATTCTGTGCCTGGTCCATGACCCCGGCAGTTGCCATGTGCTGCAGAGCTTGGCTGTGCGTCTCTACTTTCACCGCTGTTATGCAGCACAAGTTGGCAAGCGTGCCCTTCTTGGGGACAGACTTGTTTGGTCCCAGTGTGGAGGGCATCTCACTAGGATTGAAAAGTCCAAAGCCACCCTGGACTCTTGGCGTCTGCTCAAAGGACCAGAAAGGTTCCAAGTCTGTCAAGAAGCTCTTCGGACCGGCTTGACCGCTGCAACCAAGTCTGCCCAGCCCCAAGCTGGACAGCGGGCATAGCGTCTGAGACACAAGTTTGTGGCATCGATGATTTGGAAGCCAGGGGTCGGGGATCTAGTGGTCCCTTGACTAGACCTTCCTCTGCTTCCAAGCTTGCCTAGTGACAGGATGAAGTGATCCCTCCCGTCCTGAACCCCTGGGTCCTCCCTGGGAGGGCAGCTCTGCCACTTTGTTTCCGCCTGGTCTGCTGTCAAAGCGGAGGTGGAGTTCTTGAGGTGGTCGGCCAAGGTCTGCCTCTGGAATTTGACAGTGCCCTCCCAGCGAGCCACAGGAAGACATGCTGTCAGTCAGCGTCCAGTCAGCCCTTCAGGCGACATTGCCCAGCTCCTGCTAAAGGCTGGTAGCTCAATCCCGGACCCTCCACAGCATCTAGAGTTTGTGTCCAGGTACTTGCTGGTCCCCAGTTAGGGGTGGGTGGGCGGGTGGGTGGGGCGGAGCTGGCACTCCATTCTAGATCTGCACAACCTGAACAAATTCATCAGATCTTGCACTTGGAGGATGGTCTCTGTCTCAGATCATACCATCCCTGGAGCAGGGCATGTAGTTCTGCTCTCTGGATCTTCAAGATGCTTTCTTCCATGTCCCTATCGACCCAACTAGTTCATCCACTTTCGGTGGAGGGTACCCTATCTGAGTTCAGGCCATGGCATTCGGCCTGTCCTTGGCGTAAGGGTCTTCACCAAGTGCGCAGTGGTGGCTGCCCACCTGAGGCCTCAAGGAGTCTGGGTATACCCCTACTTGGGCGACTGGCTCTTGCAGGTCCCTCCAGGCAGGAGGTGGAGCCATTCAGGGACTTGGCCCTCCAGACCTGCATCTCTTTAGGCCTTTTGGTCAACAAGACCAAATCGAACTCGTTCCTTTGCATGTGATTCACTTCATTGGGGTAGAAGACTCTTGCAGAGCCAGGACTTGACTTGACTCGGCAGACAGGGTGGAGGTCTTGCCTCCTTTGCCTGATCATTTTGGGTTGTGCAATTGCGCCCTGCTCAGGACCTCCTGTGCCTCTTAGGCTACATGGCGGCCTTCACCAGCGTGGTCCGATGGTCCCGCTGGAGAATGTGCCCTTGCAGTTGGAGCTGGCTGGCCAGTGTGGAGCTTGTGGATGTGGTTTCAGCACAGGGGTCACTTCAACCAGCTGGTCACTGTGATCCAGCAGATGTGGGATGCGCTCCAGTGGTGGCTAATCCTGGAACATCTGCAGGAGGGTATCCCATTTGTCCGTCTGGAGCGGTGGTCATCCTGATGACCGCCTCGCTTAGGCTGGGGAACCCACCTGGGAGATCAGTACACGGGCTCTGATCCCCGAGAGTCCAGATGTCATCAACCTGCTGGAGCTAAGGGGTGGTTCAGCTGGCACTGACTGCTTTGCCCACATCTAAGGGATCAAGTGATGCAAGTTCAGATGAACACCACCATGACTATGTACTACCTCAACAAACAGAGCAATATGCACTCCTTTTTCGCTATGCAGGAAACCCTCCACATCTGGACACGTGCACGCAGTCTGGAGGCATACCTTCTGGCCATCTCTGTGGCCTGTGTCTCCAATCAGCTTGTGGATGCCCTCAACTGGGTGGGCGAGGCAAACCTCTGGTGAATCTGTTTGCCTTCGGGGAGAATGCCAAGCTGAGGGCTGTATTGTGTGGCCCCCAGCAGGGAGCGCTGCAGTGAGATGCCTTCTCGGGCCCTAGATCTTCTCTATACCTTCCCTCTATTTCCACTTGTAAGCCCCTCACCCGTACTTGTTGCAAATTACAGGTGGTATGCTGTTGAAGCTGACAGCAGTACCAGGTGGGGACTGGGTTTAGGGAGGATGAGGTTACTCTGCACAGGGGCGCTAGGTTTGGCTACTCTGCACAGGGCACCCAAATAAATCCGAACACAGGAAGCAATAACTGTAATGTCCAATACCAGGGATGGGATTCTAAAGTGTGGCTTTTATTCATATCCAAACTGAACAAACAAAGCATAGACGGACCCCCAAGGAGCTACATTCCTGGTAATGCAGGTTAAGAGAAACAGAACACTTCCTCAACACTTAGCCCTCAGGCTCTGGACCCTGAGCACACAGCCGGACTTGCCGCTGCTTTGGGTACACAGCCCGACTTGTACACTATTTGGGTTTCCTGGCCTGGCTCCCCTGCGCCACTCGAACCCCATCCATGTGACATGGACACATTTTCCTGGTGGCTCCTTAAACACCTTCGACTCCTTGAGGAATTTCCTTTCAATCACGTCTGGGTACTTCCCTCAGCACTGGCCAAGTGCCTGAGGCAAAGTAAAGGCCACAGAGCAAATCTGTAGAGATGAACCTGGTTACTAAAGATGGGGGTCTCCTGCCTCTAGCTTCCACAGTCCATACCGGCCATTTCTCTGGACATTAAACAACTCTTTCTGGAAAGCTTGGCAATGTAGATTAAAGGTAAGCAGCATAGCACATTTCCTCTACATGTCTTGACTTTCCCCTTGTAGTAGACTTGAACATACTTAAAACATCTCTTTCTGAAAAGCTTGGCAGTGTAGATTAAAGGGTAAATGCATAGCACATTTCTCTACATTTCTTGGCTTTCCCTTGTGCTGGACTTGAACATACTTTCACTTTGGCTTATCCTATTCCTGTAGGCCTCCACTGATTCATGGTCCAATCCCCACTTTACAACTGTTCAGGTGAAACATGGGCCCCATGTAAGAACAGAACTCACCCTTTGGTTGCAGGTGCCCCACAGGCGATTCTTGACACTTCTGGGTCGCACAGCTTAGAAAAATAAGGCAGCTTCTTCCTTGCCGGAACCAGGAGGTTGTCCCTGGAATAACAGGCAAACCTTTACCTCCCACCCTCAGGGATGGGGCACAGAGACCAGTAACACGGTCTCCACCACTTCACTGAACAGCTTACTGTGTTCCTCTTTTGGCGAAACAAACATCTTTCCTAAAAGTAGCTCTATATCAGAGCTTTAGGCTCCAAGAGCCTGTGCACAGACTGCTGTGCTCCTCTCAATACTGCTCACACACAACTGCTGCTGCTCACTGTTCAAAAACTCCCAACATTCTAACCTAACTCCCAACTGCAGATTCCAGTGTGGCTCATGCAGCTCGATAGTTCTATACTGATGTCATCCCTCAGTCTTGGCTGAGACTGAGAACAGTGAGACAGTGTGAAATCCATTTAACTGGAGTTTCAAAGCTGCCTTCCCTGCCTACCACTAGGTCTAACTGGGATTCTAATGGCAACCGGGTGGGGGTGTGGGGGTGGTTGCACACTGATCCACAAAGTTCTGTTTAAAGTCAGGAGGACAAGGCACAGGTGATCTTAGTGGCTCCGGACTGGCCCCGCCAGTTCTGGTACACAGATCTCTCGGCCTCAGCAACAGGCTCCTGTGGCATCTCCACTATGCCTGGACCTGCTCTCGGTCAGTCATGGGAAGGTACTCCACTTGGATGTTCTATCCCTGCCTGACAGTGTGGTACCTAGTGGCTAGAGTTCCAGCCTTTGGGTTTCTCTCGAAGATGTATTCAGCATTGTTGAGGGATCTCTGAAGGAGTCGACCCGGAAATGTTATGCCTTCAAATGGAAGAGATTATCCGTTTGTCAGGGCAAGGCTGGACCCTTTGTCTTGGCAGTGGCTGACATTCTCTACTGCCTTTGATCCCTTTCAAATGGGGCCTCATGTTGACAACCCTCAAGGTACACCTGGCAGCCGTCTCTACCTACCAGGCCGGCAGTTAGCAGTCTGTGCAGGAGAAAGTGATTTGGCGCTTCTTCAAAGACCTGGAAATACATTTCCCTCTGGTATGTGACCCACCACCACCACCACCTTGGAATCTGCTGCTGGTTTGGCAAAGCTCATGGGCAAACCATTAGAACTGATGCACAGGTGTGAGGTGCTACACCTGTTGTGGAAGACCACTTTCCTGGTGGCTGTCAGTGAGCTCCAGGTGCTCTTGGTGGAGTTTCCTTATTTGGTGTTTATTTTTTGTACTTTTTATTTTACCAGTGGTGGAACATTGAATTGTACATATAGTGGGTTGTCCGATTACATAACACAATATGGGACTTCAGTCCCTTATAGAGACAGAAGTTGATGGCGGATAGGACCACAAGGCCCATCCAGTTTGCCCATTTCTGTTTATACCTTATAAATGTGCCATTGGCCTTTGCTCTGTCAATGGCCTATCATTCACTCTCTCTGTATTGCTCCCTTATGCCTATCCCATGCCTGTTTGAAGCCCTGCACTGTATTCATAGTCACCACTTCATGAGGTAGGCTGTTCCAAGCATCCACCACCCTTTCTGTGAAAAGAACTTCCTCAGTTACCCTTAATCAGCCTCCCTTTAATCTCATGCTGTCCCTTGTCCTGCTATTTTCTTATATTGAAACATGTTAGGCTCTGTCACCTTGTTAATGCCCTTAAGGTGTTTGAATGTTTCTTTCATATCACCTTTCTCACTCCTTTGCTCTTGGGTATACATATTGAGCTCCGTTAATCTGTCCTCATATGTTTTCTGATGCAGTCCCTGCACCATTTTGGTTGCCCTTCTCTGGACTGCCTCAATTTGGTTAATGTTCTTGTGAAGGTGTGGCTTCCAGTACTGCCAGTACTCAGATGGATCCTAACCAGTGTCTTGTAAAGAGGATTCTAGGGACATGGATATGTTGTTCATCCACACTCATTGGCAGTATCCTTGCCGCTTTAAATCTTGCGGAAGGTCTTCTAGCTTGCTCCTCCCACCCACCGGGTGGTATAACTCTGCTCCGCCTCCATGGCCATGATCTTCCTTACCGCTTGAGAGCTCAGGTTCCCTCATACGCTCTGCGTTTGCGACTGGTTCCTATTTCTCCGTTTACGGATTTAAAATAAAATTTGCAAAAGACTTCAGTCCTCGATCCTCGCGGCTGCGATGGACCAATCGACTCAGTTTGGAGATGCCCATGCGGGCAGAAGATGTCTCGGGCGGATCCACACTCACGTGTGTCTACTGCTTAGGCCTTGGTACGACCCGCGGAGCTTGCGACCTGTGCTCATGCTGCCGGCCCTCGTCCTCGAAGACCGTGCTGCCCGATTGCAACTGGGCGTCCGAAGCGTTCCCTCCGGTGAAGTCCAAGGAGGGCCGGTTGGCGGTGTCGCGGCGGCGGAGCTCGGCGGATCAGCTCGGCGGATGGTCGTCCTCGAGAGGCGGCGTCGAGCGTGTCTTCCTCGACGCGGCATTTATCCGCTCTCCTGGTTCTTCCTACACGGCTTCTTTTAAGGAGCTTTGTCTGTCCCTCTCCACTAAAGGAGAAGGGCCTGCGTCTGCTGGACCTTATTCTCGGTCCAAGAGAGGACAAGGTAGAAGTCCCTCCGTCGGCTCTGGGAGGCGGGAAAGGTCCCTCTCCCGGGCCGTGCGTCCGTCGGCTTCGATCGACCGCTCGGCTTCGCCACTGGCCTCACGGTGTCCCGTCAGGTCAGTTGAGCGAGACTCCCACTGATGAAGTCGAGATTTTCTCGACCCATTGACAGGCTGTCGCCTTTAGCAGCCAGATTCCCCTCTCCCGGTTCCCCGGGAGGTTGAGGATCCGATGGGCTCGTCTGTGCCTCGGTTCCGGAGCCCTCGGATGGACCTTCCGAGCGAAGGAGTGCGGTTCCGGCCGGCACCTCCCGACGACCCGAAATTCCGGGACTCTGGTCTCGGTCTCGGACCTCTTCGGCGGTCAACCCGTTCCCCACCGTCATAAGCGGTCGGTCTCGGCGCTTGTGATAAGCAGCGGCGTCGCGCTCGTCTGCGTCCTCCTCCTCGGATGAGGAGAGCTTCGGCGTGATGCGTCGTGATGCGAGGACCTTATGTTCAACAGCTCCTCCTGGCGGGAATAAGCCGACTCCGGCGCCTTCCCGGCCATTAAGTAACTGTCACCGGAGCAGCCGACACAACCCTCGACTTGTCCGAGGCCTATACCCAGGCGGTTGTTCGACCAAACCAGCTGCTCCACCGATTCCGGTGGAACCTCCGCCTCCACAGCCACCAATTGGGGCTCCGACCAAGATTCTCGGTCGGCTGAAGGGTTTACCCATCGGCTGTCAGTTACCCTCACTCCCGACCGACCTCGGCAGGTGAAGGGTGGCTCAGGCCAGAGCAGCTCTTCGAGGGACTCTTCCGAGTCCGAAGATGATCCTCCTTCTTCTCAAGCGACTGGACTTGGAGTCTTCAGGAGGTCAGTCAATGGGCGATAGCCCGTCGTCCTTCCTAGGACTGCTTGGCTCATCTGGAGTCTACGGGATGGAGCTCGAACCCGTTCCAAGCGGGCCAGGTATCCCCTCGGAGATTCTGGACCGAGGGATTCTCCGGCGGAGGCCTTTCCGGTGGCCGAGGCCATAGTGGGTCCGGCACTGGAACTTTGGCGGCGCCCTGCTTCCTGCCCTGCGCCTTGGCCAGGATGGCCAGGAAGTATCACCGGTCCCCTACCGGTTCCTTGTCCGGTTTTGAACACCCTCTGCTGAGGGGTTGGTTACCGACAGCGTTTTCGTGCGCCCGGCAACGCCCAGGATGGACAAACCTCCTGACAAGGAGTCAAGAAGGTGGACTCGTCGGGCGAAAAAGTCGCTACGTCCTCTCTCGACGCCTTGTCAGGCCAGTTGGCCGTCCTCATGGCACATTTTTCTCATGCCCTGTTGGGCTCCCTGGATGAGGTCATCCCTCATCTTCCCGCCGATCTGCAGACTACGGTTAAGCAGGTGCGGGACCAGAGCAGAAGCAGTGGCCAAACAGCAGCTCCAGACTGCTTTGGATATAGGGGACTCATGTGCCAGATCGGTGCGACGCAGTGGCTATCGCGTCGGTGAGCTTGGCTGAGGATATCCACCTTTGCCGGATACCCAGCACAAGTTGGCGGATGTTCCTTTTGAGGACTGACCTCTTGACCCTGGGGTGGAAGGTCACCTGCAGAGGATCGAGAAGTCAATGCCACCTTGGACTCGGTCTCTTCCGCTCAGAGGACAAAGGCATGAAACCACAGCCTAAGCCCTTCGTCCTTCTGTGCCCCGGCCCGCCGCCCAACAACGTCAGGGCCAGCAGGCTCGGCTGGCATCCCAAACCCAAACCGCCGGCTTCCTCTAACAGGAGGCAGGAGGAAAGGGCCCAGGAGGTCCCTCGGCGGTCCCTCCTCCAAGCCTGCCCAGTGGCGGGCTGAGGGGTGTCGCCCCATCCCCGTCCACACCGGGTCCCAAGTAGAGGGCAATCGGCACTCCGTTCCACCTGTCCGCTGTTACCGCGGACAGGTGGGTCTTGAGGTGGTGGGAAGAAGCCTGCCTCTGGAATTGAGCAGGCACCACCCTTCAGAGCCCATTCGCCCCTGGGGCCCGGGATCCCCAGCCTCACTGTGGCGGCTCGTCGAGGCCGACATCCTCCTCCTCCTCCAGAAGGAGGTGGTAAGAGAGGTGGTGGACCCTCCTTCAGACCCAGGGTTTGTGTCCAGGTACTTCCTGGTTCGAAGCAGACGGGGCTGGCGCCCATTCTCGACCTACCACGACCTAAACAGTTCCTAAGGTCTCGAACCTTCAGGATGGTCACTCTGGCTCAGATAATACCATCCTTGGAGCGCAGTGGTTCTGCTCCTGGACTTGCAGGGCAGCGTTTTTCACGTCCCTATCCATCCGTCTCACCAGAGATTCCTTCGCTTCCGGCGGAAGGATCTCTCTTGAGATTCAAACATGCCCTTGCTTGTCTCCAGCTCCCAGGGTCTTCACCAAATGCATGGCAGTGGTGACAGCATTCCTCTTGGCGCGAGGGTCGGGTGTACCCTTACCTGGACGACTGGCTGATAGCAGCTCCTCAGGAAGGAGGCGGAGTGGTCCAGAGATCTGGCCCTCAGGTCTGCCTCTCAACTGGGCCTCCTTATCATGAGGCCAGAGTCAGACTCGAGCAGCAGGTGATTCTATTCATCGGGCGCAGCTCGACTCTCTTGAGCCAGGCGCGGCTCCGGCCGGACAGGGCCGAGGTTCTTTCCTCCTTTGCCCGATCATTTCTGGTTGGAGCATTGCACCTCACCCGGGACTTCCTCGCCTCCTGGGTCTCATGGCGGCCTGTGCCAGCGTGGTCCGTTGGGCCCGCTGGAACATCGGCCCTTCAGTGGGGACTGGCCAGCCAGTGGTCCAACGCTGCGATCCCTTGGACCAGCTTAGGTCGGTGACACAGGGGATGTGGACGCTCTCAGTGGTGGACCCCAGATCATTTGCAGGAGGGCATCCCGTTCGTCCGCCCGAGCCGACGGTCTCTCTGTCGACCGATGCCTCTCTGATGGGTTGGGGTGCCCATCTGGGGAACACCGGGCTCATGGCCTCTGGTCCCAGGAGTCCCGATGCCACATCAACCTGCTGGAGCTCGGCGGTCCACCTAGCTCTCACCGCCTTTGCTCCGTTCCTCCCGGGGTCAAGTGGTCCGAGTCCAGGCGGACAATACCCACGACCATGTACTATCTAAACCGCCAGGGCGGGGCGCGCTCCATGCTTCTATGCAGGAAGCTCTCTCGCATTTGGTCACTCGTCAGCCTGGAGCGGATCTCCTAGCCATTCACGTGGCAGGACCTCCAACACCCTGGCCGATGCCCTGGGCGGATAGGGCTGCATCCCACAGTGGTTCTCTCCTGCCGGAGGTAGTACAGCATCTGTTCTCCCTTTGGGGCACACCTCAGGTGGACCTGTTTGCCTCCATGGAGGCAGCGACTGAGTCTGTTCCATGCCGCCCCCTCAGCAGGGCTCGCTGCAGGGGATGCCTTCTCGGGGCAATGGACCCGGGCCTCTTTTCGCTTTCCCCCATTTCCTTGATCCACAAGGTGCTTCTCAAAGGCGAGGAGGGACAAGGCGCAGGTGATTCTGATAGCCCCAGACTGGCCTCGCCATGTTCTGGTACCCAGATCTCCTCAGTCTCAGCTCCAGGACTCCAGGGCAGCTTCCAGCTCGCCCGGACCTGCTCTCCGTCAATCAGGGAAGGTGTTCCATCCGGACCTTCAATCCCTGCACTGCCGGCCTGGTTCCTGGCGCTAGAGTTCCAGGCCTTGGTCTTTCCGCGAGGTCCTCAATGTAGTTAGGCGTCCCGTAAGGTCGACCAGAAAATGCTATGCCTTCAAATGGAAAAGGTTTTCCATTTGGTGTCAGAACAAGGGGCTTGGACCCTTCCTCCTGTTCCTGGCAAGCATCTTGGACTATTTATGGTCCCTTTCTAGTCAAGGGCTTAGGTCGGCGACCCTAAGGGTGCACCTGGCAGCCATCTCTGCTTGCAGGCGCGGGCCGGGAAGCAGTCGATGGCGCTGAGGAGAAGGTGGTCTGGCGCTTTTCAAAGGCCTTGACCACATTTCCCCTCAGTCAGGGAACCCCCACCTCCGTGGGATCTACTGCTGGTACTGGAAAGCTCATGGGCAAGCCATTGAACCTATGCACAGTGTGCTCTCTCACCTGTCGTGGAAGACCGCCTTCTTGGTGGCTATCCGTCCAGCCAGAAGGATGGGAGAGCTCCAGGCGCTTTCCATCGAGTCTCCTCACCTGGTCTTCCACAGGGACAAGGTTGTCCTCGCGCCCACCGAAATTCCTTCCGAAGGTGGTGTGGGATTTCACCTTAACCAGGTGTTGACTCTGCCGGTGTTCTACCCCAATCACACCTCGGAGGCGAATATAGGCTCCATACTCTGGACCCTAGAAGGCGCTCGCTTATTATAAGAGGCCTGCGGCTGAGGATCGAGGAGAGGTTCAGCCAGCTGTTTGTCACCTACGCTGAAGCCGCATCTGGCAGACCTGCAGCCAAGCGGACGATAAGCAGGTGGGTAACCTCCTGCATAGATCTCTGCTATAAGTTGGCGGGCATGGAGCCTCCCAGAGGATAAGAGCTCATTCTACCGCCATACTGCTGCAACGTGGCTGCTTCCAGGGGCGTCCCTATCCAGGAAATCTGCAGGCTGCTACCTGGAAGTCAGCAAACACCTTCATTACCCATTACCACATCGACCTTGAGTCACGCCGGGATGCTGGTTTTGGGGCCTCGGTTCTCAGTCTCTCAAGTAAGTATAGCAAGTTGATGCGTCTTGCCTCCCTCCTCCCGGAGAAACTGCTAGGAGTCTACCAATGAGTGTGGATGAACAACATATCCATGTCCCTAGAAATACAGGTTACTCACCTGTAACAGGAGTTCTAGGAATGGTATATGTTGTTCATCCACACGACCCACCCGACTCCCGGCTCGGCGCACAACCTGAGCTTCCAGCGGGCCAGATCTGGCGTCATGGGGGCGGAGCCGGAGTTATACCACCGGGTGGGTGGGAGGAGCAAGCTTGAAGACCTTCCGGCAAGATTTAAAGCGGCAAGGATACTGCCAATGAGTGTGGATGAACAACATATACCATTCCTAGAACTCCTGTTACAGGTGAGTAACCTGTATTTATTACCTCCTCTTCCGACTTGTGTTATCCCTACTAATACACTAACATCCCCTGGACTTACCTACTGCTTTAGAGGTCTGCTTGTATGATTTCAAGTCATCGGTGGTGATGATGCCGAGTGTCTTTTTTTTTTTCCTTTGACTGCCAGCAACTCCCTCCCAGCCTATAGGTGGCTTCAGGGTTTCTCTTCCCTTATGTGCATGATCTTGCACTTCTTTGCATTAAACCCGGTTGCCACTCTTCCGACCATTTTGCTAGTTTATCCAGATCTCTTCTCATTCTGCCCACCCCATCTGGATCATCTACTCTGTTGCAGATCTTGTAATCTGCAAACAGACAAACCCTACCCTCAGTCCATCTGCAATGTCACTGATGAAGATATTGAAGAGAACTGGCCCCAGGACTGATACCTGAGGTACCCCACTTGTGACTTGCATCTCTTCTGACTGTATACAGTTTACCACCATTCTGTTTTCTGCCGTCAACCAGTTTGCCACCCAGTTGACCAACTTCTGACCCACCGGGCCTACCTAGCTTATTAATCAATCTTTTATATGGAACAGTATCAAAGCTTTGCTGAAGTCAAGGTAGGCAACATCAACTGCTCCCCTTGGTCCACCACTCTGGTTACCCAGTCAAAGAAATCTGAGATTAGTTTGACAGGACCTTCCTTTGTAAACCCATGTGGTCTGGTGTTCTGCGCTCCTGTGGATTCCAGGTGTTGTACTATCCTTTCCTTAAGGAGTGCCTCCATAATCTTGCCCACTACTGAGATAAGACTGACTGGTCTGTAGTTCCTGCCTCCTCCCTACCACTCTTGTGGAGCAGGATCACATGAGCCCTTCTCCAGTCTTTTGGGACTTCTGTGCTCAGAGACTTACTAAACAGTTCTGATAATGGCTCTGCTAGTTCCACCCTTAGCTGCTTTAGTACCCTGGGATGTATGCCATCAGGTCCCATTGCCTTGTCCACCCTGAACTTATCGAACTCTTGTAGGACCCTTTCTTTTGTGAAGGGACTAGTGCTCACCTCCCTCCCACTGTGTTCATGGTGCTGAGCTGTGGGCCCTGCCTACCTTCTGTTCAGTAAATACTGAGCAGAAGTATCTATTAGGATAGATGCTTTTACATGGTCTTCCTCACCGCCCCTTATCTCTTTTGATCTTACAATACCCCTCTGGAATTTCTCTTTCATTAATTTATCTGTAGAAAGTCTTGTCATCTCCTTTTACTGTCTGTACTGGGTTTCCTCGGTTTGGGCTTTTGCCTGCCTTACTGCCTTCCCTGCTTCCCTTAAGGAAGTTTGATATGCTTCCCTATCTTCATCCCGCTGTGTTCCCTTATTTCCTGAAGGTCAGCCTTTTGGCTCTGACCTTTTCTGCTACTGTTTTGAGAACCAACGTGGTTTCCTTCTTGTTTTGCACTTCCTTTTCTCTCTAACACAATGGGATGTTGCTTCAAGTATTGCATCCTTAATGCTTGCCACTTTGTCTGTACTCCCTCATCTGTATTTCTTTTGCCAGGGCTAGCTCAACTCTGTTGGCCATCTTATCAATGTCTGCTCCTGTGAAGTCCCATATTTCTGCCTTGGAATGGGATGATTTAGTTGTAGTGGCAAATTGAACCATACCATGTGATGGTCACTGGCCCCAGGTGACCTTCTACCTGGAGATCTGTGATCCTTTCCCTGTTAGTCATTACTAGATCGCCTCTGTCTTTTGTGGGTTGTTGTACCAGTTGATCTCACTGAGAAACTGCTCTTGCAGCAGGTTACACCATCAGGACTGAAGCTGGCAGGTGCTAGGACCCGTGGAAATTTTCTAGCTAGCAGTAATCAGCGGGGACCGCCCTCCGCCGTTGGTCCCGCCCTGGCGTCGAGCATCTTATAAAAGGCGTTCCCCAGAATCCCCAGATCTTACCCGAGAGGGCTGTTGCATTAGGTAATTACATATAGGACTGGCGCGACGGTGGCAGGACCTACAGAAAATTTCTAGCTAGCGGGTCCTGGCGAGGACGCCCCCGTCAGGTGACCGGCGTCGTATGGCGTCGGTATAAAAAGGCGGTCCCGGACGCCCGCCTTCAATCTTTCCTGCCGTTAGCTCGTGCAGTGCCTGCAGCGGTAAAGGATTAGGTGCTTACGTCAGCCCTGCCTTTACGGTTTTACAGAAAAAGTTATTCTTTTCAATCGTCAGGTATATAGTCGGTGTATGTCGTCCACTACACCCTCCGAGCACAAAACAAGTGCGACTCATGCGCGCAACTGCCACACAAGGACGGCCATTCCCTGTGCCTTTTCTGCCTAGGCCTAGATCACCTGGTCGAAGTGCCAGCATTGCCTCAACTCAGCGGCTACCGTGCTTGGCGCCAACAGTCCCTGAAGCCCATCTCCTCAAGAAAAGATGTCTTCTATGGAAAGAGTTGAAAAAGTTGAGGCAGGCGTTCACTTCCCGAAGGACACGGAAAAGGACAAGGAGAGGCACGGGAGAGTCCTCTACCACATCTCCTGCTGGAGATGCGGACAAAATAACGTCCACCGGGACGTTCAGCGGCCGCCTCAAGGGTTTGGAGGGCGTCGGCCCGCCCTGTCTGGCTCGTGCTCGGGCCTTGCGGGCGCCGAGCGAATGGAGGCCTCCGCCTCGGTTTGACCGCAGGCTTGTGGCCTACTGGCATGGGTGGCGACTCTAAGTCGGACGTCACTCCTCCGACACCCGCATGGAAGGTCGAGAAGGCGCCCAACCCCGGGTGGTGCATGACCACTTCCCCTCGGACTGGGCTGTCCCTCCTCCTTGGCCCGTCTTTGGTGAGGGCTCCCGTAAGCCGGACACTGGCTCCTCTGACAGTGACCGGAACAGGCGATGGACCCCCTGCCTCACGTCGTGCCGGTTCCCGCGGTCTTCGCTGCTGTCTGAGAACCTGAGTCACCCCAGCCTGACCCGGGGATTTCTCACTTCCATCCCAGGCGATGCGGGGATCTTCCTCCTCCGTCAGACCCTCCTCTGACAGAACCGGATCTGGCCCGGCCCCAGCGCGGTACCTCCGATGCCCGAGCGGGGATGCCCCTGCCGTCGGGCCCTCCGGTCCCTAGCGTGGACCGCCCGTGAGGCTGCTGGCTGGGCCGTCTGCTCTGGCAGCTCCCGGTACCTGCCGTCTTATCCGATGCCGTCGTACCCGGTACCGCAGTATCCAGCGCGCGGTACCCGGCGCTCGGTTTCCGCAGCCAGGTTTTGGATACTCGCCTTACGGTACAACCATTACACCTTCCCCTCCTCCTCCACTGCCCCATGGCGCGGTGGATCTGCGGGAGACTCTGGCCTCTTGGTGGGCCGAGGCCAGGCTCAACTCACCAAGAAGGTGAGAGCTGCCTTACGGCGATGGTGCGCCCACCGGCTCCCGTGCGTCGAGGCAGCACTCCCTCACTGCCTCTGGACGCCAGGGCTCTTCCCTCTGGGTCCAGAGAGGGCAGGATACAGCCATTACGGGTACCACCCAAGGAACCCGCTTTCTCCCCTGGTCACGCAGGGAGTCTTATTCTTCTTCCTCTCGGATTCCTCGGACTCTTCAGAGGGATGCTCCGAGAGAGGCAGCGAGCCCGCTCTTCATCTAAACCCTGGCCGAAGACCCCTCCGAAGTCTCCTCCGGAGGATCCATCTTTCACGGAGTTGCTTAGAAAAATCCAGTAAGTCCACCAGTGGCACTCTTTGGAACCAGATCCTCAGTGACTTAAACCGCTGAACATCTGGATCTGCCCGTGACAACACTCTCCTCCTTTGAACCTGCAGCTTCTGCAGATCTGGAATTTCTTTCGTGGAGGCGCTCTTCTTGATGGCCGATACTTGACTCAGAAGAATTTCAAGCTCAGGCCCTTATGTATTAAATCCCCATTTGATTTTTCACAAAGAGCAGTTGCTCTTGCCGCGAATCCTAAGTTTCTACTTAAAGTAGTAGCAGAGTCTATTTTAAATCAGTCCATAGAGCTACCTGCCTTTTTACGCAGTACTCTAATCAAGGAGAATATTTACTTCATACCATGGATGTTCACGGATTCTGAGATACTACCAACAGGAAGAAGGATCTCAGACTGATCAGTTGTTAGTCTCTTTTGCCCACAAAGGAAGGCAATGCTGTTTCAAGCAATGCGTGTTGAAATGGTTGGCTCATTGCATCACTTTCTGTTATGACAAATACAACAAGACCCTTCTGGATCAGGTTAGAACCCACTCCACAAGAGGAGTAGCGGTGTCTGCAGCAGACACATGCGCTGCCAGCCACCTGGACTTCTGTCCATACCTTTCTGAAACACTACAGTTTGGACATTGCCTCTCACCATAGAGAGCAGGCTTGGGCTGGCTGTTTTGCAAGGCCTCCTGTCTTGAGGCTTGCAAGGCTAGTGCTACTTTTTCGGAGTAGTTTCCTCCTCCGGTGCCTTTTCTTTGTTCCAGACTGCTTGGGATTCAGTGCTATATGTAATTTTACTGCAGAGCCCTCTCAGTAAGATAGTATAGATCTTGCTTGAGATGCAACTCTTGCAGCAGGTAACACCATTAGACTGAAGCCGCAGGTGTCAGGACCCCATGGAATCTTCAGCTAGCAGTCTTCAGAGCGGGACCGCCCGACCGCCAGGCGAGTACATAAGGGAGGCGGTCCCTACCAGATTCCAAGTTCTTCCCCGCCCACTTGCATGTCTCGGCTCTTTGGTTCATTTCTATCACGCGACGCCTGGTAAAGTTCTTTCCATTTGGGGAAAAGTTCGTTTTCTCTTCAAAGTTGCTGTCTGATGTCCTCTCCAACCGCTGGAAGGCCATCCGTCAAGTGCGCCTGTGGGAAGCAAATCTCTTTAAAGACCCACATCTGCCTGCGTCCAGTGCCTGGGCCCAGATCCGACACCGGGCCTGTACCTTCTGCCAGGGATTCAATAGCGGACCGGATCAGTCGCCAGAAGGCCCTGCAAGCGTTCCTGCCGAGGAAAAAGGTTAAGGCCATGGATTCAGCCTCCAAGAGGAATCGTCTGAAAAAGCCAGAGACATCTTGAGAAGCATAGGGAGAGGGTGAGATCAAAGTCCCATTCTAGGGCCTCTGACTCCCGTAGCTCGGCTCCGGTCCGACGCTCCCCTTCCGGGCCGCTCCCAGCCTCCCCTGCAGCGGTGAAGACTCCTTGTGGTTCTTCCTCTCTTCCTCAGGCCAAGACCTCCAGGCCCTCCTCTTCTTGACTTCCAAGGCCCTGCTGAGGTCGAGGACCGCCACCACCACCACCACAAGTCCAGTTCCCGTCATCCGGATCCCGCCTTCGGTCAGTCCTTGCCTCCTCCTCCCCAGCGGAAGACCAGAGAGCTGACTTCACTCAAGAAGGTCGTCTGATCGATGTCGCCCACCAACGTTGGCAGAGCACCATGGTCCGAGAACCGGCGACCGCTAGGCGCCCGTCGCCGGTTAGGCCGCCACCATGGAGCGCGGCTGGGGGACCGGCGCCCATTCCAGTAGAGAGAAGCCCTACGCCTCCCACCCGGCGTCGGCCAGGGGCGCTCACAGAGAAGGAGCTGACCCAGCCTGAGGACCAGACAGGCGAACCCGGTCCTGTGGCACCCCCAGGGACCCTCCCTGAACCAGAGACCCTGAGGCAGCGCGCCGGAACCAGGCGACTGACCACGGCGCCCGGTCTGTCGTCCGGGCCTCAGCATTTCCGAGGTTAAGGGCTGTTCACCTACGGTGGGATACCATAAAGAAGGAGTGGTTCCCACACCTCCTCCTCCACCGCGACTAATCACCCTGCCCCCTACTCCATCGGGGTTGCAGGCAGTACCTTCCCCCAGGAGCCTGCTAGGAACCTCCTAGGGTAGATCAGACAAGAGGAGAGCTCTGTCCAGATCCTCTTCAGGGCCAACCAGCCCCAAGAGACCCAGAAGGCAGGCGCCATTCGCCTTGACGGAGGACAAGGGATCGGACTTCTCCGGCGTATCCAGATCCCCCTCTCAATTAGTGTCCTTCTCCAGATCCACGTGAGCTCCCAAGATCTCCTCGGATGACCCACCGTTCTCGGAGATTGAGACATATCCAGGAGAACATGGGCTGGGACGCTGAGGAACTCGACCGAGAGATCCACGCTTGCGGATATCTTCGGTAAAAGATCCAAAGCCTGTGGTGGTGCCACCCTGTAGACACCTTCGTGACGTCACCAAGGCAGCGGGAAACGTCCACACTGTCTCCAGCGATGCTGAAGAAGGCTGACCGCCTGTACAAGGCCCCTAGGGAGGACCAGTACTTGGCATCACATCCTCTGGCCGATTCTCTGGTCGTTACAGCCTCTCATGACCGGTCCCAGAGGCGCAACATTTGAGCACCCTGCCACGGACCCAGAGTCCAAGCAACTGGGCGCCATGGGCAGCGCGTATGCAGCTGCTACCTGCGCCATCAGGTCCCTCAACTACTTAACTCACATGGTACAGTTTTAGACGCCTTGTGGGAGCAGGACTGGATCTGGCGGAAAAAGATGCCAGAAGGTGAGCAGAAGGAGGGTGCTGCAACTCCTTACTTGCGGGTTTTGGACGTAGGAACCCAGGTGCTGCGAGGCTACGTCACGATTCTGCGGACTCTCGGCCAGAGCGGCAGCCTCAGGCGTATGCCTCGGAGACACTCTTGGCTCCATTGTCTCGGATTTACTCGGACGCCCAGAAGAACATTCTGACGCCTCATTTCACGGAGAGTCTTTTGGTGAGTCCTTGGAGAAGGTCCTCACAAAACTTCAAGAAACCGAAGGTGGTGCGGTCTGTCAGGCCATGTACAGACCCAAGCTTAGCTCCTTTCATAGGAACCAAAGCCGTTTCAGGGGCGGATGCAGACAGCAGTCCCACACGGTCTGCAACAGAGGGCTCCTTCTCTGGCAGAGCCCTGGGAAGTCATCCGGGCGAAGCCAGCGCCCTGCAGAGTCTGCCCAGCCCGCTGGACCCTCAGCCGCCACAGCATGACTCCTTCCTGGCCCGCCCCTTAAGATCAGCGGGACACCAAGGTGGGGTTGCGCCAGCGGACCACCTGCCAGGGTGGCAGTCCATAACCACTGACAGGTGGGTTCTTCAGTTGGTCAAAAGGCCACTTTATAGAATTTGTGGACAAGCCACCCACAAGGCCTCCTCTGCTCTCCGTTACTCGGGTCAGCACAAGTTCACTCATCAGACAAGAGTACCGCACTCCCTGCAAAAGGAGTGGTGGAGTACGTCCCAGAGAACCAGAAAGGATCCGGATACTATTCCCACTTCTTTTTGGTTCCAGAAACGAGGGACCTCTGTCCAATTCTGGACCTCAGTGACCTCAACATGTCGATGTCGCCTACAAAGCGTTTGCATGGTGACCCTCCAAGGACTCATTCCCATGCTGAAAAGGCCTTCTTAGCGTCCCTGGACATGGGAGCATACCTGCACATCCCAGTAGCTCAAGCACACAGGAGGTTCCTGCGCTTTCAGGTTTCTCGCCACCACTTTCAGTTCCGGCTCTTCCTCCTGCTCGACTGTCATTGGCCCTCAGGTCTTTACCAATGTGTATGGCAGTCGTGGCAGCGTCTCTAAGGAGACAGGGCCACTATGTGTTCCGATACCTGGATGACTGGCTTCTCATGGCGCCTCCAAAGGCGCTGTTGCCTGGCTATTCAGAGCCCCAGGATCTGTTCAGTCTCTGGGCATTCTTAACTCTGAAGTCTCTCCTGTACCCGTCCCAGAAGCTGCAGTTCATAGGCGCAGTTCTGGACACCATCAAGGGAAGCCTTTCTTCCCGACGAAAGGTGGAACACATCAGATCCTCATCAGGGATCTCGCGAGAAGACTGTCCCCGCCAGTGTTAGTCCTTCGCTTGCTCGGACACATGGCTGCGGCCATTCCAGCGATCCCTTGGCGAGGCTCACATGCGGGTAACTCGGTGGATGCTCAAGGTGCAGTGGGACCAAAGGCAAGACCACATGCAGCATCTGGTCAGAATCTGCGAGCGCGTGATTCGAGACTGGCAATGGTGGCTAGACCCAGGGACACTCTCTGCGGGTGTCCCGTTTACAGCACCCGTCCCGGAGGCAGTCCTCGCCACAGGCGCCTCAGGGCTGGGGTGGGGAGTGCACCTGAGCAGGGGTGAGGTCCCAGGAACATGGACCCCTCAGGAGCCCACCTCCCACATCAGCGCCCTGGAGATGAGGGGCGATCCTTTACGCCCTGCAGGCCTTTGTCAGAAATCCCGTCGACTACTCTTCTGCTTCAGACAGACAATACGAGCGGTGATGTATTACCTCAACAAACAAGGAGGCGCACACTCTTACCCCTTTGCAGGGAAGCTATGAGAGGTGGGATTGGGTAATCCGACATGGCGCGAGCCTGATTGCAGTTCACGTTCCCAGAGTGGACAACACAATACATGAGCGGCCTGAGTCATTCCCAGGCCAGAGTCCCGAATAGGAACTTCTTCAGGAGGTAGTAGAGGATCTGTTTCTTGATGGGGCACTCCAGAGTTGGACTTGTTCGCTTCCCCATCCAATGCAAAACTGCCCAATTTTTGTCGCTAGATCCAGGGCCTGGTGTTTTCTGGCGAGACACGTTATCCCTCTCCTGGGCGGACAGATTCCTCGCTTTCCCTCCTTCCCGTTGATCCAGAGAGTCCTTCTCAAACTCGCGGGAGCAGCAACAATGAACCTGGTAGCGCCTTTCTGGCCCAGACAGATCTGGTTCCCCATGCTGGCGCAGTTGTCCGGGAACCTCCACTTCCGTTGCCTTTCAGCTCCCATCTATTGTCTCAAGAGGAGGGTTCACTAGTCCACCCGGACTTGCGCTCACTGAACCGGCATGCCTGGCTCCTCGAGACATAGCCATTATCACGACACAGGGTCTCATAAGAGGTAGGCGGAAGTTCTTTCTGTGGCGAGAAAGCCGCAACGCATGACTGACGTCACATGAAATGCGCTAGTTTCTTGTGGTCACGGGCACGCGGTCTCTCCGCTTTAGAATGCCCAGTGAAATTGGTTCTAGAATACCTGCTTTCCCTCTTCCACTCTGGTCGCCTACTCCTCTATTAAAGTTCACCTCTGTGCGATCTCGGCCTACCACTTCCGGTAGGTCAGCTCACAGTGGCACAACTTGATGCCTCTTGGGACTTCCTGAGAGGGTGTTACATCTTAGGCCACCCATCAAGGATCCGTCCTCTCCTGGGACCTACTCTTCGATCCTGGAACAGCTGCGCTTCCCCCCCTTTGAACCTGCCGCAGATTGCGAGCTGCGTTTTCTGTCAGGAAAACGTTATTTTTAGTTGCTGTCCGTCAGCAAGGAGAATTTCGAGCTTCATGCTCTCATGTAAGGAGCCTTATTTAATTTTCACCAGGACAGAGTGTCTCTGAGGACGAATCCTAAATTCCTGCCTAAGGTGGTCTCTGCCCTCACTCTTAACCAGGACATCGATCTGCCTGTGTATTTTCCCAAGTACTCTAATAGAGGAGAGCATTGCTTCACACCCTGGATGTTCACGCTCCTTAAGGTACTACCTGAACAGGACTAAGCAACCGCGCGTCGGAGCAGCTATTTGTATCCTTCGCTAGAGGATGCTGGGCCAACCAGTCTCAAAGCAGACCCTTTCCGCTGGCTTGTCCAGTGTATTTCCTTTGCTACAACAATAAACAGAAGCCCCTTCCGGGTACAGTCGGGGCCACTCGACAAAGGGGTGGCTACCTCCTTTGCAGCACTACACAATGTCTCCACTTGACCCATTTGTGCTGCAGCTACTTGGAGCTCAGTGCACACATTTATTAGAGCACTATAGCCTGGATGTTACATCATGAGGAGGAGGCAGTTTCGATACTGCCATTCTACAGGAGTCTCCTGTCCTAGAGTCAGGACTTGCTCAGGTTCTCTAATTGCCTCCTCCCAGAATGCTTAGAGGCGCTATTGCTGGGAATCGGTCCTAATGGTGTTACCTGCTGCAAGAGCTGTATCTCGAAGTAGATAGTACAGTTATGTAAGAACTTGCCGTAACAGTAGATCTTGGAGAACAGCTCTTGCAGCAGGTACCTTCCACCACCTTTTCCCTTGGAGGTATGGCCTACCAGGCCTTGGCAGGAGCTAATGTTCTTTCTTCCTTTTTCTTCTGATGGCGGATCCTCGGTCTCCCCTTCTGATGTCATCCTGCGGCGAGAGTCTCCGGCGGGAGAACTGGGGAATCTGTTGAGAACGCCTCCTTATGTACTCGCCCGAGCGTCTGGGGCGGGACCTACGTCTGGTGGTCCCGCTGAGACTGCTAGCTAGAAGATTTCCGTGGGGTCCTGGCGCCTGCCGGCTTCAGTCCTAATGGTGTTACCTGCTGCAAGAGCTGTTCTCGAAGATCTATTATTACGGTAAGTTCTTACGTAACTGTACTTACGTAAGAACTTACTGTAACAGTAGATCTCGAGAGGCTCTTGCAGGTACACCTTCCCGCCTCCATCCCCTAGGCTTTTCAGCTCCTTTTCCTTATATAGAAATATCCACTTCTCTCTTGTCCGTGACAGGAAAGAACTGGAAGGCGGGCGTCCGGGACTGCCCCTTTATACTGATGTCGTATGGCCCTTCGGTCACCTGACGTGGGCGGTCCCTCGCCAGGACTGCTAGGTAGAAATTTTTCGTGAGTCCTGCCACCGTCCAGCATCAGTCCTATATGTAATTACCTACTGCAAGAGCCTCTCTTGAAGATCTACTGTTACAGTAAGTTCTTGCGTAACTGTACTTTCTTTTCCGCCGTCGATTAGCCAGCATCGGCCTCCGCAGTCCACTCTAGTGCCACGACGACTAAGAACTTTAGTTTTACCTACACTAAATGTCGGCATCTCCAATTCCTTCTTCTGAAGGACATCCTTCCAAGTGTGCCTGTGGCAAGCAGATCCCCTTAAAGGATCCTCATTCATCCTGCCTGTGTTGCTTAGGCCCAGACCATGACACCAAGGCCTTCTCCTTCTGTCAGGGGTTTAACAGTCACACCAGGATCTGCCCAGAAGGCATTTCAAGGGTTCCTCTTGGAAAGAAACTACACAGGATGGTTAGGAACCTTCTTCCAGAGGTGAATCTGCCTCTAAGGCCCACAGACACCGTGACAAGCACTGGGGAAGGCCAGGTCCAGATCCCCTAACCGGACCTCGGACTCGCGCACCACCAACTCAGGCTCCACGCTTTTCGGACCGCTTTCCCTCCAGGGCTCGCTGTCAGCCGCCTCCGGTTAAGGCTTGGGCAGTACTTTGGCTTCCTTGCATCCTATATAGACTTCCATGCTTTGGCTTCCTCCACTCCCTCCCGGGCCTCTTGAAGTCTTGAGACAGTCATCAGGCCAAGTCTTCTTCCTCAGACTGATGCCAGGACCCCGACTCCAGATCGGTCTCCCAGCCTCCCAGGGTCCGGATCCCCGCCTAGGAAGACTGAGGACCTGGCGTCCCTCAGGCGGACGATGGACCAGGCGTCTGCTAAACACCAGACATCGGCCAAACACACTAAGTCGGCCAGACATTCGCCGGACCTAAGACATCGGCCAAGTGCCCGGCGTCGGTGACACGTTCACGGAACCAAAGACTGACCCGTCACGGTGGACACGGTTGCCAGGAGTCCATGTAGGAGGACCTGATGTTGCCCTGAGGACCAGGCAGGCGACAGTGAGGACGCCCAGGCTTCCACAGAGCCCTCCGCCCAATCCAGAGACTCCCTGGACCCGACCCGGCGACAGACCACTGGCGCCAGGTCCCATCATCGGGTATGAACATCCAAGAGGTCAAAGATCTCTTCACTTTCTGGTGGGATACAATAAGGAAAGGTGTGATCCCAGTGAAACTACCTCCTCCCTCCCCTCCTCCACCGCGGGGGCCAGCAGGGCGACTACCGACCCCCAAGGAGCACTCCACCTCCTAGGGGCAGATCCAAGGAGCGGAGAGTTCTCCCTCAAGATCTCTCTCAGGGTCTCCCAGCCCCAAGCGACCCAGATGTCGACGGTACACTTAGCTAGGGAGGATTCTAGACCGGATACATCAGACACCTCCAGGTCTCCTTCTCCGCTCAGCATCCTATCACCTGACCCACAAGACCTGCCCAGGTCACCTCCGGATAATCTGTCCTTTTCTGAGATTATGAGGCGCATCCAGGAGAACATGGGATGGGATTCGGAAGATCTTGACCCAGAGACAGAGCCTTGCTCATTACCTTGGCAGAAAGATCCTAAGCCTGTGGTAGTGCCACCCTTGGTGGACACTAGTGGGCGTCACCAAGGCTGTGTGGGGCATCCGCACTCCACCCCTGCTCTGCCGAGAGCGGACTGCCTGTACAAAGGCCGAAAGACAACGGTACTTGGTGTAACAGCCTCTGGCTGACTCTCTGTAGTCATTCGGCCTCTCGGCCAGGTCCCACGACCACAGCATATGAGCACGCAGCCACGGACCAGGAATCCATGCAGTTGGGCAGCCTGGGAGGCTCATGTATGCGGCAGCTTCATGCTGCATCAGGTCCCTGAAATATCTGTCTCATATGGTTGTTTCAGAATGCCCTGTGGGAACAGGGTCAGGACCTTGTTGATAAGCTACCGAATGGCGATCAGAAGGCGCAGCTCTAAACCTTCTCCTCACAGGGTCAGATGTGGAGACCCAAGTGTTCGAGCTGCATACGATTCAGCGGACTCATCCGTCAGGCGCAGCTGAGGCGTCTGTCTCCCGGAGAGCTCCTGGTTCGTTGTCTCCGGTTTTACCCCAGGCGTACATAAAATATTCTTGGCGTCCGGTACAACGTTGAAGTCCTGTTTGGTGAACATTCGGAAAGGTTATCCCAAGCTTCAGGACACCGGAAGGCAGTAAGATCTGTACAGGCCATGTACAGATCCAAACCTAGTTCCTTCGCAGGAACCAGAACTGTTTTCGTGGCCGGCAACAAAGACAGCAGCCACGTTCCGTCCAGCAACAGAGGGGCACTTTCCATCGTAAGCCAGTTCAAATCTTCCCAGGCAGAGGTCAGCGATATACCAAACTGGCCCATCCTCGGGAACCAACGCTGCCACAGCATGACTCCTTCCGGCCCCGCCCCTCCTCTGGATCAGCGGGTAGAAAAGGTCGGGATGGCATCGCTTCGCCACTTTTCAGGGTGGCAGTTTTACTGCCGACGGTGGAGTACTCAAATGGTCAAGAGGTCACTTTATAGAATTTCTCGACCACCCACCGTCATGACCTCCTCTACTTTCCTGTTATTCAGGTCAGCACGCAGTGCTCATACAACAGGAGGTGCGGCGCTTCTGGGAAGGAAGCTATAGAGCACGTGCCCGAGGAACAGAGAGGTGCAGGTTACTATTCCCACTTCTTTCTGGTTCCCAAAAGAGGACCTCCGTCCGATACTGGATCTCAGCGATCTCAACGCTTGGTCCTCTAAACACTTCTGCATGGTGACCCTTCGGTCTGATACCGTGCTCAAGCAGGATGCATTCCTAGCGTCCCTGGACATGCAGGATGCTTACCTGCACATACCCATTGCTCGGCGCTGGGAAATTCTTGCGCTTTGAATTTCTAGGTTGCCATTATCAGTTCCGAGCCTCCCTTTGGACTGTCGCCGGCACCTCAGGTGTTCACGAAGTGCATGGCAGTCGTAGCAGCGGCTTTAAGGAGACAAGGCCCCACGTGTTCCCCTACCTGGACGACTGGCTTCTCTAGCCTCCTCTCGGGAGGCCCTGACATTTGCCATTCAATGTACTGTCTCTGTTCGAGATGTTGGGCATCCTTATCGATCAGGAGAAGTCACGCCTGGTTCCCGTCCACAGAATCTGCAGTTCATAGGCACAGTTCTGGACACTGTCCACGGAAAGCTTTTCTGCCCCAGGACCAAGCGGAACACATCAGATCCCTCATCAGGGACATTTTGTCAAAGACCGTCCTAGCCAGGCTGGTCCTTTGACTGCTCGGACATATGGCTGCGGCCATTGCAACAGTCCCCTATCCTGCCTCCATATGCGGGTGACCCAGTGGATGTTACGGGTTCAATGGGATCAGAAGCAAGACCATTTCGCGCTCCTGATCCTGATCCTGAGATGCTGTAATCCGGGATTGGCAATGGTGGCTAGACTCAAGAACCTGTTGGCGGGGTCCCCTTCATTCGCAGTCTCCGATTGTAGCGCACTCCACGGATGCCTCAGGGCTCGGTTGGGGAGCACACCTCGATGGGGTCAGGTCTCTGGGCTCTTGGACAGCCAGGAAGCTCCTCTCAGATAAATATCTTGGAAATTAGAGCAGTTCTTTCGCCCTGCAGGCTTTCCAGTCGGAGATCCCACGGGTACTCTTCTGTTACAAACAGAAAATACGCATGATGATGTATTACCTCAACAAACAAGGAGGCACCCATTCCTACCGCTCTGCAGGGAGGCCATGAGTGTGTGGGATTGGGTATTACAACATGGGCAAGCCTCATTGCTGTTCATGTCTCAGGAGTGGACAGCATCATAGCAGACAGCCTGAGTCGCTCTCAGATCAGAGTCCATGAGTGGGAACTACTCCAGGAGGTAGTAGAGGATCTGTTTCACAGATGGGGCACACCAGAGTTGGACCTTTTCGCGTCCCCATACAATGCAAAACTGCCCAATTTCTGCTTCGCTAGATCCAGGGCCTGGTGTTTTCTGGTAAGACGCGTTGTCCCTCTCCTGGACGGGCAGATTCCTCTCGTGTTTCCTCCTTCCCGTTGATCAGAGGGTCCTTTTGAAACTCTGCAGAGACAGCGGCGCTAATATTTATCATGCCGTTTTGACCTAGACAGATTTGGTTTCCCTGCTACACCAGCTGTCCTGGGAACCTCCGTGCCTCTGCCAATCAGCTCTCGCTTAATGTCCCAGGAGGCATGCTCTTTGGTCCATTTGGACCTTAGAGCTCTGAACCTGCACGCCTGGCTCCTTGAGACATAGCCATGATGCGTGCACGGGGTCTCCAAGAGGTAGCAGATATTCTAGCGGCTGCTGAGAAACTGGCCACTCACGCTGCTCATGCCATGGGAAATGGGCGCAGATTTTGCCTCTGGAGGCAGGCGGGGTTTTCCCGATGGATTATCCGGAAAGGTCGGTCCTGGACTACCTTCTGTGTCTTTCTTTCAGACAGGCTTGGCCTGCTCCTCTATTAAGGTACACCCTGCGTCATCTCAGCCTATCGCACAGCGATAGGCCAACGTCCATAACTCAGTTGGACACAGCACGAGTCTTTCTAAGAGGTGTTCTCCACCTTAGATCTCCGATTAAGGATCTTATTCCTCCATGGGATTTACTTTTTGTCCTGGAGCAGCCTTGCTACCACCTTTGAACCAGCCGTGGATTGTGAGTCAGCGTCTTACATGGAAGAGCGTTATTTTCAGTGCCAGTAATTCTGCCAGAAGAATTTCTGAACTTCATGCACTGATGTGCAAAGAACCTTATTTGGTTTTCACCAGGTCATGGTGTCCCTACGGAGAAATCCTAAGTTTCTACCTAAGGTGGTCTCAGCTCTCACCCTTAATCAGGACACAGATTTACCAGTGTGCTTTCCCAAATATTCTAACAGAGGAGAGGCTCTGTTGCACATTTAGATGTGCATAGGTGTCTTAGATACTACCTGACCAGAACCAGACACCGCAAAATCTGACCAGCTTTTCATCTCCTTCGCCCACAGGATGGTGGGAGCTCCCGTTCTAAACAGTTGCTGTCCAGGTGGCTCATCCATTGTATCATGTTCTGTTACCAGAAGCATAACAAACCTTACGGGCTCGGTTAAGGGTCATTCCATAAGGGGTGTATCTCGCTGCGGCCATGAAGAGCGTGTCCATTTCAGCCATCTGTGCAGCAGCTGCTTGAGCACTGTGCACACCTTTGTCGACATTATAGCCTGGGCGTTGCATCGAGGTGAAGAGCAGGTTTGGTCTAGCAGTCTTTCAGGACTAGTATCCTAGGCTTCGTCCAACTTGTGATCTCTACTTAGCCTTCTCCCAACTGCGAGTTTTCCAGTATTGCTTGGGAATCGGTCCTGCTGCAAAGAGCTGTTTCTCGAGTAAGATAGTACAGTTACATAGAACTTACGTAACAGATCTTGAGAATCACTCTTGCAGCAGGTAGTTTCCCCCACCATCCCCTGGAAGTAGAGTTGCTCGATATTCTTTCCCTAGGATTAGGTGTTTCTAACACCGCTCTGAATACCTTTTGATGGCAGATCCTCGAGTCTCCACTTTTGATGTCATCTAGCGGCCGGGAGTTTCCAGCGGAGAACTGGGGATTCTAGGGACATGGATATGTTGTTCATCCACACTTATTGGCAGGTTCCTTGCCGCTTTAAATCTTGCGGAAGGTCTTCAAGCTCAGCTCCTCCCACCCACCCGGGTGGTAAAACTCTCGGCTCCGCCCCATGACGCCAGATCTTCCTTACCGCTTGGAAGCTCAGGTTCCTCCTTAACACTCTGCGATTAAGCTTTGGGGCCTAATTCTTCGACTTGAAAAAATTTTCAAAACTTTTACCACTTGGTCTTCTTCCCTCGCTGACTGCGATGGACCAAATCGACTCCGGTTTCGGAGATGCCCTTGCGAGGCAGAAGTCTCGGACGGATCCGCACTCCACGTGCGTTTACTGCCTAGGCCAGGTGCCCGACCCGCAGGCCTGCGACTGTGCTCATCTTTCTCGGTCCGTCCTTGAGGATCGCGCTGCCGTCTCAACTTAGAGCGCAAGGAGATTTCCCCAGTCAAATCAAGGAGGCCCGACTGGCGGTGTCACGGCCTGCGGGCTCCATGAAACAACAGGCAGATGATCGCCTTCGAGGAGGAGGCGGCTCATGCCGTTACATCTTCGGCTGCGGCATCGTTCCACTCGCTGGGTCCTCCTATTGGCTTCTTTTAAGGAGCTTTTGCTTGACCCTCTCGATCAAAGCGGGGTCCAACTTCTGGACCGTTTCATCGGTCGAGAGAAAGAAGGTAAGATCCCATCGTCGGCGCTCTTTGGGTAGGGAAGATCTCCCTCCCTTATGGACTTGATTGATTTCGGCTTGACCACTGGCTCACCGGTGCCCCATCAGGCCAGGTGACGAGACTCCCTGACGATGGTCGAGATTTTCTCTACCTGTTAGCGGGTTGTCGGCTGGAAAGCTGAAATTCCAGTTCCCCTGCGGATTGTAGAATACCGTCGGCTCATCTGTTCCTCTGGTTCCCGAGCCGTCGGTTGTCACCTGAACCGAAGGTATTGCCGATCCTCGGCTCCCCTTGGCGCCGACCTCGGCCTTGCGAATTCTCCAGTCTCGGTCTCGGACATCTTGGCGGTCAGCGATCCCGTCGACACAGGCTGTCTCGGTCTCTGCACGCAGTAAGCGCGTCGCCGCTCTTCCTCATCTTCCTCCTCCTCGGACGAGGCTTCAGCGTATGTTCGCCGAAATATGAGGATCTTATGGCAACAACTAATTTTGGCTGGGAACAAGTCGGCTCAGGCCTCTTCTCCGGCCATAAAATGGTTGTCACGGGACGGCAAAACAACCCCGCGGTGGTCGAGGCCTGTTTCCAGGCGGTTGTTGATCTACTCTGCTGCCCACCAATGCGGTGGAACCGCCTCGCCTCAACCGACAGTCGGGGCCCGACAAAAGTTGCAACCGGCTCATGGCCTTCCCCATAGGCTGTCGGTCACCCTCACTCCCGATAAGCCTCGGCACGTGGAGGTGGCGCGGGCTCTAGGCAGCTGTTCAGCGATTCGTCTGAGTCGGACGGCGACTCCTCCCTGTTTTCAAGCGCCTAGACTTGGAATCCTCTGGGGGCAGTCGATGGACGATAGCCCATCGTCCTTCCTTGGACTACTCAGGCTTATCTCAGAATCCACTGGGATGAAGCTTCGAACCCGTGTCCAAGCCGGGCTAGATATCCCCTCACTGAGATTCTGGAGAGGGATTCTCCTCTGGAGGCCTTTCCAGTGGCTGAAGCCATTGTTGACCCCAGGCCCTGGAATTGTGGCAGCGTCCGGCTTCCTTTCCTGCGCGCTTGACCCAGGATGGCCAAAGTATCCGGTTCCCACAGGCTCTCTGTCCGGCTTTTCGAACACCCTTCGGCTGAGGGTTGGTCACGGACAGTGTTTTCCGGCGAGCAGGAAATGCCAGGGCGTGGACAAACCGCCCAGACAGAGTGTCAAGAAACTGGACTATACTGGGCGGAAAGTGTATGCTGCTTCCTCCTCGGCCTTCGTCAGGCCAGTTAGCCGTCTTGATGGCACATTTTCCCATGCCCTGTTGGGCTCCCTGGATGAGGTAGTCCCTCATCTTCCTGTGGACCTGCAGACCACAGTTAAGCGAGTCTGGGACCAGGGCAGGGCAGTAGCTAAGCAGCAGCTCCAGACCACGCTGGATATTGGAGATTCTTGTGCCGGTCAGTGGCGGCCGCAGTGGCTATCGCGGTGGGCGTGGCTGAGGATATCTACTGCACCTCGGATACCCAGCACAAGCTCACGGATGTTCCTTTCCTGGGAACTGACCTCTTCGACCCTGGGTGGAAGGTCACCTCAGAGGATCGAAAGTCAATGCCACCTTGGACTCGGTATCGTCCCGCAGAGGACAAGGGCCGTAAGCCCCAGCCTAAGCCCTTTCTCCTCTGCTCCGCTGCCTTGACCCACACAATGTCAGGGGCCAGCAGGCTAGACCTTGAGTATTCCAAGCCCAAGGCAGTCGGCTTCCTCTAATAGGAAGCAAGGAGGAAGAGCCCTGGTGGTCCCTCGGCGGTCCTTCCTCCAAGCCTGCACAGTGGCGGGCTGAGGGTGCTCCCTCATCCCGTCACCTCGCCCTGGTTCCCCTCGTGGGGGCGGCTCCAGCACTTCCTTTCCGCCTGGTCCGCTGTTACCACGGACAGGTGGGTTCTGAAGGTGGTGGGAAGAGGCCTGCCTCTGGAGTTGAGCAGGTTCCCCCCTTCAGAGCCGTCACCCAAGGGGCCGAGTCCCCAGACTCTCTGAAGGCTCGTCGACCGACGCACTTCCCACTCTCCTTCAGAAGGGTGATAAAGGAGATAGAGGACCCCCATCAGAACCCCAGATTCGTGTCTTAGACCTACGACCTGAACAAGTTCCTAAGGTCTCGAGACCTTCAGAATGGTCACTCTGGCTCAGATAATACCATCTCTGGAACACGGTGTGGTTTTGTTCTCTGGACTTTCAGGAAGCGTTCTTTCACGTCCCTATCCGTCCGTCTCATCAGAGATTCCTCCGCTTCAGGCGGAGGGATCCCTTCGAGTTCAGGCCATGCCCTTCGGTCTCTCTCCAGCTCCCAGGGTCTTCACCAAGTGCATGGCAGTGGTGACAGCATTCCCTTGCGCCGAGGGTCTGGGTGTACCCTTACCTGGATGATTGGCTGATAGCAGCCCCTCCAGGTCGGAGGTGGAAGCGGTCCAGGGATCTGGCCCTCAGGTTTGCTCTCAACTCGGCCTCCTGGTCAGAGGCCAAGTCGGACTCGAGCAAGCAGGTGATAATTTTCATCGGGGCAGGCTCGACTCTCTTGAGCAAAGCACGGCTCCCGCGGACAGGGCCGAGTTCTTACCTCCTTTGCCCAATCATTTCTGGTTGGGCAATCCGCCCCTGCCGGGACTTCCTCGCGACTCCTGGGTCTCATGGCGGCCTGTACCAGGCGTAGTCCGTTGGGCACGCTGGCACATGCGCCCTCCAGTGGGGACTGGCCAGCCAGTGGTCGGGCTGCGATCCTCTGGACCAGCGTGTGGGCGACCCAGGAGATGTGGGAGCTCTCCAGTGGTGGACCGTTCCGTCCCATCTGCAGGAGGGTATCCGTTTGTCCGCCTGAGCCGATGGTCTCTCTGTCGACTGGCGCCTCTTTGATGGGTTGGGGTGCCCATCTGGGGAACACAAAGTGCCGGCCTCTGGTCCCCCGGGAGTGCCAATGCCATATCAACCTGCTGGAGCTCCGTGCGGTCCTGCGCTCTCACCGCCTTTGCTCCGTTTCTCCGGGGTCAAGTGGTCCGGGTCCAGACGGACAATACCACGACCATGTACTATCTAAACCGCCAGAGGCCGGGGCCGCGCTCCATGCTCTTATGCAAGAGCTCTCCGCATCTGGTCACTAATCTTGCCAGCCTGGAGGCGGATCTCCTGGCCATTCATGTGGCAGGGCCTCCAACACCCGGCCGATGCCCTGAGCGGATAGGGGCTGCATCACAGCAGTGGTCTCTCCTGCGAGGAGATACAGGACCTGTTCTCCCGTTGGGGCACACCTCTGGTGGATCTGTTTGCCTCCAGGAGAGCAGCGAGCTGAGCTGTTTCATGCCCGCCCCCTCAGCAGGGCTCGCTGCAGGGGATGCCTTCTCGAGGCCGTGGACCCGGGCCTCTTTCGCCTTTCCCCCGTTCCCCTGATTCACAGGGTCCTGCTGAAAGCGAGGAGGGACAAGGCGCAGGTGATTCTGATAGCCCCAGACTGGCCTCGCCAGTTCTGGTACCAGATCTCCTCAGTCTCAGCTCCAGGACTCGCGGCAGCTTCCAGCTCGCCGGACCTGCTCTCAGTCAATCAGGGAAGGTGTTCCATCCGGACCTTCAATCCCTGCACCTGACGGCCCTGGTTCCTGGCGGCTAGAGTTCCAGGCCTTGGGTCTTTCCGACGAGGTCCTCAGTGTCATGGGCGTCCCGTGAGAGTCGACCAGAAAATGCTATGCCTTCAAATGGAAGAGGTTCTCCATTTGGTGTCGGGGAAAAAGGGTTGGACCCTTTCTCGTGTCCTTGGCGAAGCATTTTGGACTATTTATGGTCCCTTTCTAGTCAAGGGCTTAGGTCGGCGACCCTTAAGGTGCACCTGGCAGCCATCTCTGCTTACGGGCGGCGGGCAGGTCGAGCAGTCAGTGGCGCCAGGAAAAGTGGTGGGCGTGGCACAAGGCCATGATCACATTTCCTCCAGTCGGGAACCCCCACCTCGTGGGATTTACTGCTGGTACTGGCAAAGCTCTTGGGCAAGCCATTGAACCAATGCACAGGTGTGGTCTCCCCACCTGTCGTGGACGACCGCCTTCTTGGTGGCTCTCCGTCAGCCAGAAGGATGGGAGAACTCCAGGCTCTTAGCATCGAGTCTCCTTACCTGGTCTTCCACAGGACAAGGTTGTCGCCCCCACCGAAATTCCTTCCGAAGGTGGTGTGGTTCACCTTAATCAGGTGTTGACTCTGCGGTGTTCTACCCCAACCACACCTGGAGGCCGAATATGGCTCCATACTCTGGACCCTAGAAGGGCACAGCTTATTATAAGGCGCGGCTGAAATCGGGGAGAGGTTCGCCAGCTGTTTGTCACCTACGCTGAAGCCGCACCTGGCAGACCTGCAGCCAAGCGGACGATAGGCAGATGGGTCACCTCCTGCATAAATCTCTGGTATGAGTTGGCGGGCATGGAGCCTCCCAGAGGGATAAGAGCTCATTCTACCATCGCCTACTGCTGCAGCGGTGGCTGCTTCCAGGGATGTCCCTATCCAGGAAATCTGCAGGGCTGCTACCTGGAAGTCAGCACACACCTTTATTACCCATTACCACATCGACCTTGAGTCACGTCGGGATGCTGGTTTTGGGACCTCGGTTCTCAATCTCTGTTCCCCAAGTAAGTATGTAGGGGGTGTCATGCCTCCCTCCTCCCGGAGAACTGCTAGGAGTCTGCCAATAAGTGTGGATGAACAACATATCCATGTCCTAGAAATACAGGTTGCTCACCTGTAACAGGAGTTCTAGGAGTGGTATATGGTGTTCATCCCTGCAATCCCTCCGACCCCCGGCTTGACTGCTGTACCTGAGCTTCAGCGCCAGATCTGGCGTCATGGGGCGGAGCCGAGTTTTACCACCCGGGTGGGTGGGGAGGAGCTAGCTTGAAGACCTTCCGCAAGATTTAAAGCGGCAAGGAACCTGCCAATAAGTGTGGATGAACAACATATACCACTCCTAGAACTCCTGTTACAGGTGAGTAACCTGTATTTCTGGGTGACCGCCCTTTTGTAAGATGCCTGATGTCTGGGGTGGAGACAGATGTCTGGGGTGGTCCTTGCTGATTACTGCTAGCTAGAAAATTTCTGTGGGTCCTGGCGCCTGTTCTCTGATCTACTGGTACGGTAAGTTCTTGTGTAACTGTACTTTTGAGGCCTTCCCCTAAGGGAATCCACCATGTGTCTATTTCTGGCAGATGTTCTTGCTGATATTGACCAATCTGGCATGTTGAAGTCTCCCATTATCAGAACCTCCCTTTAGCTGTTACATTTTGTATATCTTCCAACAGTAATGTGTCTGTGTCTCCCCTGGTCTGGGGGCCTGTAGACACCCCAGATCTTACTTCAAGAGGGCTCTTGCAGAAGGTAATTTCATATAGGACTGATGCGGCAGGCGTCAGGACCACCAAAAAATTTCCAGCTAGCAGGTCTCTGGTGGGGACTGCCCCCCGTCAGGTGACCGTCATACATCGTCAGTATAAAAGGCGGTCCCTACACCCGCCATCCAGTTCTTTCCGCCATTGGCTCATGTCAGTGCCTCGCGGTAAAGTTCAGTGCTCACCAGGCTCAGTCGTCCGTAGTTTTTATAGTTATTTCGATTTTTGAATTTTTGTCAGGTATTTGTCGATGTATATCCCCTACACCCTCCGAGCACAAGAACAAGTCGACTTATGCGGCACCAACTCCCGCACAAGGACGGCCATTCTCAGTGCCTCTTCTGCTCAGGGCCCAGATCATCAGGTGAAGTGCCAGCACTGCCTTAAATTCACTGACCACCGCGAGCCAGCGTAGCAGTCCTGGAGGCCCATATTTTAAAAAAAATGTTCTCATGGAAAAGGAGTTCAGAAAGCTCCGCAGGCGTCCACTTCGAAGGCCATCGCGAAAAAAAGGAAAGCACGGGACAAGGGCTCCTCATCCACTCGTCGTCTTCAGGAGTCGCTATGCTTCAGGTAACGTTCCCTGGGAGATCGATCCATGACAGCCACCTTGGAGGTTTCAAGGCCCGGCCCGCCCGTCTGGCTCGCGTTCGGGCACCTCCGGGCTGTTGGAGGCCTCGCTCGGTAAAGCTGCCACTGTGCGGCCTCTACGGGTTTGGCGGCTCGGTAAGCTGGATGTCTGCTCCTCTGCCGCCGCGGAGGCGGTCAATAAGTCGCCTGACCCCTCGGGGTAGCTGCGGCCCCTCTTCCCGCCCGACCAGGCGCTCCTCCTTCACGAGCTGCCTCGGGCGGCGGGTCCTTCAAGTCGGACGTCGGCTCCTCTGGCGTCCGCCCGGACCCGCTGATAAATTGGGCGTTGGCTTGCCCGGCGTCCGCCGCTGAGCTGGCGCTGGACCCTCCCATCCGTCGTTCCGGCTTCCTGTAGCGCCGTTGCCCTCCGGGGACCCTGGGTCTCCTCAGCCTAACCCTGGGGATTTTTCCCTCCATCCCCAGGTGATGCCGAGGTTCCTGCTGCGCCTCTGTCAGACCGTCCGCCGCTGGGCGACCCAGGTCTTGCCAATCTCTGGCGACATCCTGCTCCGGATGCCGCTTCAGCGCGAGGCCTTCTGCTCCAGACCGCCCTTGGCCCCTCCGGCCGGGCCATCTGCTCCGGCAGAACCCTCGGTTCCCAGTTATCCGACCACAGTCGTATCGGCGCTGTCTTACCTGGCTTAGCAGTATCTGACGCTCAGTACCTGGGACGCGGCCTATCCGGCCGCAGTACCCGGTGCTCAATACCAGATGCGGGCTTCCGCCATCTGGTTATGGATACGCACCTTACGGATATAATCCATACCGCCAAGGCTCAGCTCACCAGAGAGGTGGAGAGTCTTCTCTTGGCGATGGTTCCGGTTCCCGTGCGTTCGGACGACAGACTCCTCCCCACCTCCGGACACCGGGCCAAACCCTCTGGTTCCAGGCGGGGCAGGGACGCACGCTTCGAGGGGCTTCCCGAGGGGTCCGTTCCTCCCCACGCCGAGAGAGAGTCTTCCTCATAGTCATCGTCTTCCTCCTCCTGGCGACTCCGGTTGTTCCGAGTCGGACGGCGAACTACACTTTCAGTCTAAGCCCAGGCCAAGGACTCCTCCGAAGTCCCCTTCTTTTTACGGAGTTGCTGTGCAAAATCCGGGAGGTTTATAATTGGCATTCCTTGGAGCGGATCCCCAGCATAAGAAACTCACTGAGCATCTGGATCTGCCGTGAATGCTCCCACCTTGGTGCCACCCTGGATTGAACCTCATGCCAGTCTTGTTTCCAGTATTTTGAAGCAGCCGTCGGACTTAGCCCCACTTCCTCGGAAGTTGGAACAGGATATATCAGGCTCACGAGGATGTTGAGTTTTTCGATTCTCACCCTCGAGCTGATTCTTTCTTGATTAGCGCCACTCATGGCCAGACAGCTTACCTGAAACATCTGAGCTCGTCTACACCTGACTAAAGAATCCTGTCTTCTGGACCAGTGCGGGAAGATCTTTGCTTCTTCCACTCTGGGTATGGGACCCTAAATTATGTCGGTCACATGGGGTTTACCAGGCGATTCTTAGTGAGGTGAAATCCAAATTGGACTCCCTTCCGGACACTCAAGTCAAACAGGAAGTGGCTGACCTTGTCCGCTCTGCACGTTCGGCCAGTTCGCACATGCCCGTGATACTTATGATGCAGTGGACACTGCTGGTAGGAGCTCCGCTTTAGCTGTAGGCTTATGGCGTCATGCCTGGCTCCATGTGTCAGGGTTGGTCCCGGAGTGCAGTCTGCTATCCAGGAAGCGCCCTTCTGGGGTTCGGTGCTGTTCGGTGGTGATGTCAAGGACATTATCACCAATTTGCAGGAGAAGGGGACTACACTGAAGTCTGTGGACTCCATGTTATCATCCCCATCAAATGCAGTGCTGTCCCTTTCGCAAACGGAATTGGCTAAAGGTGAAACCCCAGGGAAAGTGGACCACTAAAGCCAGGCTCCTTGGCAAGCCCTCCACCCAAAAATGCAGTGGGTGCTTCAGCCGTGACGCTGCCCCACACCACCTGGCTCCTTTCCTCACCCACAACCTCTGGGTCTTCCGGAAGAACCAGTAGGAGGAGGGAGGTTTTCTCCACCTCCCAGGTTGGGAGAGGATAACTTCAGATTCCTGGGTGCTCCAGCTGATCACAGAAGGACACTCAATAGTTTCTCCAGAAACCACCTCATCCTCCCCAAAGGTCGTCGTGCTCTCGAACACTTTCTTCTGGTCCAGGAAGAGATTTGGCACTTTTGCTGAAGGGGTGATGGGCCCGTCCCTTTCTCTTCAGGGGCAGCTACTATTCCCACTCTTTTCCTGGTCCCGAAGAACACAGGAGATGTAAGGCCGATTCTCTCGGTTCCCGAACTTATCTGTGGAGTACAAGAGGTTCAGGATGCTCTCCTCACAGGGCCTCCTGCCCTCCTCGGCCTGGACAGTGGCTGTGTGCTCTGGATGTGCAGGATGCTTACCTGCACATCCCTATCCGCCTTCTCACTGCAGATACCTCTGTTTTGCTTTCCAGGGGACCACTACCAGTTCAAGGCCTTCCATTTGGTCTTTCCTCGGCACCCCAGGTGTTCACCAAATGCCTTCGGTGGTAGCAGCCTACCTCACGTACCCATGGGGTGCAGGTTTTCCCATACCTGGACAATTGGCTCCTGGCTGCCCTGTCCAGGGAGGATCTCCTGTGCTTCCTTTCCCTTACCAGGGGTGTTTTTCTCCCTGGGCATCACAATCAACCACTCCAAGTCTCACTTGATCTCGTCCCAGAGGCTCCAGTTTATCGAGGCGATCCTGGACTCGACCTGTGGCAGGGCTTTCCTGCCACGGACAGAGCGCCACACTCCAGGCTCAGGTCAGCCTGTTGTCCGGCCGCAGGGCGGGTCAGTGCCAGGTCGGTCCTTCTCCTCCTCGGGCTTATGGCGGCTGCAATCCCAACAGTCCCTCGCGCTCAGCTCCACATCCTCATGTGTCAGTGGATGCTTCGGTCTCAGTGGAATCAGTTGGCGGATGACCTGGACCAGCTGGCGTCTCCTCCCCATGGTTTGGGAATTGCAGAGGTGGATGGTTCAGGAGAACCTGTGTCAAGGAGTTCCTTCTGTCTTTCTTCCCTCCCAGAGTCTGACCACAGACACCTTGGGCGGGTTGGGAGCCATCTCGGACCTCACAGGACCCAGGGCTCCTGGTCCAAGCTGAGAAAATGCTTCACATCAATGTGCTCGAGCCGTGGGCAGTGCTTTGTGCTCTTCAAGCTCTGCATCTGCATCTCCTTCCTGGCTGCTTAGCCATACAGGACGGATAATATGTGTGTGGTATGGTACATCAACAAATAAGGAGGGACCCTTTCCTACCCTCTTTGCAGAGAAGTGATGCGAGTTTGGGATGGGCAGTACAGCACAATCTCCACCTCCGACGGCAGTTCACCGTCCCGGGGTCGAGAACACCTTAGCCGACAAACTCAGTCGTTCGTCTGCTCGAGCTCTCGAGTGGGAACTGGATCAGGGGCCTTAGGCGATATCTTCCTATGTTGGGGAATACCACAGGTGGAGCTGTTAGCCTCACCTCTAAACGCAAAGCTTTCGACTTCTGCTCGCGCTCCAGAGCATGGCATTTTGGAGAGATGCTCTGTCTCTAGATTGGAAGGACAGATTTGTCTGTGCTCTCCCCATCCTTTTGATTCTGAGAGTCTTACAAAACTCAGTTCAGAAGGAGCATGAATTATACTGATAGCTTCTTTCTGGCCCAGGCAAGTTTGGTTTCTCTTCTGCAACAATACTCAGAGGAACCTCCTCTCCCTCTGTAACTTTTACTGACTCAGGATCAGGGGACCCTGGTCCATCCAGGTCTCAAGTCCTTCAACTGCATGCATGGCTCATGCAGATGTAGCTCAAGCCCGATTTGGGGTTTCACCCGAGTGGCTGAGATTCTGGTGGAGGCTAGAAAATCCTCCACTAGGTCTACCTGTGCCATGAAATGAAAGCGGTTCACAGTCTGGCTTTAAAAGATTTCAAGCCTTTCTCTTGCTCTGTTGGGTGGCTGCTGGATTACCTGCCACCTCTTTGATCTGGGTCTCAGTCACTCGTCCTTGAAGGTACACATGGTGGCCATTCGACCTACATGTTCCTTTTGCAGACAAGACGTTTGCTCAGCTGTAGGTCTCTAAGACTTTGGGGTTCTCACTTGAGACCCCTATCAGGTTCTTGCCTCTCCTTGGGATTTGAATTTCATCTTGGGAAGCTTATCCTGCCTCCTTTTGAACCGTCAGCCTCAGCAGACATGAAGTTTCTCTCATGGAAGACTCTCTTCCTAGTGGCCATTACTTCTGCTTGGAGGATTTCTGGCGCAGGCCCTGATGTGTAAAATCCTGTATTTGATTTTTCACAAGGACAGTGTGGCTCTGAGCACCAACCCTAAGTTTCTCCCTAAGGTGGTAGCAGAATCTACATTGAACCAGTCCATAGTTACCGCTTTCTTTACACAACACTCCAATCAAGGGAGTATCTCTCACACTCTGGACATTTACCAAATTCTGAGATATTACACTAACAGAACAAAAGATCTCAGAAAGACTGATCAACTGTTTATCTGTTTTGCCCACAAAAGAGAAGGCAATGCTGTTTCTAAGCAATGCCTGTCCAAATGGTTGGCTCATTGCATCACTTTCTGTTATGACAAGTAAAACAAGACCCTTCCAGAGTCACTGCCTCAGCGCTTGTTTCAAGAATGTGTCAGCGCGGACATCTGTGCCGCCGCCACTTCTTCTGTCCATACCTTTACAAACATTACAGTTTAGATATTGTCTCGCCGTAGAGAGCAGGCTTAGGGCTTGCTGTTCTGCAAGGCCTCCTTTCTTATGACCATAGCTAGAGGATCTACTTTGGTAGCTTTCCTCCTCCCGTTTGCTGCTTCTTATTCCAGACTGCTTGGGACTCGGTCCTACATGAATTACCTACTGCAGGAGCCCTCTCAAAGTAAGATAGCACAGTTACGTAAGAACTTACCGTAACAGTGAGATCTTCGAGAGAGGCTCTTGCAGAATGGTCATACCTCCCGTCTCCATCCTCCTAAGCTTTTTTTAGCTTCTTTTCCAGGTTGGGAAATATCTGCTTCTCTCGTCTCTCGCCTTTTGGGTCTTTGACGGAAAGAACTGGAAGGCGGGTGTGGGGACCGCCCTTTATACTGACGTTGCATGACGCCTGTCACCTGATGTGGGGCGGTCCTCGCCAGAGGCTGCTAGCTAGAAATTCTTCATGGGGTCCTGACGCCTGCCGTGTCTGTCCTCTATGTAATTACTTACTGCAAGAGCCTCTCGAAGATCTACTGTTACGGTAAGTTCTTACGTAACTGTTTCTTATGGCTGTCCCATTTCCTGTTTCCAGGATGACCCACATTTCTTCTGGCTCCTTGTGTGTTCTAAATTTCTGTAGCTTTGATATTTTCATTGACATACAGGGCCACTCCACCCCCTTTTTGCACCTCTGTCTTTTCTGAACAGTACATAGCCAGGTACTGAAGTCTCCCAAGTGTGGTTATTAGTAAACCACGTCTCACTAATTGCTACTATGTCCAGTTTAGCCTCTGTCATTATTGCCTGCAGGTCTGGGATCTTGTTTCCCAGACTGTGAGCATTTGTGTACATGAATTTCCTTTGGCCAGATTTATTCTGCAAAGACTTCAAACTTCTGCCCCAGTGCACTGACTCCCTCCTTAGTCAGATGCAGTCCATCAAATTTAAAGAGTTCCGCTCCTAAACTGTTGCTAGTTCTCTGCAGATTTATGTCCTTTTCACTTCAGCCCTTGAGCCACATGTTTAGCTCAACTGTCTCCCTTTCTCTGACCTTCCATCCATCTGCCCCCTCTCCCAGACTGGCAGGATCTCAGAGGAGATGCGGTTGAAATGGATGATAGTTTGTCACCCAGCCTGGTCAGGTGTTTCTTAGTCCACAACTGACCAGCTGGCGAGATCATTAATCCTATGCGTATCAGACGTCAATGTTTTGTCCTGCTTCCTGAACAATTTTAGTACGCGTCAGTGTCTCTCCACGCTGATGTACCTGGGAGACATCTTACCATTACCCCTGACTGGAGATGGGTATCAACTCCTCAAATCATGGAGTCTGCTATGATCAGAAGTTTTTGGATTTCCTCTTTGCTTGTTTTGTTCTGGTTCCTGTTTGGGCGAGTTTTGTTGTGCTGCTCACCAATAAGCAGTGTCCCACTTGAGTGTCCTCTGCCCCTTTGTTTGATTTCGTAGATGGAGGCAGATACTAGTTTGTAGTTTTTATATGGTTGTTGAGGTAATATGTTGGAGAGCACAGAGTGATGGGGCATCCGATTTGCCCTCTAACCACCAGCCAACCTCCTGGACCAACTACCCTCTGTGGTCGAGGTGCTTCTGTTGGATGTTGGGGGAAATGGTAGGTGGTTCTTATAATATATTTGCTCTTGAATATGAAATTTGAGACGTAGTCTCTGCCCATGCTGCATGGAGCTGAGCCCCTTGGATCTCCAATGGCCCAGCATGTAGGACAGTGTCCTAAATCTGTAAAACTGCCTTTCTGAAGTGTCCGCAGTACCTGCAGTTAATGATATCCATTCCAGATAAGTTGCTGGGTTTATAACCTGGTCAGAGTAATTAGAAGGAAAAAAAATAAGCAAATGTTTGATTTTGTGTTTTGTATAACTTGTTCTAACAAGTTAAATTACTAGTGCCCTGTAAATGAGGTCACAGTGTGGATACCCCACTGATCTACCGCTTCTGCTTTGCCACAGGAAATGTCATAACTGTGCTACCCTGTAAAGGAGTGTAGTGTGGGTGGTTGGGGATGGAGGTGGTGGTTGGGCCCTTCCCTGCCAAAAAGAACCACGGATGAAAGAAAAGAGGTAAGAGCAGAAACAGTCAGCAACAAATGCAGTAACCCTGAAAGCTTATCCTAATGATAGATAAAACTATAAAACATGTAAAGCACCACCTGTAATAATTTCACAGAAGATATGCCCTGAAAGAAACACTTTGCTACAGAGAAGAATAAAGCAGTAACAGAAGAGATACCTTGCAATAGATCAATTTGAATCAGAAGATTACAGCAGTAATCTGTCAGCACACCTGTAGGGACACCTTGTAATAATGCAGCTGAAGGTACACCCAGCAACAATTTGAATCAGAGAGAAAATAAAGCAATAAAATGTTAGCAACAAACTGTAACAGTCCCTGTGAGTACAAAATAAAAATAACACAGTAAATCTGCCTAGCCAAAAGAAGTCTTAATCCTTTCCCTTGCTCTGGTAAGGTTCTTTGCTCTGTCCTTTCAAGCAACGAGAAGGAAAGGGCTCAGGTGAAGCTTAGGTGCATTCACCATATTGAGATACCACATCAAGGGTAACCTTTATTGCATACTGCAAAAATCCTATTAAGAAAACCTAAATTATGCTGTTAGAGTCCATGAGCAGCATGGCATTTTCTGAAATTGGTGATCATCCAGCATTAGTCCTTCAAAGACAGTTTGGTCTTAGGTGGGACCTTTGACTCCATGCTTTAAACCTTAAGTAATGTATCCTAAAAATTTAAACTTGAAAGCAGGTTATTCAAACATACTTATTTTCTACATCATCCCATACTTCCCATTCATCTCTGTTTAGTTAATTAAGTTTTGAAACTGCTCAATTCAACTCAGAAAAGCGATCGAAAGACCGCTACAGAAAATACGAGAACTTTTATTTTAATAAGTTTCTGAGTTCAATAGTATTGGTCTATTAACAAATGTAGACATTAAACTATCAAGGTGCTAGGAGGCCTTATTCAAGTAGCACCCTCTTAGTTGTGAAGGTCCATGGCTGCAGAGGAGTTCCTGGCGGCAGCAACAAATCTGATTGCCCATTTTCCAGTTTCAGTGGGGTTGGAAAAAGGTACACTTCCTCCCAGACAATTTGCAAGCGTGCAGGTAGATCATCGTGTGGTAGATACTGGCCTCCGCAATGAATGCCTCACCCTATCAAATATTTTCGCGTTGCCTCATTGCGTAGCTAATGTTTGGGAAGAGAAATAGCTGGTGATTATCTGTCATGTGGCAGCTGAACGATCCTATCCCTCTCTCCCTCTTGATGTTAACCACCATCAAAGTTTGGGGTTCCACAGAGTCTTGCTGTCTGCCTCGGAGTGATGGGGTAGACTTTTGGATGTTCGTGATTAGCTCTGTTTCTGTAGGTACAGGTTTCTCAGTCAACAAGTCCTTTTGAAAATCAGTGGGTGATCTCCCCTCAGTTCCCTCTGGAACACCCAGGATCCTGATGTTGGCACTACAAGCCTGATTCTCAATTCTGGCTCTTCAGTGTTGCAGCTCTTTCACCATAAGTGAAGTGGCTCCCATGGCGGAGTCGGCCCATTTGCCTACCTGATGGACTTCAGTTTTCAGGCCATCCACTGTAGTTTTAGCACAGTCACTCTATAATTAAACCCTTCAACTTTTTGAGACAGACCAGCAACCGATTGGATCAAAGTTTGTATTTTAGAGCCCAGGGTAGTGAGGGTCTCTTCAGTACAGGAATCTGCCATCTGGACCTGTGATCCAGACATGAGGACTGTACACCACCATCTCCTTCCTCTGTCTGTTCCTCTGGTCGCTTTATCTCACTTTGGATTCCCATTCTTGATGTATTTGAGGGTCAGGAATCCAGCGAAGCCAGCAAAAGCTACCACCATTTGCTACATCTTGTTGAATTTGATGAATTAGTAGCACTAGACGATGGAGCTGTAATTTCTCGTCTACACAGCTCTGGCTCCACAGCACCCCTTTATTTGGTGTTTCACAAGGACAAGGTTGCCCGCCCAACCCAAAGTTCCTCCTGAAGGTTGTGCTGGATTTCCACCTTAACCAGGGATTAATCTCCGGTGTATTTCACTAACCACACCTCTGAGGCCGAGCACAAGCTTCTTACTCTGGTCCTGAGGTGCGCCTTGCATACTACAAAGGGTGCACGGCTGGAGTTTGGGGAGAGGTTCGTCAGCTGTTTGTCACCTATGCTGAAGCTGCACCTGGCAGACCTGCAGCAAAATGGAGGATTGGCAGGTGAATAGTATCCTGCATTGATCTCTGCTGTAGGTTGGCGGGTAGGAGCCTCCCGGAGGGCTGAGGTTCACTCCACCTACCATAGCACTGCGTCGGTGGCTGCTTCCAGGGACCATCCTATCCAGGAAATCTGCAGGGCTGCTACCCAGAGGTCGGCACACATCTTCATTTCCCATTACCACATGGACCTTGAGTCATGCCGGATGCTGGTTTTGGGGCCTCAGTTCTCCAGTCGCTGTTCCCTAAGTAGAGGGTGTGCACATTGCCTCCCTCCTCCCAGAGAACTGCTAGAGTCTGCCAGATTTTGTAGATAGAACAACATATCCATGTCCCTATAAAACAGTAGTTCTAGAGTGGTATGTGTTCATCCACATAGACCAGCCGACCTCCCCTGGCAGTAGCGTGCAGGTATGCTTCCAGCGGGCAAGAACTGGCGTCCACGGGAGTCACCACTCAGGTGGGTGGGAGGAGCCAGCTTTAAGAACTTTTAGCACATTTTAAAGGAAAGGACACTTCCAGATTGTGTGGATGAACAACATATATCAGTTATAGAACTACTGTTACAGGTGAGTAACCTGTTATTACTGCTTGTGTATAAATCAGAGCCACTAAGTTTACTAAAAGTCAGTAAAGATCAAGCGGCAGAATTAGAACCAGTATTTGAAGCATGGTTTCTACTGAGGAGAAATAACTTCTGAGTTCAGAGCAGTTCAAAAGTGGATGGACCTGCTACTGTGTGTTCTGCATGGACAGTCTATTTACAGTAATCTTTTTTTCTTTAAAGATCATAAACAATGTGCCTTCTGACAGCCTGATTAGTACTGGCGACCACCTAACAAGGAGATCATCGTTACTTTATTCGGCATAACTCTTTGCAGTAGGGACTGGAGAGAATGCCCCTGGGTTGTGGAGGATGAACTGGTGAAAAAGTATTCCTTGCCCAGCAAGTTCAGCGATTTCCTGCTTGATCCCCAGAAGGTGAGCTATTAGAGAGCACATCATTAGTAGACAGTAAGTTGCCACGTGCTGCTTGAAATGTCTTTGGAGATTGAGTAGTAGTCATTGCTAATTAACTATTAACATGCATGTGCTGCACTTGTGAGGAGCCCTGTCTCTGTAGGACTTCATGACTTGATTTAATGCACAACAGTAGCAGTAAGTAAAATGCTCTGCACACAGAACATCTGAATACAGTGTTCATTGGAAGAGTAGTGACTGTACAGACAGAATGGTCAGATCAGCTGCTGAAATGGGAAACTGTTTAGTCATGGGAGTATGTGGGTTTTAATGGGTTTTATTTTTTTTTGAACATCTACATTGATTCTTTTTGTAAGAAGCGTGTACTCAGTCAGCCTTGCAGGTTCCTTGTGATGGCCTCTATACCCATATAATGAACTTTGGCAGCTCTTTTCATGTGGAACTGTAGCCAGGTTGGATGCTTTTACATGTTCCTTGCTACCTATTGACTGCCATGTAGTGCTTCTGTATGTGCTCCGTCCAAAGCACACATGGTTCTCCCAGTATATGGCTTGCCACAGGAGGGAGCACCACAGAGCATAAACTTGAGAGTGGTTGTGTATGTTATGAATTAATCTGGACAGTTTTGATGGCCACTGGTGAGGGTTATGAAACTGTACTGCATATCTGCAAGTGATGCAATCTTTATAAGGATAAAACAACCCCTACCCCACTTTATTTTTCTGAAAGCCAGCATGACAGACGGTTTGAAGATAATTTGCGGTGTACCATCATGTTACCACTGTGGCTTACTTTACAAAATAACTCTGGAACCGATTTCTGAAACCTCACTAAGGTCCCTAAGTGCAGCATGTGCCAGTTTTGTGTATGACTAATCTCTGGTCCGTAACTGTCAGATGGTAGGTGGTGACAAAAGAAATTTGGTTGTCAGGTTGCACTTAGTTTTTGTGTCAGTAATGTTTGATGTTACTTAGAGTCTGCTCTTACAGCAGCTAACACAATTAGGACTAGCTGGCAGGTAAAAGACCCCACGGCAAACTTCTAGCCAGCAGACTATGGCGGGGACCGCATGACGTATGCCCGTCATGCATGGTATAAAGGGTGGGCGGTCCCCGACATGCACCAGTTCTTTTCCCACTACCGACTTGGTGTTCATTGGCTCCACGGCTTGTCTCTCGCCAGTCTGACTGCCATTTTCATACAACTTTACAAGTTTGTTGTTTCTTTATTTATAGTCCTGCTTGCTTTGACTACTTCTGTATGTTGTCTTCCCTGACACCACCTTCTAGGCACACTAATAAGTGTGCTTGTAGGAAAGCAGATCCCGTCAAGACTGCCATTCAGCCTGCCTGCTGTGACTGGGTCCCATTCACGATACCCAGAACTGCCCGCACTGCAAGAAATTTAACAGCTGGACACTGATCCGTCATCAGAAAACCTTGCAGGCGTACCTCACTGAACAGCAGTCTCAGCTTATCATGCCCCATAGGCCATCATATGGTGGCCCAGTTGGATGCTACTCGTGCCTTTCTAAGGGGGTTCCTCCACCTTAGGCTGCCCATTAAGGATCCTGTCCCTTCTTGGGACTTGCCCTTCGTCCTGGAGCAGCTTACACTGACACCCTTTGAACTCAGCTGCGGATTCGAAGCTACGTTTTCTGTCATGGAAAACGTTGTTTTAGTGCTGTTACTTTAAGAGAAGAATCTCCCAATTACATGCTCTCATGTGCAGAAGCCCTATTTAATTTTCCACCAGGATAGGGTATCCCTGAGGACAAATCCTTAATTTCTGCCTAAGGTGGTTTCAGCCTTGCCCTTAATCAGGACATCGATTTACCAGTGTACTTTCCCAGGTACACCAATCGAGAAGCACTGCTTCACACCCTGGATGCTCACAGGTGTCTCAGATATTATCTGACCAGAACCAAACATGCAGTGGATTCCTCTTCGGAGAGAGTCTGCCCACCACGAAAAATCATTGTGGAAACATAAATAATCATAGAAACATAGAAAGAATGAGAGAAAGGAGAGGTCACATTCACGATCGAGATCCTCTGTATCGCACTTTGCCTCCAGAGGGCAGCTCCGACTGCCAGCCACGACACCAGACTCACCATCGTCAAGGCCACGGCCTGGGTTACGGTCATAAAGACAGAGGATCTGGGTCTTGGGCCCTCTCTCTCTCCAACCTATTAAGATCAGGCCTCCAGTTCCACAGACAGACGCTCTTGGTTCAGATAAGGGACACCAGTCTGTGCCTTTGTGGTCGGCCTCTGTGTAGCGCTGACCCACGGATAGGCAAGCCCTCGGGTCATTAGTCTGGGAAATCTTCCTTCCTTCCTCCTACCCAGGCACTCCAAGAAATCTGCGAAGTCCCCTAAACGCTGTCTGACAAACGTGAGTCAGATAGCGACTGCACTCTAAGACCCGTCCGGATCAGGACTGACGTTAGACCACTGGCGACTGCCAAGGTTCCCCTCACGCGGCTCTGCCGACAGGAACCCTGTCACCTCCGGCGTCTCCATCGCCTCTGGTTGACGACTGGACCGACACCCAGGTGGAAGAGCAGGCGTCTGTCCCCAGACAGACACCCAGCGATGGTACTGCTAACACCACCCGTCGTCTCCTCCTGTAGGTCCTCTGGCGTAGATCGACCTGACACAGATACGGCATTGGTGATGGCACAGGAATTGGACGGCGGCTTGACCAGGCATGGGGTTCAGAGCCTAAGCTGAACCTTTCACAGATGAAATACCTATTCAGCCATTGGTGGGAGACCATCCGTCCAGTCATACTCCCCAAGGCCACAACCAGATGGTCAAGCAGACACGGCAGCCAGGCGGCTGCGACTGGTGTGTGCCTGTACAGTCATTCTTGGCTGCGGGTCTCCAGGTTTGCGCGGGACGTTCAGTCGAACCTCCTCGACACACCCTTCAAGGATCAGTCCTCTTTGGCGAGGACTCTGCCAGCTTCAGGATTCTGGGAAGGCAGTCAGGACTGTGCATTCCATGTATCGCCCAAAGCGGACCATTCGTAAGTTCCATTTTTGTGTCGAGGGGACAGCAACAGTTACCAGCAGCCTCAGTGGGGAGTCAGTGGCTGAAGAAGTGCACATAGAGGCTCTGCAGGACCTGTCTCTCACCTGGCCAAACCAACCTAGGCCACTTTTCCTCCCTCCAACCACTGCCTAACTCTCCATTGGGCCCGTCCCTTCCCGCAGTTTGTCAGGAGACACTTTAAGCTGCAGCCTGGCGGAGGTGACCTCTGACCAGTGGGTCCACCAACTCGTAGAGAGACGGACACTCAGTTTTCCAGCGGACAGGCCCCCTCCTTCCGTTATTCTACAGAACACATGAGTCTGATTAGGACAGCGATTCAAGCCCAGCTATCCAAGAAGGCCAAAAATCTGTTACCCCAGCTGAGAGGAACAGGATTCTACTCTCATTACTTCCTAGTACCAAGAAGAGTGACTTGAGACCCATCTTGAATCTCTGTGAACTCTAGACATTTTGTGGAGTACAAGAGGTTCAAGATGGTCACCTCCAGGCTCTGCGCCCATGTTACATCAGGGGTACTGGCTGGCATCACTGGACATGCAGGATGCATACTTCCACATTCTTGTGGCAAAGCTCCACAATAGGTTCCTCATGTTTACCTTCCAGGGCAGACATTTTCAATTCAGGCGCTAGCCTTCAGCCTCTCATTGGTGCAAGGTCTTCACATAGTGTCTTGCAGTTGTAGTAGCGGTACTTGAAGGATGGGTCATTATGTATTCCCATACTTGGATGACTGGCTTCTGACAGCACCGTCAAGGAGCAACTACAAAGATCCATTGGGACACCTGTTCTCTCAAGGAACTGGGCATCCCAGTCAGTGTCCTGAAATCCTTTACTCCATCCCAGAACCTGAAATCTTACTTGAGAGGGCTCTTGCAGTAGGTAATTACATATAGGACTGGCGCCGGCAGGACCCCACGGAAAGATTTCTAGCTAGCGGTCCCTGGCGAGGACCGCCCCACATCAGGTGACCGTCAGGAGAGCGTCAGTATAAAGGCGGTCCTGGACGCCCGCCTTCAATTCTTTTCCGCCCGTTAGCTGGTGCAGCGCCTCGTGGAAAAGTTCATGCTCAATCAGCCCTACCTTTGTCGTTTTTACGAAACTCTATTTTTACGACTGTCTGTACTAAGCGTCGGTATGTCATCCCTACACCTCGAGCACAAGAATAAGTGCGATTCGTCGTGTGCTACCACACAAGGGCCAGCCATCCCTGTGCCTGTTCTGCCTAGGCCTCGATCACCTGGTCGAGAAGTGCCAGCACTCCTCAGTTTTAACACGGCTACCCGAAAAGCGGCAGCAAACCCTGAAGCCCATATTCTAAAGAAGAAAATGAGTTCTATGGAGAAGGAGCTCAAAAACTGAGGCAGAGCGTCCACTTCCTCCAAGGACATCGGAAGAAGGAGAGGCACGGGACAAAGGCTCCTCCACTGCGTCTTCCTCGGGAGTCGCTGGGGCATGAGTAACATCCCCTCGAGATCGGCTCCTCGACAGCCGTCTCTGAGGTTTCTGGCGGCGTCGGCCCTCCGATCTGGCTTGTGCTTGGCCCTTGAGGCGCCTCCGGGCAGTTGGGCCTCCGCCCCTGGATTCGGCCGCAGGCGCGCAGCCCTACCACTGTGGGGCTCTGGTAAGCAGGCGTTGGCTCCTCTGCGTCCGGCCGGATAGGGCGGTAAGTCGTCCGACCCTCTGGGGCGACGTGCGGCCTCCTCTCCACCGGACCAGGCCGATCACTCTACTCTGCCCGTCTCGGTGGCGGCTCTCTTAAGTCGAACTTCAGTTCCTCTGGCGCCCGCTGAGAGCTTGCCACTAAGCCTCATGTCGGCTCGTCGGCGTCCGGCGGCGAAGGAACAGATGGCGGACCCCCAGCGTCCGTGCGTTCCCGGTTCCCGCGGCCTTGGCTGCGTCACAGGGAACAGTCTCCCCAACCCTGACCCTGGGAACTTTTCCCGTCCGTCCCTAAGCGGCTGGGGATCTTTGCCTCCGTCAGTCCTTCCTCCACCAGGAGCGCGGACCTGATGTCGGCTTCCCGGACGCTGGCCCCTCCGGCGTCGGTACCTCCGGCGCCAGGGCCTCCGCCGTCAGCCCTGGCGTCGGCCCCGACTCCGGGAGATATTCTGCTCCCCATCGGGCCTTAGCCCTCTGGGCTGTCCTCCGGACCGCCGTGAGGTCCCGGCTGGGCCGTCTGCTCCGCAGCCCCCTGGCTCACGGGTATCCTCCGTCTTATTCGGCGCCAGTGTACCCGGGAGCGCAGTATCCGGTGCCGCGTACTCGACGCCACAGTACCCGGCCGCGGGCTACCCGCAGCCGGGTTTTGGATACGCTCCATACGGTTATAATCCATATCCTTATCCCCACCTCCTCCTCCTCCACTGCCTCGCGGCCGCCAGTGGACCTGCAGGAGACTCTGGCCTCCCTGGTGGGCTGAGGCCAAGCTCCCAGCTCACCAGAGGTGAGAAACGCCTTCGGCGGCGGTGCTGTCCCAGGTTCCGTCGCCTGAGGGCATACTCCCTCACCACCTCCGGACTCCAGGGTTCTTTCGTCTGTATCCAGAGAGGGGCAGGACACGCTCCCCAGGGACTTCCCAGGGGTCCGTTCCTCCCGTGTCGGGAAAGGGAGTCTTCTCTTCATCCTCCTTCGCTGTCAGACTCCTCGGACTCTTCAGGCGGCTGCTCTGAGAGAGACGACGAGCCTCGCTGTCCGTGAAGCCCGGCCAAGGACTCCTCCGAGGATCCTTCTTATACGGAGTTGCTTGGAAAAATCCAGGAGGTTCATCAGTGGCACTCCCTGGAACCAGTTCCTCAGCGTCTGAAACTCACTGAACATCTGGATCTGCCGTGACAGCTCCTACCTTGGTGCCACCCTGGATAGAGCCTCACGCCGACCTTGTGTCCACAATATGGAAACAGCCGTCGGACAGCCCCACTTCCTGGGAAGTCGAACCGGCTATATCAGGCTCAGAGGGTGTTGATTTCCTGGATTCTCACCCTCGTGCGACTCTGTCGTGATTAGCGCCGCTTCATGGTTGGTCGTGAGAACCAAAACATCTTAGCTTGTCACCTCCTGATAAGGAATCTCGCCTTCTGGACCAGTATTGGAAAGATTTACGCTTTCTCCACACTGGGGATTAGGGCCCTGAACTATGTCGGCCACATGGGGACTACAGAAGGCCATCCTACTCAGGCGGAAGCCAAACTGGACTCCTTACCTGACTCCCAAGTCAAGCAGGAGTTGGCTGATCTCGTCCGCTCTGCTCGTTGCCAGTCGACACATGCTATGTGCGACATCTGACGCAGTGGACACTGCTGGGCGGAGCTCAGCTTGCTGTGAGCCCTGACGTCATGCTTGTCTCTGCGTGTCGGGTTTGGTCCGGATGTGCAATCTGCTATCCAGGAAGCACCCTTTGAGAGTCGGTGCTTTCGGGGTGATGTCAAGGACATCATTACCGATTTGCAAGAGAAGGGACAGCTCTGAAGTCAGTTGATTCCATGTACCATCCCCATCAGCAGCAAGCGCGTCCCATTCCAGATGGAATCTGCCAAGGCGAAATCCAGGAAGGCGGGCCACAAAGCGCTGGGCCTCCGCGGCTACCGCCCCCGCCCAAAAATGCAGCGGGTGCTTCAGCTGCGGTGCTGCCCACACCACCTGACTCCTTTCCTCTCCCACTGCCTCGGACTCCGGGAGGAACTGGTAGGAGGGAGGTTTTCCCTCCACCTTCCGGGATGAGAGGATAACCATGGATTCTTGGGTGCTCCAGCTCATATTAGAAGGACACTCCGTAGAGTTTCTTCAGAAACCACCCCCCACCCCCTCTGAAGTAGTCGTATTCACGGAGCGTCTTCCTTTGGTCCAGGAGGAAATCTCCACTGTTCTGCTGAAGCAAGTGATAGAGCCTGTCCCCTTCGTCTTCAGGGGATGGGTTACTATTCCATTTCTTCCTCGTCCCAAAGAAGACAGGAGATCTCGGACCAATTTAGATATCAGTTCCTGAATCTTTCACGTAAGTACAAGAGGTTCAGGATGCTCTTTGCAGAGCCTTCTGCCCCTCCTCTGGGTCAATGGCTTTGTGCTCTGGATATGCAGGATGCTTATCTGCACATTCCCATTCGCCCACCTCATCGCATGAATACCTTCGTTTTGTGTTCCAGGGGACCACTACCAGTTCAAAGGCTCCCGTTTGGTCTATCCTCTGCCCCCAGTATTTATCAAATGCCTGGCAGTGGTGGCGCCCACCTGCGTACCAAGGGAGTGCAGGTTTTCCCTACCTGGACGACTGGCTCCTGGCGGCCTTGTCCTGGGAGGAACTCCTCGTTTCCTCTTCACCCAGCAGGCTTTTGCCTGCCTGGGTATTACCATCAACCATTCAGTGTCTCATCTGGACCCATCCCAGAGGCTACAGTTTATTGGGGCGATCCTCGTCGACCATGGGCAAACCTTCCTGCCTCCGGACAGGGCGACCACCCTTCAGACCCAGATAAGTCCTGTTGTCCGACCGCAGGATGGTCTGTGCGAGTCAGTCCTTTGCCTTCTTGGGCTCATGGTGGCTGCTATCCCGGCGGTGCTTCGCTCGACTTCACATGAGGATCTCTGTGGGATCAGCTAGTGGATGACCTAAATCCTCAGATCTTCTTGAGATACTGCTCTTGCAGCAGGTTACACCATTAGGACTGAAGCCGCAGGCGTCAGGACCCCAGAATCTTCTAGCTAGCAGTCTTCAGCAGGGACCGCCTCCGGCGTCGGTCCCGCCCCTGGCGTCAGGCGTAGTACATAAGGGGCGGTCCCACCAGAATCTCCAGTTCTTTCCCGCCGTCGACTTTGCAAGTCTCAACCTCTCGGTTAGTTCATGACTGACCAGGAAAACTTTCAAACTTTACAAAATCAACTTTCTTCAGTTGTTTTTCGTCCTGATGTCCTCTCCAACTTCAGTGGAAGGCCATTCTTGAAGTGTGCCTGTGGGAAGCAGATTCCTTTCAAAGACCCTCATTCGGCCTCGTTAGTTGCCTGGGCCCAGACCACGACACCCAGGCCTGCTCCTTCTGTCAGGGCTTTAACAGCCGCTCGGGATCCATGACAGAAGGCCCTCCAGGCTTTCCTCAAGAAAAGCTTAAGGCTATGGAACCTTCCTCCAAAGGGAATCTTCAGGAAGTCACAGGCACCATGAAGCACCGGGAGAAGGTGAGACCCAGAACCTCGGACTCCGTGGCTCCGGCTCCAGGTCGGACCGCTCTCCGTCAGGGCCGCTTTCCAGCCTCCCCGATTGTGGTCAAATCGGTCAGTGGTTCCTCTACTCTGCAGCCTGCCAAGACCTCCAGGCCCGCTTCCTCTGCTAAGGCCTCGTCCAGGTCTGGGGAGTCCCAAAGTAGTCGTCCTGGCATTCGGCCCCGACGTCCGGCCAGTCTCCTAAGCCGCCACCCAGCGCCAAGACCAAGGAGCTGACCTCCCTTAGCGGACGTCGGACCTGGCGTCGGTCAAGGTACACGCACTCAGGGAACTGGCGACCGTTCGTCACCCGTCGCCGGTCAGCATTTGCCCCCAGGATGCCAGCGGGGGACCAGCGTTAGATACCGCAGTCAGAGGACCACCACCGCTACCGGCGTCGGTCCGGAGGCGCTGTCGGAGGAGTCTACCAGCCCGAAGACCAGGCAAGCGATCCCAGACCCGTCGAACTCCACGGGAACCTTCTCCAGAACCAGAGATCCCGGGGAGCCGGCGCCCTGGTCCCGGCGACAGGCCACGGCGCCCGGTCCGTCGTCGGGCCTGAACTGTAAGAAGTGAAGGGCTCTTCACCTTCTGGTGGGACACCATCAAAAGGATGTGGTCACCATGCAGCCTCGTCTAGCGCCCGCTGCCACCGACGCCTGCACCCTCCTTCACCCAGGGGTCAGCAGGACCGAGACACCATCCCCAGGAGCCAGCTGCACCTCCTAGGGGTAGATCTTTGGAGAAGAAGGCCTCCGTCAAGATCCTCTTCAGGGTCACCCAGCCCCAAGAGACCCAGAAGAGCGTCGGTATTCACCATCCACGGAGGGTTCCAGATCTGACATCTCTGAATGCTCCAGGTCTCCTTCACCAATCAGCATCCCTCTCTGGACCCATCGACCTCCCTAGGTCTCCTCCGGATGATCCCTTGTTCTCCGAAATAATGAGGCATTTTCAGGAGAACATGGGATGGGATGCCGAGGCTCGACCCGAAAGACTACGCCACCCGCTACCTTGGCAAAAAGACCCCAAGCCTGTGGTAGTGCCACCCCCTGTAGGCGTCACCAAGACAGCGTGGAGGCGTCCACATTCGACCCGGCAATGCTGAAGAGCTGACCGCCTGCTCAAGGCCCCAAGGGAGGACCAGTACCTGGCTAGCCATCCTCCGGCCGACTCCTGGTCATTACAGCCTCACATGACCCGGTCTCAGAAACCGCAACATTTGAGCACGCAGCCACTGGACCTGGAGTCCAAGCAGTTGGATGTGCTGGGCAGGCCTACGTGCAGGCGCGACTTGCGCCATTAGATCATTGAATTATCTCACCCACATGGTACAGTTCCAGAGCGTTGTGGGAACAGGGATAGGACCTGGCGGAGAAACTGCCAGGCGGTGGCCAAAGGAGGAACTCCTGCACTCCTCCTTCAGACTTGGGGACCCAGGTGCTCAGAGCTGCATAGGACGCTGCGGACTCTTGACCAGAGCTGCAGCCTCAGGCGTGTGTCTCCGGAGGAGGCTCATGGCTCCATGGCTCCGGGTTTACCCGGACGTCCAGAAGAATATCATGGGCGTCCCTTACCATGGCGAGTTTTGTTTGGTGAGGCCTCGGAGAAGGTGATCACCAAACTGCAGGATGCCGGGAAGGCTGTTAGATCTGTGCAGGCTATGTACAGGTCTCGACTTGGTTCCTTTCGTGGGTACAAGAGTCGTCGCAGCCGGACCCAAAGGCAACAACCACATTCCGGCCAGCAACAAGGGGCTCCTTCACCGAAAAGCCCAGGCTAAAACATCCTCAGGCAGAGGCCAACAAGTTATAAAGTCGGCCCAGCCTGCGGGATCAATGCTGCCACAGCATGACTCCTTCCTGGCCCGCCCCTCCTCAGGATCAGCAGGAAGCGAAGGTCGGGGTTGCATCGCGGACCACCTGGCAGGTTGGCTGTCGATCACCACCGAAGGGAGGTGCTACAGTTAGTCGAAAAAGGCCATTATATGGAATTCTTAGACAACCCTTGCACAAGGCCTCCTCTGCTCTTCCGTTATTCTGGTCAGCACGCCCTGCTCATACAGCAGGAAATGCTCACGTTCTACAGAGAGAACCTTTGGAGCACGTTCCAGGGAACCAGAGAGGAGCAGGATACTATTCACACTTCTTCCTGGTTCCAAAGAAACAGGGACCTCCGTCCAGTCTTGGACCTCAGCGACCTCAATATGCCGGTCATTTACAGAGCGTTTCATGGTGACCCTTCGGGACTAATCACCATGCTGAAGAAGGATGCTTTCTTGGCGTCCTTGTACATGCAGGATGTTTACCTGCACATCCCTATTGCTCAAGCGCACAGGAGGTTCCTGCGCTTTGAGTTTCTCAACCGCCATTATCAGTTCGGCGCTTCCTTCGGGCTGTCATCAGCACCCGGGTATTCACCAAGTGCATGGCAGTCGTGGCAGCGTCTCTGAGAGACTGGGCCACTGTGTGTTCCGTACCTGGATGACTGGCTTCTCATGGCCTCCAAGGATGCATTGCTGATGGCCATTTAGCATACTCGGCCCTTTTCAGTCCCTGGGCATCCTCATCAACTACAGAAGTCTCTCCTGGTACTGTCTCAGAAACTGCAGTTTATAGGGGCAGTTCTGGACACCGTCAAGGTGAAGCCTTTCTTCCGTGGACAGAATGGAACACATTCGATCCCTCATCAGGGACCTGTCAGTGAAGAACTCCGTCCTGGCCAGACTGGTCCTCCGCCTGCTCGGACATGGCTGCGGCCATTCCAACAGTCCGATGGCAAGACTCCACATCGGGTAACCCAGTGGATGTTAAGGGTGCAGTGGGACCAAAGGCAAGACCATATGCAGCAGCCAGTCCGAATCACGAAGGCCGTGATTGGGACTGGCAATGGTAACTAGAACGGAAACCTCTCTGGGGTTCCCTTCACACGCCGTCTCCGGCGGTAACTCTTCCACAGGCGCCTCAGGGCTGGGAGGGACACCGCAGATGGGGTGAGGTCTCAGGGTACATGGACAATCCAGGAATCTCATCTCCACATCAGTATACTGGAGATGAGGGCGGTCTTTATGCCCTGCAAGCCTTTCAGTCGGAGATCCACAGTACTCTCCTGTTGCAAACAGACAATACAGTGGTGATGTATTACCTCAACAAACAAGGAGCACACACTCCTACCCTTTGCAGGGAGGCCATGAGAGTGTGGGAGTGGAATATCTGACACGACATGGCACAAACCTTATTGCAGTTCCGTCCCTGCGGTGGACAATACCGTTGCCAGACAGCCTGAGTCGCTCTCAGGCCAGAGTCCACAGTGGGAGCTTCTACAAGAGGTGACAGAGGATCTGTTCCACAGATGGGGCACTCCGAATTAGACCTTTCGCCCCCATCCAGCAAAACTGCCCAGTTTTGCTCGCTAGATCCGGGGCCTGGTGCTTTCTGGCGAGACGATTGTCCCTCTCCTGGGCGGCAGATTCCTCTATGCCTTCCCTCCTTCCCGTTGATCCAGAGTGTTCTCCTAAAACTGCAGGGAGCATCGACACTTATCTTGATAAGCCTTTCTGGCCCAGGCAAATCTGTTCCCGCTCCTGCATCAGCTATCCTGGGAACCTCCGCTTCCTTGCCGATCAGCTCCCATCTGTTGTCTCCAGGAGGAAGGTTCACTAGTCCATCTGGACTTGGGTTCGTGAACCTACATGCCTGAGTCCTAGAGACATAGCCATGATGCGACATAGGGTCTTGCAGGAAGTGGCGGAAGTACTTTCCGCTAGAAAGCCAGCAACACCGCACGCAACATCACCATGAAGTGGCGCACATTTCTTGCGGGGCTCAAACGTGGTTCTCGCCCTTAAACTGTCCCGAGGCTGGTTCTGGAACACTTGCTTTTCGCTTTTTCAATCGGACTAGCTTACTCCTCGATTTAAGGTGCAGTTTGCGCAATTTTGACTATCCATGCCCCCATAGGCCATCGTATGGTGGCTCAATTGGGCACTACTGTGCCTTTTGGGGTCCTCCACGTGAGCCACCTATCAAGGACCAGGTTCCTCCTTGGGACTTGCCCTTTGTCCTGGAGCAGCTTACACTGCCACCTTTCAAACCAGCCTGATTACGAGCTATGTTTTCTGTCGTGGCAACGTTTTTAGTTGCAGTTACTTTGGCGAGAAGAATCTCGAATTACATGCACTCATGTGCAAAGAGCCCTATTTAATTTTCCACGGGATAGGGTATCCCGAGGACAAATCCTAAGTTTCTGTCTAAGGTGGTTTCAGCCTACCGTTAATCAGGGTATCGACCTTACCAGTGTACTTTCCCAGGTACATCAATCGAGGAGAAGCACTGCTTCACACCCTGAATGTTCACAGTTGTCTCAGATATTATCTGACCAGAACCAAACAGTACCGGAAGCGGATCAGCTGTTTGTTTCCTTGTTGAGAGGATGAAAGGGCTTCTGTTTCTAAACAGTCCCTTTCATGTTGGCTCATCCAGTGTATCTCTTTCTGTTATGACAAGCGCAGCAAACCTTGCCAGGCGCGGTCAAGGGTCATTCTACCAGAGGAGTGGCCACCTCCTTTGCAGTGCTGAAGAATGTTTCCACTTTAGCTATTTGTGCTGCAGCTACTTGGAGCTCGGTGCAGACCTTTATTAGGCATTACAGCCTGGATATCGCTTCAAGGCGAAGGGCAGGTTTGGCCTAGCAGTCCTCCAGGGACTCTGTCCTAAGCTGGCGGAGTGGTAATCTCTTTCCTCCTCCCGGCGGCGTAAGATTGTCGCTATTGCTTGGGAATCAGTCCTAATGGTGTAACCTGCTGCAAGAGCTGTATCTCTAAGTAACATAGTACAGTTACGTAAGAACTTACTGTAACAGTAGATCTTGAGGAAGCGGCTCTTGCAGCAGGTACCTTCCCTCCACCATCCCGCTGAGGTAGGTTGGAGTTGAGCACCCATCTCATTAGATGGGACATTCCAATTTACTTGTTTTGCCAACTGGTGGCGGATCCTGGTCTCCTCTTCTGATGTCATCCAGCGGCCGGGAGTCTTTGGCGGAGAACTGAGGATTATGGGAGACCGCCTCATATATAGTATGCAGATGTCGGGGCGGACCGGCGCGGAGGTGGTCCCGCTGAAGACTGCTAGCTAGAAAATTTCCATGGGGTCCTGGCGCCTGCTGGCTTCAGTCTTAATGGTGTAACCTGCTGCAAGAGCTGTTCTCGACTGTTACGTAAGTTCTTATGTAACTGTACTTTTCCATTTATTAGGAAACCATTACCAGTTTCAGGCCCCGTTTGGACTCCTGTCCACCCCAGTGGTCTTCACCAAATGCCTAGTGGTAGTAGTAGCAGCATTACGCAGGGAAGGGCACTTCATCTTCCTTTACTTAGACGACTGGCTCATCAAAGCAGCCTCCAAGTCTTCCCTGCATGTGACCCTTATCGTATTTCAGACTCTGGGAATTACGGTCAATTGGCCCAAATCTCACCCAGAACTGACTCGAGACTCCAATATATTGGCGCCATCCTGGATACTACTTCAGGAAGGGCATATCTTCCAATGGACAGACAAGAAAAAATCCGGTCTCTGCTTCCCATTTCCAAAGGGAACAGCCTATATCAGCCAGGCAAGTATTGCCTTTTTAGGCACATGGCTGCATCATCCTACTATGGCCCAGGCACGCCTACACATGAGACGGTCCAATGGATACTACAAAACAATGGAATCAAAAATCGGGGATTTGAGGACCACATTCAGGTTACCTCCACCCTTTGCACTGCTCTCAACTGGTGGGACCCATTGATCCCACCTTTCTCTAGATATGCCTTTGCAGTCCCCACCACCCAACAGATGTTGACCACAGATGCCTCCCTGTGCACCTCTGCCCTTACAAAACTTAAGGTCAGTGGATCCCGGACTCTTCCATCTCCACATCATCTTATTGAAAATGAGAGCGGTACACCTCACCCTCCAGGCATTCTGCTCTTATTCAACTCGGACCTCTCCTAATTCGGGTCGGACAACACCTCAGTTGTATGTTACCTGAACAGATAAGGAGGAACAAAGTCCTTCAGCTTATGCAAGGAGACACAAAGTCTGGGAGAGGCTCTGCAACAACAATTGACATTGACAGTCGTGACAGCTACCCGGTCGTCACAACACCCTGGCGGACTTTCTCAGTTGCCAGTCTTCCACTCACGATTGGACTCTCCATCACAAAGTTCTTCTGAACATTTTTCAGATGTGGGGGATCCACAGTTAGACCTCTTTGCATCCCCAGATATTATTCCACTATCCCGAACACATAGGGACGGTCTGTCGAAGCCCTGTCCCAAGTATGGACAGGTCTCTTCTTATATGCTTTTCCCCTGTTCTACTACTACTACTATGAACTCTACTGAAACTATAGCTGGAACAAGCCACTGATTCTTGTAGCCCTTCTGTGGCCTTGTCAAGTCTGGTACCCGCCCTCTGACAGTTCTATTGCGGAACCCCTCCCACTGCCCATCAGACTGAACCTCTTGACACAGGATCTGGGCACTCTGCCCCAAAGCGAAATCCTTACACCTTCATGCCTGGCTCCTGAAGACACTTTCATAATCTGGCTCCAGTTTTCCTCTCCAGTGGCTAATATTCTGGCTTCCCATAAAACATCCACCAGGCAAACATACAATGCCAAATGGAAGTGTTTCTCCATTTGGGCCTCCTAAATCTTTGTACTCCTTTTTGTGTTCTTTGACTACGGTCTTAGACTACCTGTTGTCGCTCCCCTCATCAGGCGTGAGCTATTCCTCTAATATTCATCTGGTCTCCATTTTGGCCTTTTATGAACCATTGGAAGGAAGATTAATTTACCACACCATCTTGCAGAGATTTTAAAGGAATACTGCATCTCAAACCTCCTATTCGAGACCGGCTCCTCTGTGGGATTTAAATTTCCTACTAGAAAAATTGACTTTTAAACCCTTTGAGCCTGCGGTTACCTCCGATCTCCACTTCCTAGCCTGGAAAACGTTATTTCTAATAGCTGTGACCTCAGCTCGTCAGATTCCCGAGCTACAGGCTTTAATGTACAAGGAACCTTGTATGATCTTCCATAAGGACAGATTACCCTTGTGCACTAGTCCCTCCTTAGCCAAAGTGGTCTCAGAACATACTTTAAACCAATCTTTAGACCTACCAGTGTTTCTCCCTGAACACACAAACCGGGGAATCTCTTCACATGTTAGATGTGCACCGTAGTCTTAGATACTACATATCTTGCGTCAGACCATTCAGAAAACACCTCAACTGTTTGTTTCCTTTGCCCAATCCAGGAAGGTTTCCCAGTCCCTAAGCAAACCCTTTCCAACTGGTTGGCACACTGTAAACGTTCTGTTACAAAAGTATAATAAACCATTACCAGGTCCAGTCCATGCGCACTCTACAGGAGCCATGGTCACTACTGTGGCTTGCTTCAGAGGTGTGTAGGTTATGGACATCTGCAATGCAGCCACCTGGTCTACAATACATACCTTCACGAAGCACTACAATCTAGATGTTGGTTCGCGCATAGGACTGCCTTTGGACAGATGATCCTTCAAGGTTTCCTCTCATAATTTCCTTTCCACCCTTCATGGGGCTTACTGCTTGGGAATCATCTCAAGAGATACTCTCAAGGAAGATACTGCAGTTGCGCACTACTGTAACTGTAGATCTTGAGAGGATCTCTTGCAGGTACCGATCCTCCCTCCTTCCCCTCCATCTCTAACAGCTATTCTTTGTTCCAAAAAGGGAGAGAGGTTGGGGGCATTTAGGGTACCTTAGTTCTTCCCGGTCCTCGCTTAGTGAGCTGAAGCCGTCATGGAACTGAGGATGCTTAGGCCGCCCACACCTTTTATAGTTGCAGGATGATGTCATTTGAGTGGGCAGTCCCTAAGCAAAGACTGCTGGAAGAAGCTGCTATGCAGAAGTGTCCCTCTGGCGAGGACCCAATAGTATTACCTGCCGCAAGAGATTCTAGGGTCTACTGTTGCGGTAGGTATGCAACTGTACTTTCTTTGAGGGTATATGGTGTTCATCCACATGGACCCACCCAACCTCCGTGGAAGTGGCACACCAGTCTGGCTTCGGTTGGCAAGATCTGACATCATAGGGTGGTTCCGAGGAGTTAACACCGGCGTGGAAGAGCTAGCCTGAAGACGCTCCGCAAACCTTAAAGGGAAAGGATACTGCCAGAAGTGTGGATGAACACCATATACCACTCCTAGAACTACTATTACAGGTGAGTAAGCTTTTTTTTTTTGCTGCTCTGTGGCCCAGTGATATTGCTGTGCTATTGTGTAGGTGACCCATGATCTGGGGGAACCCATGTTTGTGGTTATCCGGTCCCATGTTGGGGCTGAGGGTGTTGCTGGCTGTGGTGGCAGTGCTGGCTGGTAGATAGATGGGCCAGATTCCACTGATGTAGCAGATCTGCTGGACCAGAACTCTTTCCACTGCACGGGATGCTGTGGATCTTGTATTCACAGTGCTGAGGGAGGTAGAAGATGGGAGATAATTAAGGAAAGATCACTTTGTGTGCTATACTGTGGTTGTATGGGCTGGGAGTGTGCTGGTGTGCCAGATGGAGGTGTACATGGCGAGAAAGATGCACTGGGGTGGGAGTGGGAAGTGCTGGTTAAAATCGCACGCCCAGCAGAGCGCATTTAACCACCTTCTGGCCATATTGGCTGTTGTGCTGCTTTGGCAAAGGACATTTAACCCTTAGTCTTGTTCCCCACCCTGTGAGGATGTCTCACAGAAAGAAGCGCCCAGGCTACACCCCCTGCCAAGTGCCTCCGTGTCCTCCCCACTGCACCACCTTCTGTCAAACGAAGTGACCTGTTTGGCACCCTTTAGTACCCTGGGTACTTTATTTTTCTTCTGATCCTGCCTATGTAACCATAAACACTAGACTTTTTCCCTTGGACATTTCGATCTTTTGAGTTTCAGTAATTCCATAAAATTGTAAAATCTTGACCTTGAAAAATAAAGTGCAAACTTTCTGTTTTTGGGGTTAGCTATAAACTCCGGTCATTTGGATTTGGGATTAGGACCAGATGAGCTCTCAGTATGAGAACATAATTATGTCATGTGCTTAGAATTTTTTCATTTTCTGTATATGAATTTTAGGAATAGCATGTGTGCTTTTGTATTGGTTCTGGTTTATATTCATTACTGATGCAGCTTTCTCCCCTGCAGTACATGGCCCTGAACCCAACTGTCAATCCAGGAAAAAGGAAGAGTTCAGCATCTCCAGACAAGAAACCTTCTAAGAAGCCAAAGACAGAAGATGGCAAGAAAAGAAATCCCTCTGAGCCCTTCTGGGAGCCCAACGCTTGGGGCACATGCAGAAAAGTCCATGAATGGAACACCACTAAAATGAAAACGGCACTCCAGGGTCTGCCAAGGATGAGCTTGAAGAGGTGATGAGAGTGGTTTCTCCCACAAAACTGAACACTAACTTCCACATTCCCAAAAGGGCTCTGCATCAGGAACTGGGACACAAAGGACAAATCAAAAAGAGATAGCAAGAGTGGTGATAAGTCTTCAGGTAACAAGTCAAAGAATAAAAGCAAAGGGGACAAGGCAAAGGTATTGAATGGGCAAAAGTCTCCTGGAAAGTCCAAGTCCAAAATGAAAATGAAGCAGATGACACTGCTAGACATGGCAAAAAGCACTACAAAGTCATCTAAAACACCCAAGAGTTCTGTGAGTACTCAGAAATCTGCCAGTAAACCACAACAAAGTACTTGCCTCCCTAGCCCTGCACCTGATAAATTATTACAGGAGAACAAGGACAAGGAGGAGAAAAGAGTCCTGTGTCCTGCTTAATTGCTAAAGTGGCTAGAATTCTTACAGCAGAGGAACGTACCCGCCTCCCTGAGGAACTCCGGGACTTGGTGCAGAAGCGTTATGAGCTCCTGGAGCACAAGAAAAATGGGCCTCTATGACAATGGAGGAGCGCAAGAGTACTTGTGAAGAAAAACGTGACTTAACTGAAAGAAAACTAAAAGAGAAAAGCCAAAGAGCTTAAAAGAAAAGAGTTGCAGGAAAAGCTTGAGAAACAGCGAAGGTATGAAGATCAGGAACTAGTTGGTAAGACTCTGCCTGCTTTTAAGCTGGTTGATACCCAGAGGGTTTGCCAAATACCCTCTTTGGTGACGTTGCAATGGTTGCTGAATTCCTCAGCTGTTATGCAGGCCTGCTTATGCCAGACGATCAATACCCAGTCACGGCTACTGCTCTAATGGAAGCGTTGACTTCTGAAAAGGGGGGCCTTTTGTACCTGAATAGAGTCCTCCTTATTCTCCTTCAGACGTTGCTGCAAGATGAAATTGCTGAGGACTATAGTGAGCTTGGAATGAGGCTCTCTGAAATCCCTCTTACCTTGCATTCTGCCTCAGAGCTGGTTCGTCTTTGCCTCCGCAAATCAGATACCCAAGAGGAAAGTGAGGCATCTGAAAATGCGGATGAAAGCAAAGACACTGCAGGATTTGATGACAATGAGGTGGAGGATGAATTCCTTGATAAACTGGAAACCACAGAGTTCTTTGAATTGACAACTGAGGAGAAATTAAAGATTCTTTCTGCGCTTTGTCACAGAATTTTAATGACCTACTCCATGCAGGATCATGTGGACTCTATACAGCAAATGTCTGCTGAGCTGTGGAAAGAGCAAGCTTGCCATGCTGAAGGGTGAGAATGACAGGAAGAGGGCCGAAAAGCTGAAGAAAAAAGAAATGGAAGCAAAAGAAATGGAAGCAAAAAAAAAGAAATGGAAGCAAAAAGAAATGGAAGAAAAGAAAGAAGGAGGAGACTGGGGATAGCAAGGTAGATAAGAAGCCAGAGAAAACGGACTTGATAAAAAGGCAGAGCGGAAAATGCTGAGAAAGTGAAGATCAGAAGACTGAATCTGAGAAAGGGAAGACTGACATAGACAAATCTGAGAAAGGGAAACCTGACAGTAAAAAGACTGATACAGACAAGGGCAAGAGTGACACTAAAAAGGTGAATTGGAGAAAGAAAGAACTGATCAGGCCTAATCTAGATGCTGAAGATATGATCACTACGGTAAAGAGCAGACGGCTTCTAGCCATACAGGCCAAGAAAGAGAAGGAAGAGCAGGAGAGACAGCTGAAAGGTAAAATTCCTTATCCCTTGAACAATCTTTGAATTCTGAGACAAGGGTGTGGGCAGGTACACAGCATCATGCCTTTTATAATTTTTGAGACATCTGAATGTTTTTTCTCAAGTGTATTGGTAATGTATTTTTATGCATGTATTTAGCACACTGAGCTGTCATGCAAGAGAGGCAGTTTACAAATTTGTATATTCATCAGGAATAGAGGTAACGCACTCAAGGTTTAGTTTGCTGTGGCTTAGTTAGAAGAGTAACTTCTGTCTTAAACTTGGTTGTTGCCACAGCTTACCTGCTACTCTCCCAGGTGTCCCATACAGTCATAACATGTCCTAACCAGTGGCTTGCTTACAAAAGTTTCTAAACTCTTTCTGGGTGTACGCAATTTATCGTTGTCGAAAGCTGGTTTCTGCCCAAAAGCCAAGTTTAAAAACTTTATCAGCAAGCAATTGGCTACAATGGATTTCTGTCCTGCCTCCTTACAATCAAACTTTGCTTGTATAAAACTTGCACAATTGTGTCCTGTCTTTTAATTGCACTACCTAGCAGAATTTTGTATAGATATTGTCTTTATGTTTTGTTTTTGTTTAATGTACCTGTGTTCTGTCTCTGATAGAGGAGCCTTTGTAAAAGTCACTCTCTCAAAGGATTGTAATTCGACACCGTTAATAAATAAAGCTTTGGTGCTGAAAGAGCTAGTGTACTGCTTGGAGTTAATAATTTTCAGATGCAGTCAGCTATCACTTACAGTATCGTAAGTATTTTTTATTTTCTTTTGCTGATTAGAAGATTTTCCACCTGGCAGTACTGGGGTGATGTGTGGAGCAGCACTCTGTCTGGAGGAAAAGTCAGGTCTGTTCCTCCACTACATCTTCTGAAATGAGACCAAACACCTTGAGGCACCACAGTCCTTGCAGCCTGAGCAGTGACTTTCACAAGCTGCCAATCCAAATGCAGGAAATTGACATCACTAGTAACCAGGAGAGCCAGTCCCTGCTGCTTCATGTGAAAGTGAAACCTGGCAGTGAGAAATGTTTCTCATTGGTTACTACAGATGTCAGTCAGTGTGGTATCAGTGTTGATGTAGTGGTAGGAACAGAAGAGTTTTTTTCTCTCCGGACAGAGTACTGCTCCATCACACCAGTACTGCGGGTGGAAAATCATCTAATTATCAAACACAAAAGAATACAGTAAATACTTGAGATATGCTCCAGAATAGAGTAGCATTAAGTTGGAATGGTTTGACTGAATCACAGAAAACAAATTTAGATTTTTAAATTTAAAAATGAATTGTTTAATAGTTAATATTTTTATGTATGTGTTTTAAATAATGTATGTAGAATGCGATTATGTTTGTATTAATTTTGTTTGTATTAGTTATGTTAAATGTCAATTGTTAATTGGTAATTGTATTAGAATCTACATGCAGGACTTTGTTGTAAACGGATTTTGTCCTAACAAATTAATTTCCTGTGAAAAACTCTTAATCAATATAAGATGTGACAACTATGTCTGAAAATTAACATTAATTACAGTCAGTTTCCAGGCAGTATACTAGCTCTTTAAAGGGTAAGGTCACGTAAAAATCGCCCCACCTCTGTGTTAGGCAGGGCCCAATTAAGACCCTCGTGAAAAGTATTTTTCCAAGAGCGTGGATGTGTTGTTCATCCACACTTCTTGACATGTCCCTTTCCTGTTTAAATCTTGCGGAAAGTCTTCAAGCTAGCTCCTCCCAGCCACCGGGTGGTAAATACCTCGGCTCCACCCCATGGCGCTAGATCTTCCTTTCCGCTGGAAGATGCAGGTTCCCTCGTGCTCTCACAGCAGTTCGTAAGCCCTGGATTCAGTGTGTTGGTTTTACCAAAACTAACCTTGAAACTCTTTGAGTAGCAATTCTGATTGTAGCGCATCAGACATGGAGGATAAATTGTCCCCAGTTTTGCGGTGTATCTGCAGCCAGAAGATGTCACGCGCGATCCCCACCTAACGTGTGTTTATTGCCTAGGTATCGGACATGATACCTCGTCTTGCACTCCGCCTGGCCTTCATCCCAACGTCCTGGACGACCGCAAAGGCGTGCCTAAAACTGGGAGATCGGAGAAAGGAACCCGCGGTGAAATTGAAGGTGGTGAGGTGGCGGTTTCATGGCCGGGATCCGGCCGAGCAGCTGTAGCAAATGAAGGCATTTGAGGAGGAAGCAGCTCAAGCTTGGCTAATCAAAGCCTTTTTTTCTGCTCAACCTTGGCTCCACCTGTACGGGCTCCTTCAAGGAGTTGTGCCAGTCTGTCCTCACCAGGGTGAGGGCCTCGGCTCGCACTCCTCCCGCCCTCGCAAGAGGGATAAGGATCTGAAGTGTTTGTCTAGCGAAGAGCGTTCTTGGACCGAGAAAGGTCCAAGTCCCAAGAGCACGGTCTCGGTCGAGATTGCAACCTTGGTCGCCGGGTTTTCGGACATTCCGACTGGCCAGGGGACTGAGGAAATGGCGATGAGACTGAGATTACTTCTACCCAATCGACCCTCTGTTGCCAACCCCAGTCGCGACCACTTTGAAAGGACTCCAGTCTTCGTTTTCCGGATGAGGAGACCCAGCCTGCTTGTGTCCCTATCGAGGAAACTGTTCCGACTCTGTTTTCACAGACACCGGTGTCTCCCATTCGAATGGGTAGACTCCTCGGTCTCGATTGAGGTCCAGAACCGCTTTGGCGAAAAAGTCATAAACACTCTGGGCGTGGCCACAGATCTTCATCCTCCTCGGACGAGGAGAGGCAGCGGAAACTCCGTTGGCGCTTATGAAGATCTCATGTGGCAACAGCTGATTTTGTCTGGGTGGAAGCCGGCCCGCTAGCCATCACTTGGCTTCCGCCTCCTAGGCCGATGCTCGACCCTTCCGGAACCGAAGTCTTCGGTTCCCCACCTGTGGGCCGGCCCGTATCCTGGTTTGGTCTGCCTCAGTGTCTCCACCGATTTTGGTGGAACCACCGCCTAAACAGCCTCAGGAGGGGCTTCCTCAAAGAGGACCAAGCAGACACCGGGCTTCCCCGGCGTCTATTAACTGTCGCCCCGATCGCCCTTGGCATATTGAGGGAGACCTAGGCGGGAGGCCGTTGTATCCTCACTCTTCGGACTCTGACACCACTGGATTGCACTCCCATCCTGGGGATGAGTCTTCCGTGGCTGATTTGGAGGAAGGCCTTTCTCTTTTCAGGGCATTCTCCGCCTGATCTCCGAATCCACGGAATGCCCCTAGAGTCCATCCAGAAGAAGGCGATGACCCCCTTGTGGATATCCTCAAAGGGGATACCCTGACAGGCCTTTCCAGTGGCGAAGCCATTGTTAGCCTGGCCCTTGAGCTTTGGCATCGCCCAGCTCCCTGCCAAGCGCCATCTGCCCGCATGGTCCACAAGTACATGGTGCCCATGGGGTCCCTGGCGAGTTCACGGAACATCCTTTGACTGAGAGCCTGGTGACCGCTTCTGTGTTCAGGCGTACTGGTAGCACAGTCGACACTGGCCGACCCGAACAAGGAGTCCAAAATAAGGACCATTCCACCCGTGAGGTCTATGGCCTGTTCCTTAGGCCTTTGTCAGCCCAGCTCGGCTGTTATAATAGCACACTTCTCTTGTGCTCTCCTAGGGTCATTAGGCGAAGTCCTCCCTCATCTCCTGGCAGACATGCAGACCACAGTGAAGCATGTCTGTGATCAACTGCGCTGTTGCAAAACAGCAGCTACAGATGGCTCTAGATATCGGGATTCTTGTGCCGCTCTTTGCAGCCGCAGTGGCCACTCGCTGCAGGGCTGGGCTGAGGCTTTCCTCCTTCCCGGCAGATACTCAGCACAAATTGGCTGGCGTGCCCTTCCTAGACACCGACCTGTTTGGTCCAGGAGTGGCTGGGTCACCTTCAGCGCAATGAGCAGTCCAGTGCCACCTTGGATGCTACTTCTGCGAAAGGGTTCTTGGGCAGAAGCAGCAGAAGCATAAGAAGACTTTCGGCACTCTTCCCTGCGATCAGGCAGCCCTCCTATCAAGGAGGCCAGCAGCAGCAGGCTCAAGCTTGGCGCTAAAGGCAAAAGCAGGGTCCACAACAGCCCGTAAAGAAGGCTGAGGCGCAGGTCCAGGAGCCTCCCTCCTCGAACCTGCTCAGTGACGGGTTGGGGTTGCCACTCCCACCAGTCACACCAGCTTTGGGTCCTCCCGTGGGGGCTGGCTCCGTCACTTTCTTTCCGCCTGGTCCGATATCACCTCGGACAAGTGGGTTCGAAGTGGTCGGTCAGGGACTGCCTCTAGAGTTCGAGCAGTACCCTCCCAGCCGAGCCCGCCCGCCGGAGGAAAGGATCTTGGCTTGCACCCAGTCTGCTCTCCAAGACGACATAGCTCAGCTCTTCCGCAAGGAGGCGGTAGCTCCAGTGCGGATCCTCCTACAGACCCAGGCTTCATGTCCAGGTACTTCCTGGTGCCCAAGCAGATGGGGAGTTGGCTCCTCATCCTAGATCTCCACGACCTGAATCAATCTCTCAGGTCTCCCACCTTCCGGATGGTAACTCTGAACCAGATCATACAGTACCATCCCTGGAGCGAAACATGTGGTTCTGATTACTGGATCTGCAGGATCGTTCTTTCACATCCGAATCCGTCCATCCCATCGGCAGTTCCTCCGCTTCAGGGTTGAGGGAACCCTGTACGAGTTCCGAGCCATGCCGTTCGGCCTGTCTTGGCCCCACGGGTCTTCTCCAAGTGCATTGCAGTGGTGACAGCCCATCTTGACGTCTGGTAAGAATCTACCTTTATCTTGATGACTGGCTCTTGACGGTACCTCCCTTCAGGAGGTGGAGAGGTCAAGGATCTGGCCCTCGAACCTGCTCCCAACTCTGCCTCCTGATCAGAGGCCAAATCGGAACTCGTGCCCTCTCAGGTGATGGGCTTTATCTGGGTGGAGCTTGACTCTTGTCAAGCCAGAGCTTAGGCCCGGCAGACAGGTCAGAGGTTCTTTCCTCTTTTGCTTCATCATTTCTGGTTGGGCATTTGTGCCTGCCTGGGACTTTCTTTGCCTTCTGGGTTACATGGTGGCCTGCACCTCAGTGGTCCGTTGGGCCAGGTGGTACATCGCCCCCTCCAATGGGAGCTGGCTGCCCAGTGGAATCAGCGCCACGGTCATTTTGACCAGCTGATCACTGTAACCAGAAGATGTGGGATGCTCTCAATGGTGGACTGCCCCAGAACAGTTGCAGGAAGGATCCCGTTTGTCCACCCTGAGCGGCCAGTGGTCGTCCTTACGACCGATGCTTCTCAAATGGGCTGGGAGCCCACATGAGAACAAAGGCCCGGTTTCTGGACCCCAAGAGTCCCGATGCCACATCAACCTGTTGGAGCTCAGAGCAGTCAGACTGGCATTGTCGGCTTTAACTCCTCTGCTCCGGGGTCAAAGGTTCCAGTCCAGACAGAATAATACCATGACTGTGTACTACCTCAACAAACAGGGTGGCACGCACTCCTGTCTGCTGTGCAAGGAGGCGCTCCACATGTGGTCCCTCTAAGCCAGTTGGAGGTGGATCTCCTAGCCATTCATGTGGCAGGAGTCTTGAACTAGTTGGCAGATGCTCTTAGGCGTCTAGGCCAGACATCCCAGGAGTGGTCTCTCCATCCTCCAGAGGTAGCTTACAGTCTGTTCTCTTGGGGCAGACCGTTGGTGAACCTGTTTGCCTCCAGAGAAAACACCAAGCTGAGGCTGTACCATGCCTGCCCTCCTCAGCAGGACTTGCTGCAGGGGATTCCTTCTTGAGGCCGTGGACCCAGGTCTCCTCTACGCCTTCCCTCCATTTCCCTTGATCCACAAGGTGTTACTCAAGGTGAGGAGGGACAAGGCAAAGGTGATCCTGGTAGCCCCAGATTGGCTGCACCAGTTCTGGTACCCAGATCTCTCAGCCTCGGCTGCAGGCCCCGAGAGGCTTTGTACATGCCCGGACCTGATATCATTGAACCAGGGAAGGTATTCCATCCGGATCTTCAATCTCTGGACCTCACAGCTTGGTACCTGGCGACTAGAGTTCCAGGCTCTGGTCTTTCAAGGATGTCTACACTGTGGTGAAGGCATCTCGTAGGGAATCGACAGGAAATGTTATACCTTCAAATGGAAAAGGTTTTCCATTTGGTGCCAGGAAGTCTGGACCCTTATCCCCCTCGTGGCTAACATTTTAGACTACCTTTGGTCTCTCTGCAAAGGGGTCTACGGTCATCGACCCTTTGTGCACCTGGCAGCCATTTCTGCTTACAGGCACGGGCCGGTCAGCCGACATTAGTGCAGGAGACAGTGGTCAGGTACTTCTTCAAAGGCCTGGATCACACATCCCTCCGATGCGTGAACCTCCACCTCCATGGGGTCTGCTGCTGGTTTGGCAAAGCTCATGGGCCAAGCCATTCGAACCCATGCACAAGTGTGAGCACTCTCACTTGTCGTGGAAGACTGCCTTCTTGGTGGCTATCCGTCAGCCAGAAGGACAGGGGCTCAGACACTTTGGTGGACTCCCTTATCTGGTCTTTCTCGGGGACAAAGTTGTCCTCGCCCCCACCGAAATTCCTTCGGTTGGTATCAGGTTCACCTTAACCAGGTGTTGACTCTACGGTATGCTACTAATTACATTTGGATGCCAAGTACAGGCTTCATACTCTGGACCTAAGACATGCTCTCCCTATAAGAGAACGGCAGAAATTCATGGAGAAGTTCGCCAGCTGTTTGTCACCTACGCTGAAGCCGCTTCTGGCAGACTTGCAGCCAAACGGACCATTGCAAGGTGGATTGTATCATGCATAAGTCTGTGCTATGAGTTGGTGGGCAAGGAGCCTCCCAGAGGATAAGCTCATTCTGCCTGCCATACTAGAGCAACCAACTGCATTGGTGGCTGCTTCAAAGGACTTCCTATCCAGGAAATCTGTCGGGCTGCTACCTGGAAGTCAGCAAACACCTTTATTACCCACTACCACATCGACCTTGGGTCACACCGGGATGCCGATTTTGAGGCCTCGGTCCTCCAATCTCTGTTTCCTAAGTAGGGGTGCGCCTTTCCTCCCTCCTCCCGGAGAACTGCTTGGAGTCTGCCAAGAGTGAGGATGAACAACATATCAACGCTCCTAGAACAGGTGACAGTAGTTCTGGGAGTGGTATATGTTCATCCACACGCACCCACCCGGCTTTAGGTGCACAACCTTGCTTCCAGTGGGCTAAGATCTGCTGCCATGGGCGAGCCGAGGTATTTACCACCCGGTTGGTGGGAGGAGTCAGCTGAAGACTTTCGGCAAGATTTAAAGGAGAAAGGGCGTGCCAAGAAGTGTGGATGAACAACATATACCACTCCTAGAACTACTGTTACAGGTGAGTAACCTGTTGTTTTTACCTTCTGCAATTTTTTAATACCTTTTTATTTAATAAATGTGCAGGCGTATAAATTCAAAGGTGATACAATCAAGTCATTACTAATATTGTTACAGGATGTGGCTGTTTAAAACTGCAGCCTATCCAGTTCATTTCAACAAAGAAACTTATTAACAAACATAATATAATATGGGCTAAAAGTTTTAAGAAACCATTTCAAGCGAATTCATCTACTCAAAAGTGTAGAGTGAGAAGTAGTCATTCACTGGCTTTGCAATGTACGTAATTGGTAACATTCTAAGCCTTCCAAGCAGGGGCTGGCACATTGGAATCCTCTCTACTCAAAGTATACTCCCAGTGGAAAACCCTGCCTCCTACCACCTCCCTTCTAAACTCTGCAAGCAATGGCCCATCAATTGATTTGTTCCTGTATCAATTCCCATCTAGCCCAGCAGGAAGTGTAAGCCTCTGCTCTATCCTGTAGTGCAAAGGACATTTGCTCATTGTGTTGTACAGTGGTTATCAGGGACTTCCATTCGAAATTAGGGAGGAGACTTAAACCATCTTTGGTGATAGATTTGTATGCTGCACATAACATTATAGACCACAGGTATAAGATAACTTTATCCTTTATCCCTCTTGGTGGGATGCCCAGTATTAAGTTAACCCCTGTGGCGGATGTTGAAAATCTAAACTGGATGCTATATGCTGAGAACCAGATTCCAAAGCTAGATATCTTGGGATAGTCATGGGTGTGTTTTGGGATGCCCTAGTTTCCCCATTCCCTCAAACATCGGGAGGGGCTCCCGGGTTCCTAAGGGCTACCATCGTGAGGACCAGAAAGAATCTCACTCGTATCTTCCAGACAAGTTCCCTCCAAATTGGAGATGAAGTGGTGGACCATGCACTTTTCCACACCTTATTCCAGCCTTTATTGGGTATTTGAGCAAACTCCTTCTCCCAGCTGGATTTTACTGAATCCATAAATTGTCTTTTGCAAAATTGAATTTATAGATCATAGAAATAGTTTTTCACCCTGGTAGAGGACCAAATGTGGACAAATGGGTGAGATCCTTCCAAGTCTGGAGTCCTTTTCTCTACTTCTGATTTAAGTATATAATCCGAATCTGGTAATGGTATAACCTGTTTCTCTCTCCAATGATGTCTGTGCTGGCTGTCCTCAAAACTGATTATTGTATTTCCTTTAAGAAGTTGCCAAGGCGCTACCAATCCCTTCCTTCCTGGATTTCGTACCACTTCTCTGGTGGGGGATTTAAGTTGAGGGGTGTGCGAGAACCATTGATATTTCCAGGTTTGCTGTTGTGTGGCTTTTACCTTTTCTAGGAGCACGGATATGTTTATTCACACTTCTTGACATGTCCTTTCCCCTTTAAATCGTGCCAGAAGTCTTCAAGCTGGCTCTTCCACCACCCAGGTGGTAAATACCTGTGGTCCACCCCATGGCGCTAGATTCTTTTCCGCTGGAAGATACGCCCTTGTGCTCTCAAACCATTTCAGAGGTCCTGGATTCAAATAGTCTTTTTGCTGAAAATTGTCTTAAAACTTGTTAGCGATTGCGATTTTCTCGCATCTGCCACCGGAGGAGAAATTTTCCCTGGATTTCGCGGTGCCCCTCGGCCAGATGATGTCGCAGACTGATCCCCACCTAACTTGCATTTACTGCCTAGGTATCTGACACGACACCTCAAACTGCATTTTTGCATGGCTTTCCATTTCAACATCCTGGACGACCAAGGTGCATTTGAAGCTAGGGGAGACTGGAAAAAAGGAACCCGCTGGTGAAATCGAAGGAGGCGAGGTGGGGCGTTTTCTCTGGCTGCGGGATCCGCTGAGCAGCTGGAACAAATGAAAGCATTTGAGGATAGCAGCTCGCGCTTTGGCCAATCAAAGCTTTTTGTTCCATTGAATCTTGGCTCCACCTTTACAGGCTCCTTCAAGGAGTTGTGCCAGTCTCCCCACCCAGGGTGAGGGTGCCCTCGAGCTCGCACTCTTCCACTCTCTGAAGAGACAAGGACCCGTCGTTTTTGTCCTCGAGCAAAGAGCGTTCTTGGGGCCGAGAGAGTACGAGTCCAAGAACACTGCTCCTCGTGACTTGGTCGCGATCACGTCCGACTGCTGGCGTCCACAGACCTTCCTTCTGGCCAGGGGACCGAGGAGGTGGTCGACATCGCTGATTTACTAGACCCAATACCCTTTGTCGCCCGGCTCAGCCAGACTCCTCCTTGGAAAGGACTCGGTTCTTGTCTTCCCTAATGAGGGAGACCCAGCCTGCTGTTATTACCCCATCAGGACCGGTTTTTGGACCATAGGGTTTCACCGATCGGTGTTTCCTGATCGACCCAGTCGGCCTCCTGATCTCTGTCGAGATCCGGAACCCCTGGCTGATCAACCGAGGAAGAGCCATAAGCACTCTAAAAGCGTCAGTGCCACAGGTCATCATCCTCCTTGGACGAGGAGAGGCTTGGTGGAAACTCTATCACTACGAAGACCTTGTGCCAATAGCTGTCCTGTCCAGGCAAAATCGGTTCTGCTGCCTCCCCGGCCATCACTTGGCTCTCGCCTCCCTAGGCGAAGCCGACCCTCTGGAACGAAGCCACCTGTTCCACCGCCTGTGGGCGAGCCCGTATCCCGGTTCAGCCTGTACCCGTCTCTCCACCGATTCGGGTGGAACCACTGCCTAAGCAGCCTCAGGGAGGAGTGCCTCGAAGAGGACCGAACAGACACCAGAGCTTCCCGATGTCTGTCACCCCCGATAGCCCTAGCTGTATCGAGGTGACTTAGGCGGGCAGCTGTATCCCTACTCTTGGACTCTGCTACTGGACTGCACACTCATCCCGTGGATGAGTCGTCCGTGGCAGGGATGGAGGAAGGCCCTTCCTCCTTCCAGGGTATCCTCCGCCTCTACGGAATGCCCCTTGGAGTCCATCCAGAAAAGGAGTACTCTCTCACTGATATCCCGAGTGGGGGGGATACCCGACGGAGGCCTTTCCAGTGGCCGAGGCCATTGTTGGCCCGACCCTAGAACTTGGGCAGCATCCTGCTTCTTGTCCAGCGCCATCTGCCCGCATGGCCCGCAAGTACTGTGGTGCCCAGAGGTCCCTGCGGAATTCACAGAACCCCCTTTGGCAGAGCCTAGTGACCGCTTCTGTGTTCAGGCGTACTGGTATTCGGCCGACACTGGCCGACCCCGGACAAGGAGTCCAAAAATGTGGACCACTCTGCCCGTAAGGTCTGCGGCCTCCTCTCTGGGCCACCCGGGTCAGCTCAGCTGTTATGGCACACTTCTCTCATGCCCTTCTTGGGTCATTAGGCGAGGTCCTCCCTTGTCTTCCAGCGGACATGCAGACCACGGTCAAGCAAGTTCGTGACCAGGCCCTGCTGTCTCAAAGAGCAGCTCCAGGCGGCGTTGGACATGGGGATTCTTGTGCCGCTCATTAGCAGCTGCAGGGCTTGACTGAGGCTTTTTCTCCCTTCGGTGGATACTCAGCATAAGCTGCTGAGGTGCTCTTCCTAGGCACCCGACTTGTTCGTTCAGGAGTGGCTAGTCACTTTCAGCGTATAGAGCAGTCCAGTGCCACCTTGGATGCTACTTCTGCTAAGGGCTGTTCAGGCAGAACCAGCGAAGAGAAGAAGCCATTTGGCACTCTTCCTCGGTCAGGCAGCCCTGTATCAAGGGGTCAGCGGCAGCAGGCTGAAGCTTGGCGTCCGTGGCCCCAGCATGGTCCTCAACAGCCCTGTAAAGGAGGCTGAGGCACAGGTCCAGGAGCTGCCTGCTCAGTGATTGAGTCGGGGGTTGCCACCCCTGTACCCGTCCCGCCAGCTGTGTCCTTCCCCCAGGGGTTGGCTCTGCCACTTCCTTTCCGGGTCTGATATGACTTGGACAGGTGGATTCTTGAAGTGGTCCGTCGTGGACTGCCTCTAGAATTTGAGCAGTACCCTCCCAGCCAAGCCAAGCCCCTCAGGAGGAAAGGATCTCAGTTTGCACCAGTCGGCTCTTGAGGCGGTAGCTCAACTCCTCTGTAAGGAGGCCGTGGCTCCAGTGCTGGATCCTTCTACAGACCCAGGCTTTGTTTTCAGGTACTCCTGGTACCCAAGCGGACGGGGTTGGCACGCCATCCTAGATCTCCATGGCGTGAATCAATATATCAGGTCTCCCACCTTCCGGATGGTAACTCTGAACCAGATCATCACCATCCCTGGAGTGAAACATGATCTTACTTGAGAGGGTTCCTGCAGTTGGTCTTCACATATAGGACTGTGCCCCTGGCATCCGGTCCGAACTGCAAACTTGTAGATAACAATCAGTGGGGACTGCCCCGGCGTCGGAGATGTGGCGTCAGCCCAACTATAAAAGGCGGTCTCGCGCCAGCTCTCTAGTTCTTTCCTGCCGTCGTCTCAATGCGTTCAGCACATGATCGAACAGCGATCCTAACGCCAGCGTTAATTTCTGTCAAAATTTTCTTTGCCCCTGCGTACTAGTATTTTTCTCAGTCTCTTCAAATTGATGTCTTATAGACAGAAGAAAAGTGCTCTAAGTGCGGCGCCCATATTCCACATGGGGATGACCATTCCGCTGCCTCCTTTGCCTGGGTTCCAAACATGGCGTCCAGGGTGTTCCATCTGCCAGGCCTTCAACCAGGCGACCAGACCAGGTGTAAATGGACCCTCGGGCCCATCTTCTGACCCGGCGGCTTGGCGTCTGTGGAAAAGGAACTTCAAAACTGAGGAAAGTGGTCCTCGCCGGCCCCGATAAAGAAGAAAAGTAAAGAGAAAGCGCGGGACCGGTCGTTGCCACCACGAAGCCTGCAAGTGTGAGTACTTGAGCACTCCATCCGCTTCTTTGGGCGATCCCCACTGAGATGAGGCGGGCAGCGGTATCCTCTCTGGAGGCCGTAATCTCTTCGTCTTGTCCTGCTGGTAAGACACCCCTCGTGCCTAGCGAAGGTCGCGGCTCCTGCTGATCAGTCTAGCGGAGGCCTCCCAGCCTCTCTTGCTCAGCCAGATCTGCTGTGTCAGACTGCTCCTCCGCTGTCCACCTGGATATAGCCACTCTCCCGTCGGGCTCAGTTTGGCCCCTAACGCCGGACAGAGTAAGGGACCTGTCATCCCCTAGGGTTCTCCATCCCAGGGACTTCGCCACCTGATCCTCCGCTTTTCGCAGTAGCTTCGTCGCATTCTGACCTGCCATCAGGGGGCCCCTAAAGGATTTCCCCTCGCCAGGCCTTCCGCCCTTCACCTGGACGAAGTACGTGGCGGCTGGGGATCCCACCATGCAGCCTCCATCCTCTGGTCCTTTGGGTGTGCTCCAGTCCGTGCCATCTGGTGGCTGCAGCACCCCCTGGCGGGTGGCTCGCGGTGGGTTCCCAGAACCAGTACTCTTCCTCCACCTCTGGGCGGCCCTCCGTCGGCTCCTCACTACCAGACACCAGAATATCCCACCCGGGATACCAGACGCCAAGTTATCCCAAGTACTCCTATTACAGTTCTTGGCAGTACCCTCAGTATCCGGGTTATCCAGGCTTCCAGCCCCCACCTCTGCCACCTACGGTACGGACCATGAGTCGTTCCCCCATGGTGGAAAGACACCAGAGCGCAGCTTCAGTCAGGAAATTACAGTTGGTGGGAGGCACCCATTCCCAGGGTCCCCTGTCCGCTGCCTTCTCAGAACAGAACTTGAGCTTCTTAAAATTGGCACCATGGGGCAGATCCTTCAGTTCCCAGTGGTTTGGAGCCCTCTGTCACAGAGTCTGGATTGATCCTTCGGACCCCAGGTCTCCGTAGAGTTCCCCAAAGAGTCTACCAAGTCTCCACCAGGACCCCTCTTTTGGAGACTTGCTGCAGTCAATTCAGGTGGCTGGCCAACTAAAGAGGTGGACCCATAAAAGCGCCCTGCGGAACACCTAGATTGGCCACTTCCCTGACCCCATCTCTCCCCGCCATGGATGGGGCCACATGAGGACCTAGTGACCACGGTTTGGCAACAACCGTCCTCTATACTAGCGGTCTCTGTAAAGCAGACCACACCTGTTGGCCCCGGAGGGATTCTACAGCTACTTCCCATCCTAAGGCTGACTCTGTGGTCATTACATTGACACGACCCGTTCAACCCTGCCGAAAAACACCTGAGCTTTTCTCCTCCTGACAGAGACCGTCAGCTAGATCAGTTTAGTGAAAATCTATTCTTTTCCTCATGTGCAATATGATCCCTTAACTATGTATACGACATGGTGGCTTTCCAAAAAGCCTACCTTTTGGATCTGGAAAGAGACCTCCAAGAGGTTCAGGATGAAACCCTGAGAAAGAAGTTTTGGATAAAGTTAGGATGGGGAAGTCACTGTGTGCCATGCTCTATGGGCTACTTATGAGTCGGTGGACTCTGTGGCTAAACAGCAGCCTCAGGGATCTGACTCCTATAGCGGGCTTAGCGCAGGATGTATAGTCCTCCGTTTGGACACCTTTTAGGGGTTCCGTTCTCTTTAGTGGCGATGCCAAGGATGTCATTACAGGGCTGCAGGAGAGAGGGCGTTCTTGGGGACGTCCATTCCGTGTATAGGATGGGGCAGAAAAAGCAGCCTTTCGCTGCCAAAGAAGGTGGAACAAATCCACAGCCAGCGCCAAGCAAAGATCGCCCCTGACTCTAGAGCTCAAACCCACAGGCTAAGTTCCCCAAACAAGCCTCCGGCCCAGCTTCCCTCGGCGTTCTGACTCCTCCTCTCCTTCCAGTAACGGAGGAACGATTCGGAGGGTTAAACTCCACCTGGGCAGTTGGAGGTTCGTCACTGCAGAGGCTTGGTGCTTCAGCTCATGCAGCGAGGTCACTCCATAGAATTCAGCGAGATCCCAGCTCCTCTACCGCTGGGACAGTCCTTCTGTCCTTGGGATCAGGTCCCCATTGTCTCTCAGGAAATCCAGGCACTTCTTAAGAATGCCATAGAACCTGAACCAACAAGGCAAATAGGAAGAGGATTCTACTCCTACTTCTTCCTGGTGCCGAAGGAAACTGGCAACCTGAGACCGATCCTGGACCTCAGCACACTAAATGTCTTAGTAGAGTACAAGTAGTTTCAGATGTTGACACTTCAGGGCTCCTCCCCTGCTCCACCAGAACTTGTGGCTGTGCTCCCTGGACATACAGGATGCTTACCTGCATATTCCTATCCTCTTGACCCACCGCGCTTTCTCTGTTTTGTTTTCATGGAGAACCATTTCCAATTCTGAGTGCTCCTCTTTGTCCCCCAGAGTGTTCACGAAATATCTAGCGGTAGTGGAGGCGTTGCTACACCGTTGGGGCATTTGTCTTCCCGTACCTGGATGACTGGCTCCTCGCAGCACCCTTTCATTCCAGCCTGAAAGAGTCTCTCTCTCTCCTCTGAACTTGTTCTGTTTTCTGGGCATAACGGTCAATTTTCCCAAGTCCCAGCTAGTACCATCCCAGAGACTCAGTTCATTGGAGCGGTACTAGACACAGTTCAGGGCAAGGCTTTTCTACCATCGGATCGGGCCGAGGACCTTAGCTTCTCAGGCCACTCTCGTGGCCCAGGCCCGATGGATCCGGCACACTCTGTGCTCCGTCTCTTGGGACTGATGGCAGCCGCCATATCAACAGATCCCATGGCCAGCCCTCACATGAGGGTCACCCAATGGTCTCTTCGAGTCCAGTGGGACCAGAGGACAGACGATATGAACTCCAGCAGTCTGCAGAGAGATCTTCGCTGGTTGCAGGATCTCTCAAATTTATTAGTCGGAATTACCTTTCATCATCAGTTCTGACCCAAATCTTCACCACGGATGCCTCAGACCTGGGCTGGGGAGCCCTTCTGGGAATTCACAAGGCACAGGGGTCTTGGTCCGACCAGGAGCTCATGCTTCACATCAATGTTCTGGAGACCAGGGTGGTTCTCTAAGCACTCCAGGCATTCTAGTCTCTCCTGGTTACGAGATCACCTCTAGTCCAGACAGACATGTCCACAGTCTGGTACATCAACAAGCAGGAGCAACCTGATCATATCTTCCTTGCAGAGAAGCAATGAGGGACTGATACTGGCGATTCAGCACAGCCTTTATGACAGCGGTCCACGTTCCAGGTGTAAAAGCGTCCTGGCGGACAGTCTGTCGATCAGTAATAGCGTCCATGAGTGGGAACTAAAGTCAGAGGTAGTTGAAGAACTCTTCTTCGATGGGGTCAATCAGAGATCTGTCTGTTCGCCTCCCCATACAAGGCAAACTACCCGTCTTTTGCTCGTTTGTTCCAGGCATGGTGCTTCTTGGCAAGATGCACTGTCTGTTTCTTGGACAGGGAGGTTTCTTCACGTCTTTCTTCCCTTTCAGAAGGTTCTGATGAAACTCCAGCAGGAGGGAGCTCACGCTATTCTTATTGCTCCTCTTTGGCCACACCAAATTTGGTATCCAATGTTACAACAATTGGCACTGGTACCTCAGTTCTCTTGCCCATTTCCAAGACCTTCTGACACAGGAGCAAGGCACCCTGATGCATCCGAGCCTTCAGTCTCTCCATCTTCATGCATGGCACCTGTGGACATAGCGATTTCTCATTATGGGGTATTTTACGGGGTGTGCAGATTCTAGTGGAGCTAGAAAACCCTTCACTAGATCACTTACGCCATTAGTGGAAAAGATTCACGTTTGGGCCCAGGCAGATGCTGGGACCCCATTTTCGTGCTTGGCTTCACAGGTGTTCTGAGTACATTGCACATTTGTCTGAGGCGGGCTCTAGCTACTTCACCATTAAGGTCCACCTTCTGCAGGCCTGCTCACCACCCTCCCGCTGGAAGGCAAACCTTGTCTCAGCTGAGGTTGCCAAAACCTTCTTGAAAGGCATCCTTCATTTGAAACCTCTGATCTGGAATCTTTGTCCTCCCTGGGACCTGAATTTCATGCTCGAGAAGCTGACCTTACCCCTCGCTCAACCTTCTTCCATGCGACTTGTGCTTTCTCTCCTGGAAGTCCCTATATTTAGTCCCAGTTACTTTGGCTAGAAGTGTCTCCAGTTACAGGCCTTAAGTCTGTAAGGAACCCTATTTGAGTTTCATAGGACAGGGTAGTCCTTCAGACTAACCCTTCTTTCCTACCTAGAGTGGTTTCGAAACCACTTTGAACCAGAGCGTGGAATTACTAGTATGCTATCCACAGTATTCCAACAGGGGAATACCTTTTGCACACCCTTGATGTGCACGGATCCTAAGTTACTACGAGACCAAGGAGGTTCATAAATCCACTCAACTGTTCATAGCTTTTGCTCCACAGTGCCAGGGCAAGGCTACATCCAAGCAAACCATCTCTCAATGGCTAGCTACCTGCATCTATTTTTCATACAGAAATATGGGAAGTCCTTCGGGGACAGTTGAAGTCTACTCCACTCGTGGTGTGGCTTACCCTTCTGCCTTTTCGTAATGTGTCCATGGCTGAGATATGTGCAGCGGCCACGTGGTTGTCCGTTCACACCTTCATTAAGCATTACAGTCTGGACATTGCCTCTCGATGCAGAACTGGTTTTGGTCTTTCAAGGTCTCCTGTCGTGATTTCTGATTGCGACTTCTCTCCCGGATGCACTGATGTTATGTTTTTCTCAGGGGACTGCTTGGTATTCAGTCCTATATGTGAAGACCTACTGCAGGAACCCTCTCTAAGTAAGATATAGCAGTTACGTAAGAACCTACCGTTACAGTAGATCTTAGAGAGGTTCCTGCAGTAGGTCTAAGTTCCACCCTCTTTCACCCAGTTTTGGATGTTTTATCCTCATTTCCATCCTATCTAGTCCCTTTGGGCTTGAGTGGAAGCAGGGTCTGAAGAATTTTACTCCTGTTTATATTCTTACCTTTCTGTAGGTCTCTCTTGGAAAAGTACTGGAGAGCGGGCGTGGGACCGCCACTTTTATAGTAGGGCTGACGTCACGCTGTCTGACGTCGGGCGGTCCCTGCTGATTATTGCTATCTACAAGTTTGCGCTCGTACTGGACACCAGGGCAGTTCTATATGTGTGAAGACCTACTGGAGGAACTCTCTTGAAGATCTACTATTATGGTAAGTTCTTACATAACTGCTATGTTCTGTTCGCTGGATCTAAAGGGCGTGTTCTTTTCGTCCCAGTCTGTCTGGTTCTCTGCTTCAGGGTTGAGGGACCCTGTCACGAGTTCTGAGCACGTGCCGTTAGACCTGTCATCGTCCCCACAGGTCTTGACCAAATGCATTGCAGTGGTGGCGGACCACCTTCGGCGTCGAGAGCCAGAGCTACCTTTATCTCGACGACTGGCTCTTGGCAGGTTCCTCCTTCAGGAGGTGGAGGTGTCCAGCGTTCTGACCCTCTGAACCTGCTCCCAACTCTGCCTCCTGATGAACGAGACCAAGTCGCAACTCGTGCCCTCTCAGGTGATGGGCTTTATCTGGGCAGAGCTAGACTCTTGTCAAGCCAGAGCCTGGCTCCGCGGACAGCAGCGGAGGTTCTCTCCTTCTTTGCCCGATCATTTCTGGTTGGGCACTTGTGCCCTGCCGGGACTTTCTTCGCCTTCTGGGTTACATGGTGGCATGCACCTCAGTGGTCTGCTGGGCCAGGTGGCACATGCGCCCCCTCAAGGGGGCAGCCCAGTGGACTCAGCGCCACAGTCATTTCGACCAGCTGCTCACTGTAACCCAGATGATGTGGGACTCTCTCCAGTGGTGGACTGCCCCAGACCAGTTGCAGGAAGGATCCCGTTGTCTGCCCAGAGCAGACAGTCGCCCTCACGACCGATGCCTCTCTCATGGGCTGGGGCCCATGTGGGGACAACAGGGCCCGGGTTCTGGAACCCGAGGAGTCAGAGGAGGAGGTACAAGGCCTTCTGAACAACAGGGCAGTAAAGTAGTTCTGCTGGATCAGCGAAACACAGGATCTGTCTTCGAGGGTGTAGCTCTTGCAGCAGGTAATACCATAAGGACTGGAGCCGGCGGGCATCAGGACCCATGGAAAACTTGTAGCTAGCAGTCTGAGGCAGGATTGCCCACGACGTCTGCCAGCCCTGGCGATCTCATTGGTATAAAGGGGCAGTCCCTGGCGTAACCCGAGTTCTTTCCGCCGTCGACCCGCGTGCTTGGCTCCACGGATGACTCTCTGCAGTTGACAGCTTGAGCAGCAGATAAGTCTTCTTTTTTTTCATTGTTGGTAATCTTCTTTCACCTCGTTTATGTCGCCGCCCTTACTACCGCGGCGAAAATCTGTGTGTGCTCAGTGGAAGAGATTCAAGAAGGACTGTCACGCTGCTCGCCTGAGTCTGCCTAGGCCCCGAAAGACCAGCCTGAATCCTGCGGCCATTGCCAGTTCAACCAGGAGACACGTGCCAGGAGAGCTCATGCCTTGAAGACCTTTCTCCTAGAGAAAAAGCTGCGGCCATGCAGCGAGGTTCGGGGCCAGCTCATCCTCTCACTAGAGAATCCCTCCCAAGGATAAAGCCTCGGGGCATCATAAGAAGAAAGATCAGGCCAGGTCTGAATCCTGCCATTCGTCACCACCCAAACAGGCTTCATCTTCATCAAGAGATCGGGTTCGGTCCCAGCATCCGAACCTTCCTGCTCTAGGACTGCTCCTCCCTCCTCAGGGTCGCCATCGAGTCTGCATCAGCAGGACATCGCTCTTCTTCCTGGCTCATCGACCTCATAAAACCACAGGGTTGACCCAGGAAGCCTGCGGGGCCCTGGACAGGCCCAGCTCCCGGCGCCAGACATGGGGCTGTGGCGGACGAGGGCTCAACCGTCTGCCCACTCACCTACGCCAGATGCCAGCTGACACCCTCGCACACTGGTCACTGCCTCAAGACGCCGGGCTCACCAGACCAGACGCCTGCCACTCCAATAGAAGTGCCTGATCCCAGACACCCATTCCAAGGACCCGGCGCCCGGTCTCTCTGACCCGATGCTCAGCGGTGGTCCCGTGGTGGATATGGGATCTTATTTACTACAGTGGAATACCGTCAATGGGGACCTTCTTTACAGACCTCCAGACAAGGTCCCTACTCCACCTTCTATAGGTCTTCTTCCTACCCCAGACAAGGGCCAACTGGATGAGCACCCAACTGCACGTCCAGAGGGGAAGCAAGGCGGTCTCCATCCCCATCTTCCTTGTCGCCCACACGTCCTTCCTCGGACGAGGCAGGTGACAATCTGACTCCCAGAGGACAGGTTTTTACCTCCTCTCCTGGACCCAGGGACTCTCCACGGTCCCCTCAGGATGATCCTTCATTCCTCGACATGAGGCACATCCAGACAATCTGAGTGGGATACCGGGGCCTTAGACCCAGAGTGAAAATGTCTGACTAAGTTCCTAGGAAAAAGAACCAAAACCCTTGGTCATACCTCCATTACGTAGAGCCTTTCCAAGACGTTACTCGCCTTACTTGGTGGACACAGTCATCTATTCCAGCAGTTCTGAGGAAGGCAGACTGACCCTACAACCCTCCCAAATTGGAACCATTCTGTGCAGAACAACCTAAGGCTAATTCCTTGAGTCCTTACGGCTGCCACGGAAGGGGACCCAACCAAAACATCTAAGCTCCCAGCCCCTAACCCTGTCTTGAAGAAGCTAGATAGCTGGGGTCGAAGGTTTTTTCTCAGCTACTGGGTCCATCAGGTCGCTGAATTTCATGGCCCATATGATGATCTACCAATCGCCATCGAGAAAGACCATGGACCTGGTACAGTCTCCTGACTGAATCCAAACTGGAGATTTAGCCTTGCCCAGTCGGGCCGGACGTGGACAAACATGCCCTCCAGTGTTCTTATGGCGTCACTGATATGGCCTCCAGGGCAGCGGCATCAGGTATATGCATGAGATGGCAGTCCTGGCTCAGACTTACGGGTTTCCAGCAAGATCTTCAGGATTCTGTCATGGATTCTCCCTTTCAGGGCCGGTACTGTTCGGTCCTGAGGTGGAACGGATGGTGAAGCAACTGCCAGAATCTGGGAGAGCGTGGCGGACATACATAGAATATACAAGTCCCAACCTCAAACGGCTCGTCGATGTCCTTTTCATCATCGTCCGAGTCAAGGACAGTCCGCAAGCAATCCCATTCAAAGGATTTAAGAGATGGAAAACCCTGCCCCTCAAGGTTCCCAAGGCCCTAAGCAGCCTAAAGCTCCGGGCCCTCACACACCCCACCTGTCTCCCATTGTTGCCCTCCTCCTCCTCTCAGGAACAGGCAGAACAAGCAAGTAGGAGGGCGGTTTACGCTTTACCCACTCAAGTGGTCCAGTTTCACTTCCAACCAATGGGTACTGGATACCGCTTGGATAGGGTATTCGATAGAATTCACCGCCTCAATCTCCTCCTGGAAGGAGAGATCCAACAGCTCTAGACAAAAGAGCAATTCAAAGGGTCCCACCAGCCCAGAGAGGAAAGGTTTCTACTCTTGCTTCTTTCGTCTCGAAGAAGACTGGAGACTTTCACCCCATTCTGGACCTCAGCCAACTCAATCTTTCAGTGAAATACCAAAGGTTCCGCATGGTCACCCTGGGATCCCTCTTCCCCCTGCTCCAGCAAGGAGACTGGCTATGCTACGAGATATGCAGGATGCCTACCTACATATTAAGATCCTGAACACCCACAGACCTTTTCTGTGGTTCTTGCTTCAGAAGAGCACTATCAATTCGGGTTCTGCCCTTTGGCCTTCCGGCACCCAGAATTATTCATAAGTGCCTAGTGGTGTGTAGCAGTGGCTCTGCTAAGGAGGCTGCTTTGTCTACCCTACTTGAATGATTGGTTCCTCTCCGCAAAGTCGGAGGAGGAGCTTCAATCGCTGTCACAGAAACGCGGGCTCTGTTCTCGACCCCTGGGCATCAGTCAACTGGTCAAGTCGCAACCCTGTCCAACACAGTGGTTGCAGTTCATCGGAGCCATCCTGACATCAGAGCAGGGGAAGGCTTTTCTGCCCCTGGACAGAGCAGAACACCTTCGGGTTAGCTAGAACCTCCAAAGTCACCCCTCTCCTCTGCACCGGTGGTCCTGTAGCTACTGGGTCATAAGGCGCGGCCATTGCCACAGTCCCTTAGCCAGGCTCCATAGGAGGGTCTTCTTCAGTGGCACCTCTTGGTACAGTGGGACCAGTCGGTGGATGATCTGGGTCTCCAAATCCAGATCTGTCTAGCAATTCATCGTTCTCTGGAATGGTAGCTTGGCACAGACAGTCTAAGCGGTGACATTCCTTTCCACAGACGCCTCTTTCAGGCTGTGGGGCTCATCTAGGGACCACATGACCCGGGGTCTTGGTCCATCACCAAAAGCTCTCTTTATAGCAATGTCCTAGAAATGAGAGCGGTACTGAATGCATTCTCTGCATTCAGAGACCAGCTTCTGCGGGTCCTCTTCTGGTGCAGACAAGCAACACAACTGTGGTCTTCTACATCAAAAACAAGGAGACACTCATACCCCTTTGCAGAGAAGCCATGAGAGTTTGGGACTGGGCAGTAGAACAGTCTGGACCTCAACGCAGTTCATCTACCAGGGGTCCAGAACATTCTCGCGACAGTCTCTGTTGCTCTTCCTCTCAGAATCACAGTGGGAATTGCTCCAAGATGTCTGAGATGACCTCTTCGACAGGTGGGGGCCAGCCAGAGAGGGACCTCTTTTATGCGTCCCTGCAACGCCACACCACAATTTTTTGCTCGCCGCTCCAGGGCCTGGTGTTTTCTGGCAAGACGCATTGTCCCTCTCATGGACAGCGAAGTTCCTTTATACCTTTCCTCCTTTTCCCTCATTCAGAGAGTACTGCTCAAATTGCAGTCTGAGGCAACCAGAATGATTCTGGTGGCTCCTCTGTGGCTTCGTCAAATTTGGTATCTGCTGCTCCAGCAACACTCTGGAACCCCAGTTCAGTTGCCACTCTCCACTTACTTGCTGTCTCAGGAACAGGGGATTCAAACATGAAGTCTTGCTGTATTCTGACAAGTGCAGTTAGCCCCAGCCTTTAAACAGCCCTGGAGAACAATGGGTTAACTTTACTATGCAGGGCATAGAATGTTCATCTCTCGAGCTCGGTTGATGTCTCTGCCTGTTGTAATTCTATCTGCAACCGTCAGATTATTTTACTCCACCTCACTGAACAGTCGCTCCGAATTTCTCCTGCAGCTCGGTTCAAGTCTGTTGAAGTGTCTGTTTTCGGTCGGTTTTCTACGAAATTTAGTTTCCACATAGTTGGTTCAAGTCTCTGTCTGTGGTACTGTGAGTACTAGATAGGTTTTGTTTTCTGTGTGGAACTTGTAAAAGTGTGGATCGGTTCGCTGAACCGATCATTCAAATAATTTTGTATTTACTTTAGTGTATGATTACCGGTCTGTATCAGTTCTTAAACAACAATAAAAAAAAAAAAAAAAAAAAAAACTGGTTTTAGTACATTTTTTCCCCAAGATGTCTGAGAAACCCAAGAAAAAACCGGGCCCACTGGGTTTCAACACTGCAGTGTGTGGGGAGGTCTTTGCTAAGGCCGATTCCCACACCACCTGTTATGTCTGGGGTTTGACCACCTCGATTCAGACTGCCAAATTTGTAAATTTTCCCAAATCTGCCCTTGAAAAGAGATTAGGTAGACTGAGGGAAGGGAGGCCGAGAAGTCCGCTGACCAGCTCGGTTCAGTTCCGACCGAACCAGTAAGAGTGCCCTCTGACCAGGGTGATACTTCTTGGGCAAAGGAGAGCTGATTCTGAGGAATCGGTTCCGGCAAAAGAGCGCAAAGACAAATCGACCGGTTCGGATCCAGAATCCCATACTCCACGACCGCTGAAGAAATAGCCAAAGTGATTCAGTATTGTGGATAAGCTGCTCGGTTCCGACTGATCTTGCACCTTTGCAGGGGCTCGGTTCGTCGTGGTTGCCCCGGTTCAAGACTATAACCTGGAAGAATTTTAGGAACCGGAGTTTGACGAGGAGAGTTGGAAGATGATTATGGTGATGGTGAAAGTCTGGATATGCCTATTGACCGGACATCTCCCAGACAGACCTTCAGGTGTTTCTCCTCCTAGGCTTTCTGAGTCCCCTTGCACTTCATGTTTTACAGAAGGTGGCTGATACCCTCCAGCTTCCTGTGGAGGGCAGTGGAGAATCAGGAGGAGCCTGACTATGTAGAGGTGATGGACATACCAGAGTCCAGGAGACTGTCTATTCCCTCCACAAATCTTTTGGGAAACGGACACAAAAAATTCTTAAGTCTCCCAATTCCATACCTCCTATGGATAGAAGAATGGACAAGAGTGTACTCTTTCAGGCTCAGATACGGAGTTCCTTTATCAGCAGTGCAGCCATGTTGGGGTTGTACAGGCTGTTGCCTGTGATAAGGCAAGCATTCCCTTGGCATCACACCCCAGACAAGGACTCCAGGAAGATTGATGCCATGGCAAAGAAGCAGTATATGGCATCTTCCTTGGGACTCAGGCAGGCGATTATATGGCCTATAGCCAGGTACCAGAAGTCCAGGTGGGACACTGTACTGGCACTGGCTAACGGGCTTCCCCAGCTTGCCAAGGAGCTGGAGGAGGTGGCTGCAGATGGGACTGAGGCATCAAAGTTCAGTTTCATGCTGCTGTGGACTCCAATGACGTATCAAGAGTCATGGCTGCATCTGTGGCTCTTGGGAATGGCTTGGCTCAGCTCAGATGTACTAGCCTCTCACAGGATGCCCAGGCTAAGGCCATGGATTTTCCTGTAGTGGGTAATTCTCTGTTTGGGGAGCAGACAGGCATTACATGAAGAAAATGGACGAATACAGGACCACTTACAGGAGTGCTCAGGCCAAGGAAAGGCAGGCAACTCCTCAAAGGCAGCAGTCCAGAGGCAGGGCAGGCCTTTTCAAAGGCCTTTTACCAAACACAGGCCTCCTCTTCCTTTCACAGAGGGGTTCTTCAGAGGGAGAGGCAGAAGGGGGATGAGCAGGCCTGCATCCACCTCTCAGCCTAAAGCCCTTGCCAAACAGACACCCTGATGGGTCTGCCCGGTCGATTCACCTGTCCCAGTGAGGGGCAGGCTGGCTTACTTTGTTCAGGACTGGATGTCTGTTACATCAGACAAGTGGGTCCTGGAAGTAGTAAAGCCAGGGACTGGTTCTCAGCTTCAAAAAAATTCCCAAGATGAGAGCCAGATCTTTTCCACCTGCAAATCTGAGACCCTTGCCCTAGAGGCAGAGGTTTCTTCTCTCCTAGCTTTAAGAGCTATAGAGAGTACCTACCCTACACTGGGGCAAAGGACTGTACTCCAGGTACTTCTTAACCCCAAAAAGACAGGAGAGTGGCGACCCATCCTGGACTTAGATACCTGAACAAACATCTTTTAAAGCCAAAGTTCAAGATGATAACTCTGAAATAATCCTTCCTCTCTAAGGCCAGGGGACTGGCTAGCCTCCCTGGACCTCAAAGATGCCTACTTCACATTCCCATTAGGTGCTCCCACAGAAAGTACCTCATGTTGAGTTGCCATCAGGCCACTATCGGTTCAAAGCAATGCCCTTTGGCCTAACCTCAGCCCCAAGTGTCTTCACAAAGTGCCTGGCAGTAGTTGTTGCCTTACTAAGACAAAAGATTTCCATTTTCCATATTTGGACGACTGGCTCATAGTGGGCCAGTCCCAGACAAATCAAGTCACACCTGCCAGTGACCCAGCAAGTGCTCGCTTCTTTGGATTTCTTCTCAACCTACCAAAGTCAGTTCTCGAACCAGTGCAGCTCCTCACCTTCATAGGGGCAGAGCTGGATATGGTAAAAGAAGAGCCTCCTTCCCTGGACAGGGCAAGGCTCTCATGGAGCTGGCCTCTTCATTCAGCCTTCAGGTGTCTCACCAGCAAGGCATTTCATTCAGCTCTTGGGCCACATGGTAGCTTCTACAGCAGTGGTCCAAGGTGCAAGATTCCAGATGAGGGACATTCATTTCCACTTAAGAGCTTTTTGGTCCCAAAGAAAGGATTCCTTACCAAACTAATCCCAGTGACTCGAACTCTGAGCCAAGCCCTGCAATGGTGGCAGTATCAGGATAATTTGAGGCAAGGGTTCCATTTGTCACTCAGTCTCATTCAGTGGTCCTTACCACAGATGCTTCCTGCTGGGCTGGGGAGTCCATTTGGGGACCTCACCACCCAGGGACTGTGGTCGCCTCAGGAATCTCTTCTACACATCAATCTCTTTGAACTCAGGGCAGTGTTTCTGGCACTGCAAGCTTTTCAAATCAGTACAGAACAAGTTGGTTCCGGTCAGAACAGACACCACCACCATGTGGTACATCAACAAGCAAGGAGGCACTCTGTCTACGGCCTTGTGCACAGAAGCAATGAAGTTGTGGTCCTGGCTTATTCCCTGCAAACTTCTCTGATAGTTCACCTTCCAGGGAAGGTAATGTCCTAGCAGATGCACTGAGCAGAATCTCTCAGGGCCATCATGAATGGGCCTGGATCCTTGGTGTTAAAGGTGATTTTCTCAAGATGGGGCATTCCAGAGATGGATCTTTTGCAGCCCCAGACAATCACCAACTTCCTCTCTTTTGTTGCAGACCCCCAGTCTTGGGCTCAGTCCCTGGATGCTCTGATTCTGAACTGGGAAGGAAATTTCTGTATGCCTTTCCCCCTTCCCTCTCCTGTTCTGGGTGTTAGTCAAGATAAGGTCACAACCTTGCAAAGTGATTCTGATTGCTCCAGACTGGGCCAGGCAGCCATGGTATCCCTTGTTGCTGTCCCTAGCAGTCCATCTTCTCGTCTCTTCCCAGGAATTACAGCCTGTTAACATCCTCTCAGGGAGGATTTGGTACCCCAATCTTCAGTCTCAGGGCTTGGCTCTTGAAGAGTTAGTTTGCAGATCTGTACCTTTCCCAAGGGTTCTGGATATCCTAAGGCTTCTTGAAAGCCCTCCACCAGAAAGACTTACAACTCCAAATGGAAAGATTCAGCATTTGGTGCTCTAAGAAGAGTATTTGTCCAGACACTGCTGAATTGCCTACGGTTCTGGATTATATGGTCCATCTCAATGGCCTAGGCCTCAGACCAGCTACTCTCAAGGTACACTTGTCAGCTGTTTCTGCTTTCCTGTCAGGCAAGTCTTCCTCACTGTCATCCCACCCTGTATTCTGTAAGTTTTCAAGGATTGCTTCACACCAATCCCCTTTAGGGATCCTGTTCTTGCTTGGGATCGTAATGTTTGCATTGCTCAGCTTATGCAACCCCTTTGAACCTTTGTCTTCAGCAGAGCTTAAGTACTTGACTTGGAAAACTGTGTTTGGTAGCCATTACTTCTGCTAGGCGTATCAGTGAATTGCAAGCCCTGTCAGTGGAACCTGATTTCATCTCTCTTCAGAGATAAAGTGGTCCTTAGAACTAACAGAGTTCTTGCCTAAAGTGGTGTCAGATTTCCACCTGAATCAGTCTGCATCTCTCCCTGTTTTCTTCACTGATCATTCTTCCTCGGAGAGGAGGCTACAGTTTGGATGTTAAAAGAGCCCTTAGCTACTACATAGAGCATACCAAGGGTCACAGGTTTGACTCGTCCAGGTTGTTCCTCACTTACGGAGAAGTTGGAAGGGCAAACCTGCCACCAAGAGATCTATTGCCAGGTGGATTGTGTCTTGTATACAATTCTGCTATGAAAAACTGGGAAGAACTCCACCCTCAGGCCTGAGGGCTCATTCCCTAAGAGGTACAGCTGCTGCCAGGATATCCCTCTTTAGAAATTTGTCAAGCAGCCACCTGAGAGCAGTCCATACTTTTACCAAGCATTACTCTGGATATCCAGGCTAGGAGTGATGCTCAGTTTCACACAGCAATACTTCAGAGCCTATTCCCAATGTGAGTTCTAGCCCTCCTCCATGGAGATGCTGCTTGGTAGTCTGCACTTGTCAGAATACAGCAAGACTTCATGTTGTTTGAAGAAAAAATTACTCACCTTAATAATTATATTTCTTCTATTGGAGTCTTGATGTATTCTGACCTCCCCCGCCTCCCTCTCAGAACCTAGATATTTTGGGATGTGGGTGGGCACGTGCAGTGTTGGCACCTAGAGTGCCCCTTTACCCCTCTGTTTTTCATGAGGTGAGATGTTATTTCATTTAATTGGTTTTGTGTTTGGGTTTCTTGACTTGAGTCTTCCTTTAAGAGCCAAAGATTATTTCTAGGAGCGTGGATATGTTCATCCACACTGTCTGGCATTGTCCCTTTCCCTTTAAATCTTGCCAGAAGTCTTCAAGCTGGCTCCTCCCACCCACCCGGCTGGTAAATACCTTGGCTCTGCCCATGACGCCAGATCTTCCTTTCCGCTGGAAGATACGGGTTCCCTCGTGCTGTTTTGCAGCGATTGAGGCCCTGAGTCTAATTGACGGTTTCGCCTGATCATCTCGCTTTGAAACTCGTAGAGTATACGACTCGGATCAAACTTTTTGGACATGGATGACAAGTCGTCCACGGGTTTCGCCGGTGTCCTTGTGGACAGAAAATGTCGCCACCGACCCCCACCTCGTGCGTTTATTGCCTTGGTACTGTACATGATACCTCATAATGCACTATTTGCTCTGCCTTCCATCCCACCGTTCTGGAGGACCGTTGGCGCGCCTGGCTGGGGAGACCGGAGCTTTGCAGTCACGGTGAAATCGAAGGAGGCCAGGTGGCGGTTTCCAGACTCTTGGGATCCGAGCCCAGCTCGAGGCAGATGGCAGCCTTCAGGAAGAAGCTGCCCAAGCCCGACCAACGAAGCTTCTTCGTGCCGCTCAACTTGGCTCCACCTTCACAGGATCCTTTAGGTTGTGCCAGGTCTCTCCCTACTAAGGGTGAGGTGCCTCAGGCTCGCCTCCTCCCGATCAAAGAAGGATCCAAAACAGTCGTCTTCTAGCGAAGAAGCGCTCCTGGGACCCGAGGCGGTCCGACTTCCAGAGCAAGGGGTCTCGACTACGGTGAGATCGCCTCCTCGGCTGCCGTTTTTCCAGACCTTCCGTCTGGACAAGGCACTGAAGTCAGGACACGGCTGAACTGGCCGAGATTTCTCTCGACCCGATTGAGCCGTTGTCACCGGCGCTGTCGGCGACTCTCTGGAGAATGCCTATTCTCTCTTTCCCGACGAAACCGTCCTGCGGGTATTCGATCGAGAGCCAGGAGCGGAACCTCAGTTTTCACAGAGTCTGGCTTCCCTGACCGACAAGAGCTGACGTGCTCTGTCTCTGATCGAGGAGTAAGTCCTCTTGGGTCGGTCGACCCAAGAAAGGACACAAACACTCCCGGAAGAGGCGCCGCCACGTTCCTCATCCTTCTCTGATGAGGGAGAGGCGACGGAAACTCCGGCGCTATGAGGATCTTATGTGGCAGCAACTTCTGCTAGCAGACCGAAGCGGCTACAGCGGTTCCACCTGTCACTTGGCCTCGGCCTCTCAGCGACACCAACTTCTTCGGCCTCCAGGGCTCCGGTTCCTTCGGTGGCCCCGTCGCCTTCGGCTCGGCCAGCTACAGGCTCCCCACCAATTTTGGTGGAACCTCCACCAAAACAGCCCCTGGGAGGGGTTCCCTCAGGAGGATTGACAGTCTTGGTCTTCCTCACAGACTGTTGATTACAGTCACCCCTGATCGCCCTCAGGCGTGATCGAGAGATTTAGCGGGGAAGCCTTTGTATCTGGACTCCTCGATTCGGATAATGCCGGCCTTCATTCTCATGACGAGCTGTCGGTGTCAGGCTTGGAAGAAGGCCTTCCTCCTTTCAGGGCATCCTTCGACTCATTTCAGAGTCCACAGGAATGCCTTTGCAGCCTGTACAGAAAAGGCAGAATATCCCTCACGGATATTCTTAAAAGGGGATACCCGATGGAGGCCTTTCAGTGGCCGAAGCCATAGTTAGCCCGGCTCTGGAATTCTGGCAGCGTCCAGCCTCCTGCCTGGCTCCATCTGCCCGCATGGCCCCGCAATGCACAATGCCCACAGGGTCCTTGGCGGGGTTTACTGAGCACCCTTGGCGGAAAAGCCTTGTGACTGCCTCAGTATTCAGGCCGAACGGGCAGCTCTGCAGATACTGACCGCCTCCGGACAGAGTCCGAACTTATGGACCACTCGGCCTGGAAGGTCTACAGGCATCATCTTTGGGCCTTCCGTCAGGCAAGCTCAGCAGTGATCATGACACACTTCTCATGCCCTTTGGGGTCGCTGGATGAAGTTCTTTCCTACTCCCAGCAGACATGCAGACCACGGTCAAGCAGGTCCGGGACCACTGGGCTGTTGCCAAACAGCTCTGGACATTGGGGATTCCTGTGCCCGTTCACTAGTGGCAGCGGTCGCCTCTCGCCGCAGGGCTTGGCTGAGGTTATCCTCCTTTCCCGTGGATACTCGGCACAAGCTAGCTGACATGCCCTTCCTTGGCACCGACCTCTTCAGTCCGGGAGTGGCAGGTCATCTTCAGCGCATTGAGCAGTCTAATGCCACCTTAGATGCCACCTCTGCTAAGGGTTCTTCAGGCAAGAACCAGCAGAAGCAAGAAGAAGCCTTTTCGGCATTCTTTCCTGTGGTCAGACAGCCCTCCTTCCAGGGAGGTCAACAGCAGCAGCAGACTCAAGCTTGGCGCCCTAGGCCCAAGCAAGGTGCCCACAGCCCCGCAAGAGGCCGAGGTGCTGGTCCAGGTGCCTCCTCCTCCTCTAAGCCTGCACAGTGACGGGTCGGGGTGGCCTCCCCACCCGTCATGCCAGCTCTGGGTCCTCCCGTGTGGGGCGTCTCCGCCACTTCCTTTCCGCCTGGTCGGTATCTCTTTGGACAGGTGGTTCTGGAAGTGGTCGGGCAGGGTCTGCCCTAGAGTTCGAGCAGTACCTCCCAGCCCAGCCAAGCCCGTGCCCCACGGAGGAAAGGATCTCAGTTGGCACCCAGTCTGCCCTTCGGGAAGACATGCTAACTCCTCCTCAAAAGAGGCGGTTGCCCTGGTGCGAATCCTCCTTCAGACCCAGGCTTGTCCAGGTACTTCCAGGTGCCCAAGCGGACGGTGGGTTGGTGCCCCATTCTAGATCTCCATGACCTGAATCAGTATCTCAAGTCTCGCACCTTCTGGATGGTAACTCTGAACCAAATCATACCATCCTGGAGTGAAACGTGGTTTTGTACCTGGATCTTCAGGGCGCTTTTTACCACGTCCCAATCCGTCCATCCCATCAGCGGTTCCTCCGCTTCAAGGTCGAAGGGACCCTATGCGAGTTCAGAGCCATGCCGTTCGGCCTGTCATCGGCCCAAGGGTCTTCACAAAGCATCATGCAGTGGTGGCAGCCCATCTACGATCAAGTGGTCCTGATTATCCCTATCTAGATGACTGGCTCCTGGCGGGTTCCTCCCTTCAGGAGGTGGAGAGGTCCAGGGACCTGACCCTCCAACCTGCTCTCACTTGGGCCTTCTGATCAACGAGGCCAAATCAGAACTCATACCTTCTCAGGTGATGGGCTTCATCGGCAGAGCTCAACTCTTGTCAAGCCAGAGCTCTGCTCCTGGCGGACAAGAGGAAGTTCTCTCCTCCTTTGCCCAATCATTTGTGGTTGGGCACTTCCGTGCCTGGGACTTTCTGCGCCTCCTGGGTTACGTGGCGGCGTGCACCTCAGTGGTCCGTTGGGCCAGACTGACATGCACCCCTTCAATGGGGCTGGCTGCCCAGTGGTCTCGGCGTCGAGGTTTCTTGACCAGCTGATCAGTCACCCAGAGGATGTGGGACAGTCTCAATGGTGGACCGTCCCGAGTCATTTGCAGGAAGGAGTTCCGTTTGTCCGCCCGAGCCGACAGTTGTCCTTACGACCGCCTCTCTCATGGGCTGGGAGCCACATGGGGGACAACAGGGCCTCAGGTTCTGGACCCCGAGGAGTCCCGTGCCACATCAACCTGCTGAGCTCAGAGCAGTCAGACTGGCCTGTCAGCTTTCGCTCCTCAGCTCCGGGGTCAAGTGGTTCAAGTCCAGACTGACAATACACCACCATGTACTACCTCAACAAACAGGGCGGCACGCACTCCTGCCTGCTGTGCAAGGAGGTGCCCGGATCTGGACCTTCGCCAGCCGGGCTGGAGGTGGATCTTCTAGCCATCCATGTGGCAGGAGTCGCGAACCAGCTGGTGGATGCTCTCAGCCACATAGGCCAGACATCCCAGGAGTGGTCTTTCCATCCAGAGGTAGCTTACGACCTGTTCTCCCACTGGGGCAAACCGTTGGTGGACCTGTTTGCCTCCAGGGAGAACACCAAGCTGAGGCTGTACCATGCCGCCCCCTCAGTGGGGTTCGCTGCAGGGATGCCTTCTCGAGGCCGTGGACCCCAGGCCTCTTCACGCCTTCCCTCCATTTCCTTGAACCACAAGGTGTTACTCAAGGTGAGGAGGGACAAAGCGAGTGATTCTGGTAGCCCCAGATTGGCCACGCCAGTTCTGGTATCCAGATCTCCTCAGCCTCAGCTGCAGGACCCGGAGTGGCTGTGTACACGCCTGGACCTGATATCGCTGAACCAGGGAAGGTCTTCCACTGAACTTCAATCCCTGCACCTCACAGCCTGGTCTCCTGAGCGGCCAGAGTTCCAGGCTGTGGGTCTTTCTGAGGATGTCTACACCGTGGTGGAGGCATCTCGAAAAAATCGACCAGGAAATGTTATGCCTTCAAGTGGAAAAGATTTTCCATTTGGTGTCAAGGAAAAGCCTGGACCCCTTATCCTGCCCTGTGGCTAAAATTTAGACTACCTTTGGTCCCTCTCCAAAGGGGTCATCGACCCTTAGGTGCACCTGGCAGCCATCTCTGCTTACCGGGCATGGGACAGTCAGCCGACGTTGGCTCAGGAGACTGTGATCGGGCGCTTTTTCAAAGGCCTGGATCACATATCCTCCGTGCGTGAAACCTCCACCTCCGTGGGATCTTTTGCTGGTTTTGGCAAAGCTCATGGGCAAGCCTATTCGAACCCATGCACAAGTGTGAGCTCTCGCACTTGTGGAAGACTGCCTTCTTGGTGGCTAACACGTCAGCCAGAAGGACAGGGAGCTCCAGGTGCTTTCAGTGGACTCCCTTAGCTGGTCTTTCACAGGGACAAGTTGTCCTGCGACCCACCGAAATTCCTTCGAAGGTGGTGTCCGAGTTTAACCTCAACCAGGTGTTGACTCTGCCGGTATACTACCCTAACTACACCTCGGATGCAGTACAGGCTCCATACTCTGGACCTCAGGCGTGCTCTCTCCTACCATAAGGAGGAGGGGCGGGAAGTCGGGGAGGTTCGCCAGCTGTTTGTCACCTATGCTGAAGCCGCTTCCTGGCAGACCTGCAGCTAAGCGAGACGATTGCAAGATGGATTACATCATGCATAAGTCTGTGTTATGAATTGGCGGGCAAGGAGCCTCCCAAAGGGATAAGGGCTCTACCCACCATACTGCTGCTTCGGTGGCTGCTACCTGGAAGTCAGCAAACACCTTTATTACCCATTACCACATCGACCAGAGTCACGCCGTGATGCTGGTTTTGGGCCTCGGTTCTCCAGTCTCTGTTTCAAGTAGGGGTGTGCGCCTGCCTCCCTCCTCCCGAAGAACTGCTAGGAGTCTGCCAGACAGTGTGGATGAACAACATATCCACGCTCCTAGAAGAACAGGTTACTCACCTGTAACAGTAGTTCTAGGAGTGGTATATGTTCATCCACACGCACCCACCACCTCCCCGGGTTAAGGCACAACTTGCTTCCAGTGGGCTGGCTCTGGTGTCATGAGGCGGAGCTGAGATATTTACCACCTGGGTGGGTGGGAGGAGCCAGCTGAAGACTTCCAGCAAGATTTAAAGAGGCAGGACAATGCCAGACAGTGTGGAGGTTAAGGCTTCCGAGCTGAGGGAAGAGTGGGTGTCCCCCACCCTTCCCAGACCCGTCCTCGGACAGCGTCTCGGTCCAGCCGATCCGCCGACATCAGATGTCTTGGCACCGCCCGTGTTCTGTCTTCCTCCTCCGAAGAGGAGGCTTTGGCGCAGTTGCGTCGGCGCTACAAGGACCTGATGTGGCAGCAGTTACTTCTGTCTGGGAACAAGCCGACGCTGTCGCCTTCCCCTGGCCCATCAAGTGGTTGTCACCCGAGCGCCAAAACAACCCCTCACTGAGCCGAGGTGCCCAAGCCTGGGCCGGTTGTTCGTCGGAACCAGCTGCCCCACCGACGGTGGTGGAACCTCCGCCCACAACCAAAATCAGGGGCACCAACCATGACACTCTGTCGGGTCAGGGCCTGTCCCACAGGTTGTCTGTCACCCTCACTCCCGTCCGCCCTCGGCAGGTGGAGGTTGGCTCAGGCCCCAGGCAGTTCTTCGCGGACTCCTTGGAGTCTGACTCCTCCTGTTCTCCAGGCCCATTGACCTGGAGTCCTCCGAGGGCAGTCGATGGGCGAAAGCCCGTCGTCCTTCATGGGTTTCAGGGTTCCCTCTCTCAGAAATATTAGGCGGTGGCAATGGTGATCGGGTCAAATGGTGCGTTATTTTTCAGGACCTCCTATATGCACTGTACATGTGCTTAAGTAGCTTTTAAGTAACATATAGTGTGCTGGTATTAAATGGGTAGTATTGCAATAAATGATGTCAATTAAAGCCGATTTTGGAGAATTTTATAAAAAATGGCTAAAAATATAGGTGGTGGCAAAATATAGGGTGGTGGTAAAAAAAAATATAGAGCGATGGTGGAAAAAAAATATAGGATGCCCACCACCTAAAACAATGAATGGGGAACACTGGGTTTGCTTCGGCTCATCTCGAGTCCACTGGGATGCAGCTCGAGCCCAGATCAAGCGGGCCAAGTATCCCTGATGGAGATACTGGACCGAGGGGTTTCACCTCACGGAGGCCTTTCGGTGGCTGAAGCCATTGCTGGTCGAGCCTTGGAGCTCTGGCAATGGCCCGTTTCCTGTCCTGCGCCTTGGCCAGGATGGCTAGAAAGTATGTGGTCCCTCACCTCTTTGCCCGGTTTTCGAACACCACTCTGCCGAGGGTTGGTCACCGACAGCGTTTTCTCGGCGTTCTGGGAACGCCAGGATGTGGAGAAGCCCCGACAAGGAGTCTAAAAGCTGGACTATGCCGGGCGCAAGGTGTATGCTGCTGCCTCCCCTTGGCCTCCGCCAGGCCAGCTCGGCCGTGTTGATGGCACACTTCTCCACGCCCTTATGGCTCCCTGGATGAGGTGATACCTCATCTCCGGTTGACCTGCAGACCACGGTCTGGCAGGTGGCTAAACAGCAGCCCAAACAACTCTGGACATTGGAGACTCCTGTGCCAGATCGTTTATGCCGGCGGTGGCATGCACCGCAGAGCATGGCTGAGGATATCCACCTTCACGCGGATACCCAGCACAAACTGGCGATGTCCCTTCCTGGCGACCAACTTCTTGAGCCCTGGGTGGAAGGTCACCTCCAGCAGATTGAAAAGTCCAATGCCATTGTGGACTCTTGTCACCTCCGAAGGACAAAGACCGGACAGCAGCAGCACAAGTCCTTCGTCCTTCTGCGCTCAAGTGCACGCCCTGCCCAACAGCACCAGCACTAGGCTGCAGGCTTGGCGCTGGTATCCCAAACCAAGCCCACGGCTTCCTCCAACAGGAAGCAGGGAGGTAAAGGCCCAGGAGGTCCCTCTCTAAGCCTGCCCAGTGACTGGTTGAGGGTGTCACCCCAGCCCGTCCTCCCTGGGTTCCCCCGTGCAGGGATGGCTCCACAACTTCCTTTCCCCTGGTCAGTTATCACCACGGACCATTGGGTGTTGAGTGGTAGGAAAGGGTCTGCCCCTGGAGTTTGAGCAAGCCCGCCCTTCTGAGCCGTTGCCCCTCGGGGGTGCTACGAGGTCCGCGGTCTGTCGGCTCACCGAGCCGATATCGCCCTGCTCCTCGAAAAGAGGTGATCAGTAAGGTGGCGGATCCTTCTCTAGACCGGAGTTTGTGTCCAAGTACTTCCTGGTTCCAAAGCGGATGGGGGGCTGGTGCCCCATTTCTCTACGTGCGACCTGAACAGGTTCCTAAAGTCTGGACCTTCAGGATGGTCACTCTGGCTCAGATAATCCCATCCTTGGAGCGAGGCATGTGGTTCTGTTCTCTGGACCTTCAGGATGTGTTCTTTCACGACCCAGTCCGTCCGTCCTACCAGAGATTCCTCCGCTTCAGGGCGGAGGGATCCCTCTGAGTTCGGGCCATGTTCTGGCCTTCCCTAGCTCCCAGGGTCTTCACCAAATGCATGGCAGTGGTGACAGCATTCCTGTGGCGCCAAGGGTCCGAGTGCACCCTACCTGGACGACTGGCTGATTGCAGCCCCTCCAGAGCGGAGGTGGAGCGTCCAGAGATCTGGCCCTCCAGGTTTGCTCTCAGGTTGGCCTCATCAACGAGGCCAAGTCGAAACTCGTGCCCAAGCAGGTGATGCAATTCATTGGGGCAGAGCTCGATTCTCTGAGCCAGAGCATGGCGCCTGGCGGACAGGGCTGAGGTTCTTTCCTCCTTTGCCCAATCATTTCAGGTTGGGCAATCGCCCCTGCCGGGACTTCCTGCACCTCCTGGGCTTCATGGCAGCCTGTGCCATCGTGGTCCGTTGGGCCTGCTGGTACATCGTCCCCTTCAGTGGGGCTGGCCAGCCAATGGTCACAGCTCGATCCTTTGGATCAGCCCGTGATAGTGACCCAGGAGATGTGGAACATTTTCCAGTGGTCCATTCCAGCTCATCTGCAGGAGGGCATCCCGTTTGTCCACCTTGAGGCGATGGTCTCTCATCGACCTATGCCTCTCTGATGGGTTGGGGTGCCCATCTGGGGAGCACGGAGCCACGGCCTCTAGTCCCCTCGGAGTCCTGATGCCATGTCAACCTGCTGGAGCTTGAGAGTTCATCTAGCCCTCACCGCCTTCGCTCCGCTCAGACGGGGTAAAGTAGTCCTGGTCCAGACGGACAATACCAAGACCATGTACTACCTAAACCGTCAGGGTGGGATGTGCTCCATGCCTCTCTGCAGGGAAGCTCTCTGCATTTGGTCTCTTGTGCGCCTGAAGATGGATCTCCTTGCCATCCATTTGGCAGGAGCCTCCAACATTCTGGCCGATGCCTAAGCTGGATAGGAGCTGCGTCCACAGTGGTCTCTCCTGCGGAGGTAGTACAAGATCTGTTCTCCCACTGGGGCATGCCTCAGGTGGACCTGTTGCCTCCAGGGAGAATGCGAAGCTGAGACTGTTTCATGCCTGCCCCCTCAGCAGGGCTCGCTGGGGGATGTCTTCTCGAGGCCGTGGACCCGGGCCTCTTCTATTCCTTCCCCATTTCCCTTGATCCCCAAGGTGCTCCTCAAGGCGAGGAGGGACAAGGCGCAGGTGATTCTGGTAGCCTCAGACTAGCCCTGCCAGTTCTGGTATCCAGATCTCCTCAGTCTCAGCTCCAGGCTTCGAGGCGGCTTCCAGCCCACCCAGACCTGATCTCAGTCAATCAGGGAAGGTATTCCATCCGGACGTTCAGTCCTTGCACCTGATGGCCTGGTTCCTGATCAGCTAGAGTTCCAGGCCTTGGGTCTTTCCGACGAGATCCTCAACATTGTTGAGGCTTCCCGTAAGGAGTCTACCAGAAAATGCTATGCCTTCAAATGGAAGAGATTCTCCATTTGGTGTCAGGGCAAGAGTTGGACCCTTCCTCCTGCTCCTTGGCAAGCATTATGGACTACCTATGGTCCCTTTCTCAGCAAGGGCTTCGGGTCAAGACCCTTAAGGTGCACCTGGCAGCCATCTCTGCTTACTGGACGTGGGCCGGAAGCAGTCGGCTGCAGGAGACAGGTCGGGCGCTTTTAAAGGCCTGATCACACATCCCTCCGTGCGAACCTCCACCCTGTGGGATCTACTGCTGGTATTGGCTAAGCTCATGGGCGTTTATTCGAACCGATGCACAGGTGTGACATTCTCACCTGTCATGGAAGACCGCCTCTTGGTGGCTATCACATCAGCCAGAAGGATGGGAGGCTCCAGGCGCTTCCATCGAGTCTCCTTATCTGGTCTTCCACAGAGGCAAGGTTGTCCTGCACCCCACCGAAATTCCTTCCGAAGGTGGTGTCGAATTTCACCTTAACCAGGTGTTGACTCTGCGGTGTTCACCCCAGTCACACTTCGGAGGCGAATAGGCTCCATACTTTGGACCCTAGAAGGCCTTTCGCTTATTATAAGGAGCGACGCTGAAGTTCTGGGAGTTCGGCCATTGTTTGTCACCCACGCTGAAGCTGCACCTGCAGACCTGCAGCCAAGCTTAATGATAGGGCAGGTGGGTCACCTCCTGCATAGATCTCTGCTGTAGATTGGCGGCATGGAGCCTCCCAGAGGGATAAGAGCTTATTCTACCCGCCATACCCTGCATCGGTGGCTGCTTCCACGGATGTCCCTATCCAGAAATCTGCAGGGCTGCTACCTGAAGTCGACACACCTTCATTACCCATTAACGATCGACCTTGAGTCACACTGGGATGCTGGTTTTGGGGCCTCGGTTCTCCAGTCATTATTCCCTAAGTAGGAGGGTGCGCCTTGCCTCCCTCCTCCCGGAGAACTGCTAGGAGTCTGCCAGGCGGTGTGGATGAACATATCCATGTCCGTAGAAATACAGGTTACTCACCTGTAACAGGAGTTCTAGGAATGGTGTATGTTGTTAATCTGCACAACTCACCCGACCTCCCGGCTTTGATGCACAACCTGACTTCCAGCGTGCTAGATCTGGCGTCATGGGGCAGGCCGAGAGTTTTATCACCGGTGTGGGTGGGAGGAGCCAACGAAGACCTTCCAACAAGATTTAAAGCGCAAGGAACCTGCCAGTAAGTGTGGATTAACATGTACCATTCCTAGAACTCCTGTTACAGGTGAGTAATCTGTATTTCCTCACCTCTCCCCGTGGACCTCCAGACTACAGTCAGGCAGGTCGGAGACCAGGCTGGGTTGTGGCTAAACAGTAGCTGCAGACAACTCTGAAATTAGGGATTTCTGTGCCGGTAGGGTCACAGTTGCCATGCGCCCTAGGGCCTGGCTGCGGATCTCAGCCTTCACAGCAGACATCTGGCACAAGCTGGCGGACGTTCCTTTCTTAGGCACTGTCCCTTTGGCCCGGTGCGGAGGGTCAGTTCTAGCGCATCGAAGTCCAGTGCCACCTTGCACTCATTTACATCAGCCCAGAAGTACCCCAAGGGCTCTTAGCAGCAGAAGCGCAAGCCCTTTCGGTCCTCCACTTCTGTGGCAAAACCAGTCCAGCATCAGTCTGGTCAACAGGCTCTTTCTTGGTGCCCTAGGCCCAAGTCGGTGGCTTTGTCAGTCTGAAAGCCTGGAGGAAAAGGACACGGTGGGTCCTCAGCTGGGTGGTCCTCCTCCAAACCTGCCCAGTGGCGGGATGGGGTTTCCACCCTCATGCCCGTCATGCCTCCCCTAGGTCCTCCTGTGGGGGTCGGCTCCGCCCTTTTCCTGCCTGGTCCGCTGTCACCATGGAGAGGTGGGGTTCTGGAAGTGGTCGGTCAGGGTCTGCCTCTGGAATTGAGTAGTACCCTCCAAGCGAGACCCGTACCCCACGAGGAGGGATTTGGTTTCCATGAACACTCGGATGGCTACTTGAGAGGATCTAGCCCAGCTCCTCCATGAAGGAGGTCATGGTCAGGGTAGCTATCCTCCAGAACACCCAGGGTTTGTCTCCAGCTACTTCCTGGTGCCAGAGCGGACAGGGGGCTGTCACCCCATTCTAGATCTGCATGATCTGAACAAATTCCTCAGGTCTTGCACTTCTAGGATGGTAACTCTGTCCCAGATAATACCATCTCGAGCAGGACATGTGATTTTCTCTCTGGATCTACAGGACGTGTTCTTTCACGTTCCGATCAATCCATCCCACTGAAAGTTCCTCCTCTTCTGAGCCGAGGGAACCCTCTGAGTTCCAGGCCATGCCATTCGCCTCTCTCAGCCCCCAAGGTCTTCAAGTGCCTAGCAGTGATGGCAGCCCACCTGAGGTGCTGAGGGGTCTGGGTGTACCCATACCTGGATGACTGGCTGATAGCAGGTTCCTCCAGACAGGAGGGGAGGCGGTCAGAGACTTGGCCCTCCGGATTTGCACTGTGTCCTGGTCAACAAGGCCAAGTCGGAACTGTGCCCTCACATGTGATCACCTTCACTGGGCCAGAGCCGGCTCCTGGCAGACAGGGCGGAGGTGTTCTCCTTTGCCCAATCATTTTTGGTTGGGCACTGCCCAGGATTTCTGCTTTCTGTTATATGGCATAAATCCAAATGTTGCTCTGCATTTTTGGATTTATGTATTGATGGAGCTAGCTACCATTTGTGTGCACTTGGCTGACTGATAGTGCACATAGATTTGGGAGTGGATTGCGTTACATGGTGGCCTGAACCATGTGGTCCGATGGGCCAGTTGGCATATGTGCTTCCTGCAGTGGGAGCTGGCCAGTCAGTGATCTCGGCGCAAGGTCACTCGACCAGCTGGTCACTGGCTAGAAGATAAGGGACACCCTCCAGTGGTGGTTAGTGCCAGAGCATCTGCGGGAGGGATCCCATTTGTCTGCCCCAAGTGGACAGTCATCCTGAGTACCGCCTCTCACGGGCTGGGGTGCCCATCTGGGGGTACAGAGTCCATGGTCTCTGGACCCCTGAGGAGTCCTGATGCCACATCAACCTGCTGGAGCTCCGAGCAGTTTGGCTGGTGCTGACTGCATTCACTCAGTTTGTCGGGGTCAAGTGGTCCAAGTCCAGACGGACAAGACCACGACCATGTACCTCAACAAGCAAGCGGGGCGCACTCCTGCCTCTGTACAAGGAAGCCTCTCATGTTTGGACCCTTGTGCACAGCCTGGAGGTGGATCTAGCAATCCATGTGGCAGGAGCCTCCAATCAGCTGGCGGACGCCCTCAGCCGGTTAGGGCGAGCCATCTCATGAGTGGTCTCTCCATCCAGAGGTAGCTCAGTCTGTTCTCCCAGTGGGGCACACCTCAGGTGGACCTGTTTGCCTACAAGGAGAATGCAAAGCTGAGGCTGTTCTTTGCCTGCCTCCCTCAGCAGGGCTCACTGCAGGAATGCCTTTTGAGGCCTTGGACCCTGGCCTCTTCTATGCCTTCCCTGCACTTCCTTGATCCACAAAGTGCTGCTCAAAATTAGGAGGGACAAAGCACAGGTGATTCTGGTGGCGTCAGACTGGCCATGCCAGTTTGGTACCCGCTCTCCTCCTGCCTGGCACCAGGTTCCCAGGCATCTTCCAGCTGCCAGACCTGCTCTCCATCAATCAGGGAAGATATGCCACACGGACCTTCAATCCCTGCACCTGATGACAGCCTGGTTCCTGAGCGACTAGAGTTCCAGGCTTTGGGTCTCTCGAAGATGTCCTCACTGTAGTGGAGGCATCTAGAAAGAATCTACCAGAAAGTGCTATGCCTTCAAATGGAAGAGATGCTCCATTTGGTGTCAGGGCAAGAGGTTGGACCCGTTGTTCTGTCGGTGGCTAGCATTTTGGACCATCTATGGTCTCTTTCCTAAGGGGACTTGATTAGAGCCCTTAAGGTGCCCCTAGCGCCATCTCTGCTTACCAAGTGTGGGCTGGTCAGCAGTCTGTAGCACAAAGTGGGTCTGGTGCTTTTCAAAGGCTTGGATCACATTTCCTCTCTGGTGCATGAACCACCACCACCACCACAGGACTTGCTGCTGGTTTGGCAAAGCTCATGGGCAAGCAACTCAGACCAATGCATAGGTGTGAGATATGTCACCTGCGTGAAAGACAGCCTTCTTGGTGGCTATCATGTCAGCCAGAAGGATCAGTAAGCTCCAGGCACTTTTGGTGGAGTCTCCTTACCTGGTTTTCCACAGGGACAAGGTTGTCCTGTGCCCCAACCTGAAGCTCCTCCCTAAGGCTGTGTTGGAGTTTCACCTGAATCAGGTGATGACTCTTCCGGTGTTCATCCCAAATGATGCCTCTGAGGCCGAACACAGGCTCCATACCTTGGACATGAGGCAAGCACTAGTTTATTATAAAGAGCATGGCTGGAGTTCGGGCAGAGGTTCGCCAGCTGTTTGTCATATGCACTGAAGCTGTACCCGGCAGACCTGCAGCCAACTGGATGATTGGCAGGTGGATCACATCCTGCATGGATCTCTACTATAGATATTCACCACGTCGTGAGGCCTCCTACATACTTCTAAATCGTGGAGGTTCATTCCCATTGGCGGAGGCCTCCCCAAGACTATCAGCGGTGGCTTCATATTAGAATAAGCCTCTCATCGAGTGGCGTAACACCCCAGTCAGCGAGGCACATTATCTTCATCTGTTGTCAATGAGGGCGCATTCCACGGTCAGCGGGACGTGCTCCCCTTTCATCGTTGACTAAGCATGATTTCTACTAATCATCATAGATGGCTTTCATTCCACTGTCTCGAGGCATGGTGTTCCTTCTGCGCCTTGATGGGATGATCCCACCATCAGTGCCAGCGTTCCACTCTCCACAGACCATGCCTCACTATATTATATAATTAATGGGAGACACTTCCATCAATGGAACATTAACATGCTTACATATTCTCATCAACAGGGTGCATTCCTTTGACTGATGTCTCTTGTCTGCCTCCTCTATCAACAAGGGTGCAGTGCTTTTTACACTCATGGAGCAGAAAATCCTCCAGTCGACGCCAATGTACACAACTAATGAGGCTGTTTATCATCAAAATATATGGCATACCCTTACTATTCAAAGGGGTTATTTCATCAACATCAACTTCATGTGTTACTACAGTCAACGTATTAGATTCCTTAGCATCCGCCTCGGGATCCAGAACTAAGAATGCATCCTGCTATCGCCTATGCCTTGTGGATAACCTCGCCGATATTAGAGGCACACCTCAGGGTAGAGGGTAACATGTTTTATCATGTTCATGTATACATATTTAATAGAGGTATTACTGTTACAGGCCATTAGTCACTTCATCGGATGCCTCTCGGCCTGTTGTGCGCTGGACCCTTGTGTCCTCCACAAACAGAGCCTACTACTACTCACATGCTGAGAACAATCATTTATCCTGATAATATAATATGGATCATGATATTCTTACCAAACTTTTCTGCTACATACGGTCTTCACCTGGCCATAGATAAAGCCACAGAAACAATGGTGACTACATATATATATATATATATATTATTAACCTTATAAACTCTGCAAAGACTTATCAATTTTCTGATCACGTTTGGGGGGGCACTGCAGTTCTGTGGTTATTGCCGCTGCTCACGACTGCACTGGCAAACCTAAACATGCAAGTACAGTACCTCTTCAAAAGACTCTAAATGTTTTGATTATAGGGGAAGAAAGTGTTTGCCCTAAACACATTAAATATTACAATACTTAACTACATGGGACATATGCTGAAATTCCAAAGTAAGGTGGGCAGCTCTGCTGGGGATAAAACTACCACATCCCCCTGAAAAGAGCAACTCGAATCAGTGATAAAACACACTTGCTTTCCCTCTCTCGACATTTATTTACATTAGGATACGACATTGCCGATGTTTGACTCGACCCCTCTGCAGTGGTGGTATCATACGCAATCAGGCATGGCTCCGACTCGGGCTAGCACCTGATATTCAACAAAAAGTGGCTAATGCCCCTTTTTCTGGCAATCATTTCTTTGGCCCAGGGCACAAACAATCCTGGGCAACCTACAAGCCTCAGGCAGACAATTAAAACAGTACAGTGTATGTACCACAAACCACGCCCACAGTATTATTCATATAAAACAACAAAATGTGGGCATGTCACAAACCAGATCTAATGGGTCATAATTTACAATTATCCAGATCATCATTTAAATCTCTGTTCACCCGACAGCATAAAGGGTACACCATACTAACATTTCAGGTTTACACCTAACAAGGCTGCAGGCCCTGGCATAATTGGAACCCCTTGCAAATGATTTCTAATACACATGGAACTGACTACATCACTCTTTGATTCCATGTCTTTACCCTAAACGGGTACAGTGTTGACTACAATACTACTGACTCTTAAGAGCCACTGGATTCCATTATGAAATGGATACATTGTTTCAGTTCACAACATTGTTTGCTATTTATGTAGCCTGTTTATACCAAAATGGATACATTTCTCTAATGACTTGATAGATATGGCAAAAACTATACTAACTTGCTACATTGTAGCACTACAGAATAACGTATTATTTGGGTTCCTGTTCAGACCCAATAGGCTTTGACATATACCGCTTTTTCCAATGCATGCCACTGAGACCTACCAATTACTCCATTATATGGCTGAATTTCTTTTGATTTATTACAGTATCCGATGTGCCGTAACCTGATCGGGTTGACATCTGCTTAACTCATCTGACAATGCCCAGTAATAGTCAGTCTGGCTTGTTTTTCAGCCATAACCCTATAACGAATATTATAATGAAGTACTTGCAGATAAAATACAAAATTCTCTTTATATGCTGATACTGTTCTCAGCACCTACCGTCCTAAGACCACACTAGATATACGGCAGAATGCCATATCTGGCCACCCCACTGTCCTATAACTGCTTGGGAAGCTCCAGAAGTAATGACTTACTGCAAGAGACCATTCGTGGAAAATGGGTCCAGTTACATAAAAGACTTTTGGTGTAACAGTAGATCTTCTAGGAATGTCTCTTGCAGTAGCTCTTCCGCCCTCTGTAACGAGGAAAGCGATGTAGGGTCTGAAGGCTTTGGTACCTCTGTTCCTTGGTCCCTCGCCTTCACGAGCTGAAACCGTGGGGAATGGAGACTGCCAGGGACCACCTACTTTTATAGGCACAGCCCAGGAAGTGAGGCCGTGTGGGTGGTCCCTGGTGTGAGAATTGCTGGAGAAAGCTACCATGTGAGAGTGCCACCTAAGGGAAACTCCCAGAGTAATGACTTACTGCAAGAGACATTCCTAGATCTACTGTTACGACAAAGGTCTTTGCGTAACTGAGCTTTCCAGGAGTGGTATATGTTCATCCACGCAGACCACCCTACCTCGGCGCACATCACTGCTTCAAGCGGGCAAGATCTGGCTGTAATGGGGCAACGCCGAGGTTATACCACCCAGGTGGGTGGGAGGTGTCAACTGAAGACTTTCCGGTAAGTTCTTAAAGGGAAAGGACACTGCCAGAACTTGTGGATGAACAGCATATACCTCCTAGAACTACTGTTACAGGTGAGTAACCTGTTTTCTGGGAGAACATAAAACAGTTTGTTTCGTGCCTGCCCCCTCTCCCCTCCCCCAACAGCAAAAAGGACACTGGAGGGATGTCTTTGCGGGACCCTGGACCCCAGGCCTCTTACACACCTTCCCTCTTTTCCCACAAGGTGATAGTTAAGGCCTGGGGGTGGACATCTTACGGATGATCTGATTGCTCCAGATTGCCTCAGCAGGCTCCTGTGGAGCCTGCCTCCACACAGACCTGCTTGACCAGACAATGGGGATGGTCCTGCACGCTGACCTTCAGTCTCAGCACCTCATGGCCTTTTTGCTGAGTGGCTAGAGTTCCAGGCCTTGGGTCTCTGAGGGCGTCCTCCAAGAGTGTCTTTGCAGATGCTGTGCCTTTGGATAAAAGTGGTTTTCCAGTTTTTGTCAAGGCAAGGGGCTAGATCCTCATCTTTGACCTTTGGCTAGCATCCTGGACTTTCTGTGGTCCATTTCCCAGCTGGGACTGTGGCGACACCCTTAAGGTGCACTTGGCAGCCAGTTCTGCTTACTGGGTATGGTCTGGTAAGCCATCGGTGGCCCAGGAGAAGGTGGTAGAGTGATATTTTTTTTCCTTTTTGTTTTCAAAGGCCTGGCCCATTTGTCTCCTCTGGTGCATGCTTCATTCCACCATGGAACTTCCTGCTGGTATCAACAGTGCTCATTGGGAAACCCTTTCGACCAGTTCACAGATTTTTTTTTAGTTTTTGTTGACTGGGTAGAGTGCACAAACAAATCCTGCCTATTTTCAGGTACGACCCGGAGAGGGATACAGATGAATGCTAAATGACCTTGAACCAGATTAAGCTGTTAGTGGTATTTTTAGTGAATGGGGAAATTTGGCCAGGACACTGGGAAATTCCCTTACACTTTTTCGAAAAGTGCCATGGGATCTTTAACATCCACCTGAACTGCCACCAATCCAGGCAGATGGGACCTTGGTTTAACGTCTCATCCGAAGATGGCACCTCAGAAGTGCAGCACTCCTCTCATGCTGCACTACAGTGTCAGTACTGGGATATTAACTCAAGTGCCAGATGTGGAACTGAACCCACAGCCCTCTGATCGCCTGGCCTCAGAAGTGAGTGTACTACCTGCTGAGCCACTGACACTGGTTATGTAAGTACATGGCTGGCATTTGGGGTCAGGCTTGCTAGCTGTCATGCTGAAGCCATGCCTGCCAGACTGGCAGCAAAGCAGATGATTGCCAAGTGAATAGCCTAGTGCCTCAGTCTCTGCCAAAAGTTGGCAAGTAAGGGGCCTCCTGTGGGGCTTAGGGATCATTCCACCAGACATACTGCTGCCTCAGTGGCTGCTTTCAGGACTTCCTATCAAGGAGATCTGCAGGGCTGGTACCTGGAAGTTGGTACACACTTTCATTTCCACTACCACATAGACCTTGAGTCTTGCCGGTATGTGGGTTTTGGGATCTTGGTTTGCCAGGTAGGGGTACACACCCTGCCCCTGGTCCTGAGAACTGATAGTTTGCCAGTTTGTAGATAGTGAATCATGTTCATGTAAGTAGAAGGATTAGGTTACTCTCCTGTAACTGTAATTACGAACATACAAAATTTGCCAGCAGATAAAGGCCTAGAGGTCTATCAAGTCTGCTCGAATGTGCAGCTAGCACCCTTATTCTGCAGCTGCCCCACCCTTCCCTTCATTAACCCTCCCTTGTCCTGTCCCATCCTCGCTTGAAGCAGTCCACTGTTCTACTGCATACCACTTCTGCAGGTAACGCATTCCACCCAGCCACCACCCTCTCTGTAAAAAGTGTCTCTCATCTCCTCCTGAACCTTCCTCCCTCCAGTCTCATATCATGGCCCCTGGTGGCCCTCCCTCCCTTACTTTGAACAGCCCTCTGTACCTGTCTTGTCTATTCCTTTCATGTATTTAAAGGTTTCAATCATGTCCCCTGTCTCTCCTCTCCTCCAGTGAGTACATGTTCAACTCCTTCAACCTCCTCTCGTATGATAAGTCCCCAGACCCTTGATCATCTTTGTCGCCCCGCGCTGCACTCCTCCAGTAACTTAATGTCCCTCTTCAGATACGGACGCCCAGTACTGCACGCAGTACTCCAGGTGTGGTCTAACCAATGACCATACAGTGGCAGAATCACCTCCTCCTCCTCGAGGATATCCCCTTGCAATACAATCCAGCATTTTGTTGGCCTTTGCAGCTGCCTTCCCACACTGTGCCGAGTTGTCCATTGACCCTGTGATGAGCACACCCAGATCTTCTCCTCCTCTGTCTGGGCTAGCTGCACTCCCTCTAGCTGGTAAGTCCTCCTTGGGTTCTTCATCCCAAAATGCATCACCTTGCACTTTTGGCATTAAAGCCCAGTTGCCAGGTGTCTGACCAGGTTTCAAGCTTTGCCAGATCATCCTGCAACCCCTGCCATCCCCTAGGTCATCCACCACTCGCCAACCTTGGTATCATCAGCAAACAGACTGATCTTGCTCTTGATGTCCCATGATATGTCTGCAATGAATATCCCAAACAACATTGGTCCTAACACGAGCCCTGTGGGACACCTCGTCACTGCCCTTGGGTGAGAGCTCCCCACCCACCACCACCCTCTGTTGCCTCCCTGCAGCCAGTTTCCTACCCATCTCACCAGCATTGCACCTGCCCTGTGCCTACTAACTTCCTTCCCAGCCTTCCATGTGGCACTGAGTCGAATGCCTTGCTGAAGTCCAGATACAGGACATCCACTGCATGTCCCCTGTCCAGTTGCCCAGTTACCCAGTCATAGAACTCGACCAGGTTGGTTTGGCAGGATCGCCACGTATGAAGCCATGCTGTCTGCTGTCCTGTAGTCCTTTGGCCTCTAAGAGGCCACCAGCCCTCCTTCAGGATAGTCTTCATTAGCACACCACGATGGATGTGAGGCTCACTGGTCTGTAGTTTCCGGTTCATCCTTGGGGCCACTCTTATGGAGGGGCACCATGAGCCATCCTCCAGTCCTGAGGTACACACCCAATGTAGTGAGGCATTAATAGGTCTGCCAAAGGTCCTGCAAGGACCTCTGCCAGCTCCTTCAGTACCCTGGGTGGATGCCATCTGGGCCTGGCGCCTTGTCCACCCTCAGTGCCTTCAAACCTCTCAAACTCTGCCTCCATGATTTCCCCATCTGTCATCACTTCCCCTCCTCGTCTGCCATTTCTCCCATCTTGGGTGTCACCCCTCTTCTCTTTAGTAAATACTGAGCAAGTACTCATTTAGTGCTTCCATGTATAGTACCCTCTTCCACCCAACCCCTCCTTCCTAATCCTTACTATGTGGTCCTTACAGCTCCTTTCTCCCTGATGTACTTTAAAGTCCTTCTCCTCTTCTAATGCCTTGCCAGCCTGAGTTCCGTAGATGCTTTGGCTCCTTACTGCCCTTGTCACCTCCTTGATTCTGTCAAGTACTCCTCTCTGTCCTCCCCCTCCCTGTTTTCTTGTATTTCCTAAAGGCAGCTCTTTTCCTCCTTACCTTTCCATGACCTCCTTGCCTCAACCAGCTCGGTTTCTTAGCCCTAGCCTTCTTGCTCTGGGCTTTGCAGCAGATTTTGGTTGCCTCCACTATCCCCAACATTATGAGCTCTCATCTCTGGTTAGTATCCATACTAGATTGAATTCTGGCAGGTACCCTTTTACCACTTCCCCATCTTCCCAAAGTCGGCCCTCCTGAGTCCAGCACTCTTGTGCCAGATTCCACTCCTTCCTTGCCCATATCCAATGTGAGCCATACTGAGTGGTGGTCACCCCTCGACAGCGTGTTCCTCCACTGTAGTCTCTCACAAAGTCCCCATTTGCCAGCACAAGGTCAAGGGTATTGCCTAACCTGGTTGGTTCACTGACCATTTGCAGCAAGAAGCTGTCCTGGAAGGCATCCAGCAGTACCTGCTCCCTTCTGTTCCTGGTTGTTGGGGTGCTCCAGTCCACTCCTGGCATGTTGAAGTCCCCACAATCACCACACTACCCTTCTCACAGGTCCTTCTGATCTGTCCCACTAGTTCCTGTCTAACTCCTCCATCTGAGATGGTGGCCTGTACACCACTCCCATTCTAAGACTCCTATTCTTGGAATCCTGGATTTGCACCCAAAGTGACTCTGTACTACCCTCCTCCCTTCCCCTTCCTCCTTACACACTTCAGTCCTTCTTCACATATAATGCCACCCCTCCTTTCCCAGTCACCCTGTCCCTACCAAATAACCTGTACCCTGGTACAGACAGGTCCCAGTCATTATATTGGGTGGCCCATGTTTCCGTGATGGCTGCAATGTCCACCTCCCTCTGCCATGAGAACCTGCAACTCTGCAGTTTTCCTCCCAAGGCTCCTAGCATTAAGGGTAACCACCTTCCACCTTTCCCCTCCTCCGATCCTGCCCTCCTTTCCTAGCATCACCAGTAGTACTTGCCATTTGTCCTTTGTCACTGTTATGGGGTAAGCTCATATGATTTCCCAACCTGTGGTCTCTGCATATCTCTTCCCAACTGCCACCCCACTCTAGTTTAAACTCCCAACTTCCTCTATATATTCTTCCATCTTCTGCTTCAGCACTTTCTTTCCTTCCTCACTCAAGTGTAGTCTGTCCTTGGCATAGAGACTACTGTCCTCCCAGGTCCTCCCACCCCCCAACAGCCCATACCCTTTAGCACACCACCAGGTTCTTAGCCATCTGTTAAATTCCTCTATTCTCAGCTTTCTTGTTGTGCTTGCCTTTGGCACGGAAGTATCTCGGAAAAGTTACTGATCTTCCTGCCCCCTCACATAATTGTGCTAGTTCCTCAAACCTCCTCTGGACTATCTCCACTGTCTTGTCAGCCAGGTCGTTTGTCCCAAGATGTATAATTAAATGAGGCTTGTCCCTACCCCTTCTAGCATATTTCAGAACAGACTGTCCCACCCTTTCGCTGTCATTCCTGGCATGGCCTCCACCCAAATGCGACTATGCCTCTCCGCCTTTGCTACCCCACCTAACTCCTCTTAGTATTGAGTCCCCCAGCACCAAGATTCCACCCTCTTACTCCCTGCTTGCTTCCTTCCTTTCATCTCCTCCTTCATTTCCAGCTCCTCTTCTTCCTCCTGCACATTATTCGCCTTTTTACCCCTGTTTCTAGTTCTCCCAGCAGAACTTCCCCAGCTCCAGTTTGGTCCAGGCATTTATCAATTACTCCTCTAATTTCATCACTTCCTCCTCCACCTTCTTCCTCTCTAGCAGTGCACAACTATTTTCTGAGGCCCTTCACAAATGCCCGCTCCTCTCTCTTCATAGTAACCTGTTCTCTCCTTTCCACTCCATGACTTTTGCCACTTCTTGCCTCCCCTCACAAGTCCCTATCTCCTCCTTCCATTTGTCTTTTGTCTCCTGACCTGGTTTCCCGGCAATCGTTCTTCCTGGCCTGGGCCCCTTTGTCTCTGCTTCCTTTCTTCTGACCCTCTCTCACCACTGTTGGCTTAAATCGCCTCCCTCATCTCCCCTTCTTCCTCCCTCCAGCACTGGCCTAAACCCACCCCCAATCTGCCTTGCCTGTCTTAGTTCCTCTGCAGACCCTCAATCTCCTTTCTAAGTTTTTCTATGTGGTTGCACACTAAACATCCTCCACTCTCCAGGCAGTGTTTAGAAAGATTGGTGCACGCAGTTGTTGCAGCCTACCACCCTACCCATTGCTGTCGTTGCCCACCAGCGACCCCCCCACCCTTCAGATGCAGGATACCAAACACTCCCCCAAGTCACCACTCTCCCCTCTATCAGTGCAAAACATTCTTTATTTCCCTTACCTCCTTTGTTGCACGTTTAGATATGTTGAGCAACTGCTTTTATATTCCTATCCACACTCAAAATACTTTAAGTAGCCCATTGCACAACCTTCTTCAACTCCTGCTCCTCCTTTACCCAATGTAATAACTATGTGAAGTAGTACTAATGAAAGCGCCTAGATTTGCATTTACTTCCCTTCCACTGAGAGAGCAGTCACCTCTTCACTTGCTGCAGTTCCTTTCCTGGATGTCTGCTTCTGTTATGACAGGTTGCAAATCCTTTGCCTGTTTGAGGAAGTGATGTCAGAACCCTAGTACAAAGGGAATAATTGACCAGGGGTTTGGGTGGGTGGGACCAGCTCAAGTCTTCAGAAGCGATCAGGTAGCTGAGGCCTCTGGTCAGACATAGCACCCTTCCCTACTCAGAACTTTGCAGCTAGTGAAGCCAGCAGCAATGAATCAATTCTACTCAAAGCCCCAACATAGGTTTGCTACCCAAAGAAACAGGACACCAATTCAAACAGCTTCACCAACAATACATCAAAATAGGTTTGGAATTATAAGATATAGGTCTCAATTCAAAGAAACAGACCAGTTAAATTACACCAATTATGTTTAAAGAGAAGAAATAGGCCTCTACAAATGCAGCCTGCCACACAGAACCAAACAAATGAGCCCACTTTTAGCTACCAAAACAGGTTTCAAAATTCAACAGCCCCAAACAATACCCTGCTAGCCCCTTAGTAGTAAAGAAAAATAAACATTCTACCAAGTAGAATCCATGAAAACAATGTAAAACAAAGCTACTGTACTGTAGATCTGATCCTGTCCCCTTCTAGGTTTCTAGGGTGGTGTATGGTTCACATCACATAACCCACCGGCCTCCCTGGCAGCACTGCAGTTCCTGCTTCCAGCGTGCAAGATGTGACATCACGGGTTAGAGTGGGAGGTGGGAGAGAGATACCGCCTGAGTGGTGGGAGGAGCTTAGCCTAAAGTTGTCTGGCCAATGGCAGTGTTCCAGTGAGCTGTAAGAGTGTGGATGTGAGCTGTATACTACTCCTAGAACTGCAGTTTACAGGAGAATAACCTGTTCTGCTGGCACTGGTCAATAAAGCAGATGGTGAGCTGGCACAGTACTTAACTGCCACAGGAAGATCAGCCCTAGATGCCACTAAATAGTCTCAACACTGTTGTGCACAGTAATGACACTGCTGCTACGGTTTTGGGTCATGTAATGCTAAGATTTTCTTCATTAAGGACAGCCATCCTTTCCCAGGTACTAAGACCAAAGCCCTTTTTTTTTTTCTCCTTTGAGGAAGTGACTTTCATTTTTCTTAGCTGCTCCTCAAGCCCTTGGTAGGCCACCCCTTCGGGCTGCCAAGGCCCACTGCAGGTCTCTTCATCTGCTGCCCCATTTGTGCTGTGACCCTGGGTAACAGGGCATAGCCCTTCAGGAGGCCCCTCCTTTGGGCCCACAACCAGGAGAGGACAAACGCCTGGAGGCCTGCATGTGTATAATGTATCTTGGGCATGGCAGGGGTCGGCATGAGCACCTCTGGGCTATCATGGCATTGGGGACGATCATCCAGCCAGTTAAGGGTGACTTTTCTTTTTCTACGACCACCCACACTTTCCGACAAAGGGCTGGCCACTGTGGCATTGTGGTTGCATTCTCTGGACATGGTGGGGGCAGTTGGGCGGTGCATCAAAGACACATGCTACCAAGGACACCACCCCTAGGGCTGTATAAACTGGTCTGAGACCACCAATTCCTGGGAGGAAGTGTCCAAAGGGCTCTAACCCCGACTGTGCTCCTGTCATCTGGGCTTGAGTGTGAACCTAGATTGCCAGCATGTTTGGGGATGGGGACATCATGCCATATGTTCTGTCCCTGACTGCTCTCTTGGTCAGAGGCCAGCTGCGTTACTACTTGTCATGTTTATCTACTATCACAGTGGACAAGTGGGTGTTGGTTGCAGTGGGCTGAGGATTGTCTTTAGACTTCAAGACTCTCCTGCCCTACTGCCTTTATGACCTTGAGATCTTACTTGAGATACAGCTATTGCAGCAGGTTACACCATTAGGACTGAGGCCGCAGGCGTCAGGACCCACGAAACTTCTAGCTAGCAGTCTTCAGTGGGAACCGCCTCAAACGTCGGTCCCGCCCCGGCGTCAGGCGTGTATAAAGCGATCCTTAGAATCCCATTCTTTCCACCGACGCGACTTGCATGTCTCGACCCTTGGTCTGTTTCTAGTGCGGCGCCTGGAAAAGTTATTTTCTGACTTGAAACCCTTTTTCACCTTGAGCGTCTGCCATCTGATGTCCTCTCCAACTTCCATGAAGGCCATCCATCAAGTGCCTGTGGAAGCAAATCCCTTTAAAGACCCGCATTCGGCCTGTGTGCGGTGCCTAAGCCAGACCACGACACCGGGCCTGTACCTTCTGTCAGGGATTCAATAGCCAGACCCGGATCAGCCATGAAGGCCCTTCAAGCGTACCTTCTCGAAGAAAAGTGAAGGCCATGGATTCTGCCTCAAGGAGGAATCGTCTGAGAAAACCAGCGACACCTCAAAAAGCACAGGAGAGGTGAGATCAAAATCCCCTTCTAGGGTTTCCGACTCCGTAGCTGCGGCTCCGGTCCGACCGCTCCCTTCCGGGCCCGCTCTCAGCCTCCCGGCTGCGGTGAAGTCTTCTTTGGGTTCTTCTCTACAGCCGGCCAAGACCTCCAGGCTTCTTCTTCTGCTTCCAAGGCCTCGCCGAGGTCAGGGGACGCCACCACCACCACAAGTCCGCTCCGTCGCGGTCGGTCTCCTTGCCCTCCACCCCAGCAGAAGGCCAAGGAGCTGACTTCGCTCAAAATGACGTCGGACCCGATGTCAGCCCACCCGATGTCGGCTAAGCGTCACGGTCCCAAGACCAGACTGCCAGAGGCCGTTGCGGTCAGGCCTTCTCCACCCGGGCGCGCCGGCGAGGGCCGTCCGTTCCTGTAGAGAGAACACCGCCTCCTACCAACATCGGCCAAGCGCGGAGGAGAACGGCCCAGCCCGAAGACCAGATGGGCGAACCGGTCCTGTCGCACCCCCAGGAGCCCTCCCAGAACCAGAGACCCCGAGGCCGCGCGGAACCAGGCGACTGACCATCAGCGCCTGGCCCGTCGCCGGGCCTCAGTATTTCAGAGGTTAAGGAGCTATTCACCTATTGGTGGGATACCATAAAGAAGGGCGTGGTTCCCACTCCTTCTCTTCCTCACCTCCACCTGGTGACTCCGCTGGCCCCAGCGTCCCCACCCATCCGGGGCATCAGGCCGTACCTTCCCCAGGAGCCTGCGGATCCTCCTAGGGCAGACCAGACAAGAGGAGACCTCGTCCAGATCTTCAGGGTCAACCAGCCCCAAGAGACCCAGAAGAGCGCCGCCACTCGCCGACGGAGGACACGGGATCGGATTTCTCAGACAGATCCAGATTCCTTCTCCCATCAGCGCCCCTCTCCAGACCCACGTGAGCTCCCAAGATCTCCTCCGGATGACCCATCATTCTCAAAGATTATGAGCATATCCAGGAGAACATGGGCTGGGATGCAGAGGAACTTTAACCCGAGAGGCTACGCCTTGCCCGTTATCTTCGGCAAAAGGACCCAAAGCCTGTGGTGGTGCACCCTTGGTGGACACCTTCGTGGGCGTCACCAAGGCAGTGTGGAAACGTCCACACTCGCTCCCGGCAATGCTGAAGAAGGCTGACCACCTGTACAAGGCCCCTAGGGAGGACCAGTACTTGGCATCCCATCCTCTGGCCGATTCTCTGGTCATCACAGCCTCACATGACCCGGTCCCAGGGGCGCAACATTTGAGCACCCTGCCACGGACCCAGAGTCCAAGCAATTGGATGCTGTGGGCAGGCGCCGACGTATCAACCGCTACCTCGCCATTAGGTCCCTCAACTATTTAATCCATGGTCCAGTTTCAGAATGCCTTGTGGGAGCAGGGACTGGATCTGGCGGAAAATATGCCAGAAAGTGAGCAGAAGGAGGAGTTGCTGCAACTCCTTTGCGAGTTTGGACGTGGGAACCCAGGTGCTGCGAGCCGTCTGATTCCATGGACTCCTCGGCCAGGCGGCAGCCTCAGGCGTGATGTCTCCAGAGACACTCCTGGCTCCGTGTCTCGGATTTACCCGGACGCCAGAAAACATCCTGGACGCCTCGTCCCATGGAGAAGCTCTTTTCGGTGAGTCCTCGGAGAAGGTTCTCACCAAGCTTCAAGAGGCCGGGAATGCGGTACGGTCTGTCAAGCCATGTACAGACCCAAGCTCAGTTCCCTTCGTAGGAACGGGCGTTTCGAGGCGGTTGCAGAGACAGCAGTCCTGCATCGGTCCGCAACAGAGGGCTCCTTCTCCCGCAGAGCCCAGGGAAGTCGTCCGCAGGCGAGACCAACGCCCTTCCAAGTCTGCCCAGCCTGCAAGACCTCAGCCGCCACAGCATGACTCCTTCCGGCCCCGCCCTCAGGATCAATGGGACACCAAGGTCGGGGTCGTATTACGGACCACCTGCCAGGGTGGCAGACTATAACCACCGAGAGGTGGGTTCTTCAATTGGTCAAACAAGGCCACTTTATAGAATTCAGGACAAGCCATCCACAATGCCTCCTTTGTCTCCTGTAACTCGGGTCAGCACAGGTTGCTCATCAGGCAAGAAGTACCGTGCTCCTGCAAAGGGGCAGTGGAGTACGTCCCGAGACCAGAGAGGAACCGGCTACTATTCCACTTCTTTCTGGTTCCAAAGAAACAGGGGACCTCCGTCAATATTGGACCTCAGCGACCTCAACATGTCGGTTCGCCTACAAGCGTTCGCATGGTGACCCTCTAAGGCTCATTCCCATGCTGAAAAAGGACACCTTCCTAGCGTCTCTGGACATGCAGGGTGCCTACCTGCATCCTTGTAGCTCAAGCGCTGGGAGGTTCCTAAACCCGAGGTTTCTCGGCCACCACTTTCAGTTCGGGCTCTTCCTTTGGGACTGTCTTCCCGGCCCCAGGGTCTTTACCAAGTGTGTGGCAGTCGTGGCAGCGTCTCTAAGAAGACAGGGCCACTCGTGTTCCCGATACCTGGATGACTGGCTTCTCATGGCCGCCTCCAGAGAGGCGTTGTTGTTAGCTATCCAGAAAACCCAAGCTCTCTTCCAGTCTCTGGGCATTCTTATCAACTCTGAAGTCTCTCCTGGTACAGTCTCGAAACTGCAGTTCATAGGCGCAGATCTTGCTTGAGAGGGCTCTTGCAGTAGATGATTACATATAGGACTGGCGCCCGGCGGCAGGACCCTGAGGAAAAATTTCTAGCTAGCAGTCCCTGGCGGGACTGCCCCGTCAGGTGACCCGCTCATGAGGCGTCGGTATAAAGCGGTCCCAGGCGCCCACCTTCCAGTTCTTTCCGCCGTCAGCTCGTTGCAGCTCCTCAGCGGTTAAGTTCATATTGCTCAGTCCTGTTACTTCGCCGTTTTTTCCGAATAGTTTTCAGTATAGAATTTTATTTTTTTCGTCAGGTGAGTCAGTATATATCGTCCCCTTCAAAGAATAAGTGCGAGTGGTCACGGTAACTGCCTCACAAAAGACGGTCTCCTCTGCCTTTTCTGCCTAGGCCCGACCCGCGGTCGACAGAAGTATCGCGCACTGCCTCCGGTTCAAGCGCAGCCACCCGCGAGACGGCGCAGCCAGCAGTCTCTGAAGCCCATCTCCTCAAAAGATGTCTGCGATAGAGAAAGTTGAGAGAACTTGCGGCGTCGACCTCCCTGAAAGGCATAAGCCGGGACAAGGAAGGCACCGGAAAGGGGCTCTCTTCCGCGATTCGGCGGTCGCGGGCAAATAACATCCTCGGGAGATCGCCTGGCGGCAGCCTCCAAGACTTTGGAGGTAGCCATTCCCGCCCGAGTTTGAGTCCGAGCCAGCGGTAGTCTCTGGGCAAAAGGAGACTCCTGCCCCCAGTACCGCTGCAGGCCTGTGGCCTACTGGAGCGGCACCTCCTAAGCAGGACGTCAGCTCCTCCGGCGTATGCGGGAGAAGGCCTCTAAGATGCTTGACCCTTGAGCGGCTTGGCAGTGTCTCCCTCGGACCGGGCCTCCTCTCATCCTTAGCCCGCCTCCGAGCGGACCCCAGCTGGGCGTCTGCTCCTCTGGCTTCCGCCCGGGATCGGTCCATAAGCCACACGTCGGCTTCTCCGGCGGCAGCCGGGCCTTTGGAGCCTCACGGCGGAACCTGCTGTATCTGTTGTACCAGGCTCCCGCAGCCTTCACTGCCGCCAGGGAGCCCTGTCCCCTGTCTGACCCCAGGGATTTTTCCCTCCGTCCCCGGACAAGACTTAGGACCCTGGACTACCGTCCGATCCTCTTCCTGAAGAACGGATCTGCGCCGGCCCAGACACGGTTCGACTCCGCCCCTCAGGCGCCCGGAGAGGATTTCTTCTTCCTTGGGCCCCTCCACCCCGGGCCTATCCCGGCTGATCCGCCTGTGGGTACCCAGCTGGGCCGTCTACTCTGGCAGCTCCTCCAGTTCCTGGGCATCCGCCGTCATATCAGGTAGCGGTCTTCCCAGGTCCTAGCAGTATCCTGTGCGCGTACTGGTGCGACTCGCCCGACACCGCGGTACCCGGCGTCACAGTACCAGACTCGGGATACCCGCAGCTGGGTTACGGATACTCCCCTACGGATTTCCTCCGTTCAACTATCCCTCCTCCTCCACCCCCCTTAGGCCGCGGTGGATCTTCAGAACTCTTGCCTCCTGGTGGGCTGAGGCCAAGGCTCAGCTCACCAAGGAAGTCGAGAGCCGTCTTCTGGCGATAGTTGCCACCCCGGCTCCCGTCGCCCTAGGCGGCACTCTCCCTCTCCTCCTCCTGGATTCCCGGGTTTTGCCCTCGGGATCCAGAGAGGAGCAGGACACGCGTTCTGGGATCCCTCCCAAGGAACCCGTTCCTCCCCTAGGCAGTAGGGAGGTCTTACTCTGCTTCAGATTCTTCCTCCCCTTCTCTCTCGGACTCCTCGGATGCTTCGAGAAAGCGAGCCACGCTGTCCGTCCAAGCCCGGCCGAGGACTCCTCTGAAGTCTCCTCCGGAGGATCCTTCCTTTCACGGAGTTGCTCAGGAAGATCCAGGAAGTCAATCAGTGGCATTCCTTAGAATCAGATCCTCAACGGGTAAAAGTCACGAACATCTGGACTTGCCCCCACGGCTCCTACCTTAGTGCCACCCTGGATGGAGCCTCACGCCCACCTTGTTTCCACTATTTGGAAGCAACCGTCACTAGCCCCACTTCCAAGGAAGTCGAATAGGCTATACCAGGCTCCGGAGGATGTAGACTTTTAGACTCTCACCCCGTGCAGACTCGGTTATGATTAGCGCCCGCTCACGGTGGTCAGCACCACAAACACTTGAGCTTATCTCCCCGGATAAGGAATCTCGCCTTCTGGATCAGTATGGAAGGAAGATCTCGCTTCTTCCACACTGGGGATTAGGGCCCTGAACTATGTAGCACATATGGGGTTACCAGAGCCGTGCTTGCCCAGGCAGAATCCAAGATCGACTCTTTGCCTGACTCTCCAGTCAAGCAGGAGTTGGCCGACCTGGTCCGTTCTGCTCGTTAGGCCGTCGTCACATTCTGAGATGACCTACGATGCAGTGGACACCGCGGGGACGGAGCTCTGCGTTCGCCGTAAGTCTCGGCGTCACGCATGGCTCCGTTTGTCAGGTCTGGTCCGGAGGTGCAGTCAGCCATCCAAGTAGCACCTTTCAGGGTTCTGTGCTTTTGGTGGTGATGTCAAGGACATCATCACTGATTTGCAGGAGAAGGGGACGGCCCTTAAATCCGTTGATTCAATGTACCGTCCCCATCCCCACAGCGCCGTCCCTTTTGCAGATGCAGCTGGCCTCAAGCGAAACCTCAGGGGCGGGCCACTAAGCGTTGGGCCCCACAGCTGCTAGGCCCTGCTGCCCAAAAAGCATGGGTGCCCCAGCTGCGGCTGCCTCACCACCTGACTCCTTTCCTCTCCCGCCTCCGGACGCCCTGGAGGAACCGGTGGGTGGGAGGTTCTCCCTCCACCTTCCAGGTTGGGAGGGATAACCGGTTCATGGGTGCTTCAGATCATGCAGAGGGCACTCCATAGAGTTTCTACAGAAACCTCCACGTCACCTTCCTCTGAACTCCGCTTACTCAAGGACCATTTTCCTTTGGTCAGGAAGAAATCTCAGCGCTCCCTTGCGAAACAGGCTATAGAGGCCGTCCTCACCTTTGCGGGACGGGTACTATTCCACTTCTTCCTTGTACCAAAGAAGCGGGGAATCTCAGACCTATTCTCGATCTCATCTCCCTGAACCTGTATGTGGAATACAAGAGGTTCAGGATGCTCTCCCTTCAATCCTTTTGCCCTGCTTCGGCCAGGCCAATAGCTTTGTGCACTAGATATGCAGGATGCATACCTGCACATCCATTCGCCCTTGCACGAAAGTACCTCAGGTTTGCGTTCCAGGGGTCCACTGCCAATTCGGGCACTCCCATTTGGTCTTTCCTCGGCCCCGAATCTTTACCAAATGCCTGGCGGTGGTAGCGGCCCACCTGCGTTCTTTGGGAGCTCAGGTTTTCCCTACCTGGACGGACTGGCTCCTGGCGGCCCCTTCCAGGGAGGAACTCCTGCATTTCTCTCCCTCACCCAGCAGGTTTTCACTGGCCTGGGTATTACCATCAACCATTCCAAGTCTTACCTGGATCCCTCACAGAGGCTCCAGTTCATCGGGGCAATTCTCGACACAACTTTGTGCAAGGCCTTTCTGCCTCCGGACAGGGGCCTCCCTCCAGTCACAGATTTCCTCCTATCGAACACAGGAGGGTCCCGCCGAGTCAGTGCTCCGTCTACTGGGGCTTATGGCGGCGGCGTCCCGGCGGTTCCGCGCCGCGCCTCCACATGAGAATCTCTCAGTGGACTCTTCGATGTCAGTGGGATCAAGCAGTAGACGACCTAGATCATCTGGTTCTGATCTCCTCGCCAATGGTAAGAGACTTGCAATGGTGGATGGTTCGAGAGAACCTCTTCGGGGGTCCCTTTTTCATCCCCCAGTCAGACTCTGACCACGGACGCCTTCAGGCGAAGGTTGGGAGCCCATCTGGGTCCTCACGAACCCAAGGCCTTTGGTCAAAGTTGGAGATAGTTCTCCACATCAGCGCTCGAGCTTGAGCATTGCTGTATGCGCTTCAGGCCCTTCACCAATACATCCTTCCGGTCACCTAGCTGTCCAAACGGACAACATGTGCGTGGTGTGGTACATCAACAAGCAAGGAGAAACTTCGGTCCTACCGGCTGTGCAGGAGCGATGAGGGTTTGGGATTGGGCAACTCTCCACAACCTTCACCTCACGGCGATCCATGTTCGGGAGTCGACAGTGTCCTGGCAGACAGACTGTCGCTCGTCGGCTCTTCCACAGTGAGGGAATTGGACGAAAAAGTTCTAAAAGCATCTTTCAGATTTGGGGACTCCTCAGATAGACCTGGTTGCTTCCTCCCAAAGCATAGCTTCCAATCTTTGTCGCTCGCTCCAGAGCGGGCGCTTTCTCAGGCGGCGCTCTATCTTTAAGCTGGAAGGACAGATTAGCCTATGCTTTTCCCCACACCTCTGGTCCCTCTTGTGCTACAGAAGCTTGCTTTAGAAGGAGCGAGAATGATTCTGATCGCTCCTTTCTGGCCCAGGCAAATCTGGTTCTCTCTTCTACAATACTCAGAGGTTCCTCCTCTTCCTTTATCTCCAGGATTGCTGACCCAGGATCAGGGGACCCTGGTCCATCCGGGACTCAAGTCCCTTCAACTTCACACATGGCTCCTGCAGACCTAGCTCAATCTCGTTTGGCGTTTCTCCTGAGGTGGCCGAGATTCTGGTGGAGGCTAGAAAGCCCTCCACTAGGGCCACCTATGCCATGAAATGGAAAAGATTTTCCTTCTGGGCTAAGTCCAGGAACATGGAGCTTTTTTCCTGCCCTGTGACCATTCTGCCTGAATACATGCGTCATCTTTTGACTTGGGTCTCGATCATCCTCTTGAAAGTCCATATGGCGGCTATTTCAGCCTACCATGTCCCTTTCTCTGAGGCATTTGCCCAGCTGGAGGTATCAAAACTTTCCTTAGAGGGTCCTTCATCTCAGGCCCCCTGTCCGGCCCAGCTCCATGTTGGGACTTAAACTTTGTCCTCGAGAAACTTACCCTTCCTCCTTTGAGCTCGGCTTCCATGAGACTTTAAGTTTATCTTGGAAGACGCTTTTCTTGGTGGCCAGTACTTCTGCTACTTAGAATTTCCGACTCCAGGCCCTCATGTGCAAAATCCCTTATTTGATTTTTCACAAAGAACGAATAACTCTTCATACTAATCCTAAGTTTCTTCCGAAGGTGGTAGCGGAATCTACCTTGACTCAGTCTATTGAATTACCTGCTTTTTCACGCAGTACTCCAATCAAGGAGAATACCTGCTCCATACCATGGATGTTCACAGGATTCTGAGATACTACACCGATAGGACGTAGGATCTCAGAAAGACTGATCAGTTGTTCGTCTCTTTCGCTCACAAAAGAAAGGCAATGCTGTCTCTAAGCAATACCTATCAAAATGGTTGGCCCATTGCATCACTTTCTGTTAAGACAAGTACAACAAGACCCTCTCGGTCAAGTCAGAGGTCACTTCACTTCAGGAGTTGCCACCTCTGCGGCTTGTTTTAAGAACATGTCTACGGCAGACATCTGTGCTGCACCACTTGGACTTCTGTCCATACATTTACTAAACATTACAGTTTGGACATTGCCTCGCACGTGAGAGCAGGCTTGGTTAGCGGTCTTGCAGGGCCTCCTTTCTTGAGGTTTGCAAGCTTTCTTACTACCTATTGAGTAGTTCCTCATCCCGTGCCTTTTCATTTGTTCCAGACTGCTTGGAATTCTGTCTATATGTAATTACCTACTGCAAGAGCCCTCACGCGAAGATAGTACAGTTACGTAAGAACTTACCGTAACAGTAGATCTTTGAGAGGCTTCCAGGGTAATACCTTCCCGCCCATCCCCCCTAGGCTTTTTCAGCTCCTTTTCCATTGAGGGAAATATCTGCTTCTCTCGTCGGGCCTTCTGGGCCTGTGGCAGAGAAAGAACTGGAAGGTGGGCGTCTTTATACCGACGGCGTATGATGCTGGTCACCTGATGTGGGGCGGTCCCGCCAGGGACTGCTAGCTAGAAATTTTTCCGTGGGGTTCTGCGTCGGCTGGCGTCAGTCCTATATGTAATTACCTACTGCGAGCCTCTCTCGAAGATCTACTGTTACGTAAGTTCTGCGTAACTGTACTTTCTGGACACCATCCAAGGGAAAGCCTTTCTTCCCGAGGAAAGAGCGAATGCATCAGGTCCCTATCAGGATCTTTCAGCGAAGAAGACGGTTCCCGCCCAGGCTGGTTCTTCGCCTGCTCGGACACATGGCTGCATCCATTCCAACGGTCCTATGGCAAGGCTCCACATGCGGGTGACTCAGTGGATGCTCAAGGTGCAGTGGGACCAAGCGCAAGACCACATGCAGCAGCCGGTCATAATCACGACGCCGTGATTCGGGACTGGCAATGGTGGCTAGACCAGGGACACACTCTGCGGGTGTTCGTTTGACATCGCCGTCCGGAGGTAATCCTCTCCACAGATGCCTCAGGGCTGGGGTGGGAGCACACCTGAACGGGTGAGGTCCCAGGGAACGTGGACCTCAAGAAGCTCACCTCCACATCAGTATTCTGGAGATGAGTGCGGTCCTTTATGCCCTGCAAGCCTTTCCAGTCAGAAATCCCATGAGTACTCTTCTGCTTCAAACAGACAATCTGGTGGTGATGTTTACCTCAACTTAAACAGGGGCGCACTCTTACCCCTTTGCAGGGAAGCGATGGTGTGGGAATGGGCAATCGACACTGCGCGAGCCTGATCGCAGTTCACCTTCCTGGAGTGGACAGCACAATCGCAGATGGCCTGAGTCGTTCCCAGGCCAGAGTCCACGAATGGGATCTCCTTCAGGAAGTAGCAGAGGATCTGTTTCTTCGATGGGGCACTCAGAGTTGGACTTGTTAGCTTCCCCATCAGCATAAAACTGCCCAATTTTGCTCGCTAGATCCAGGGCCTGGTGTTTTCTGGTGAGGAGCGTTGTCCTCTCCTGGGCGGACAGATTCCTCTACGCTTTCCTCCCTTCCGCTGATCCAGAGAGTTCTACTAAACCGCGCAGGGAGCATGCAACAATGATCCTGGTAGCGCCTTTCTGGCCCAGACAGATCTGGTTCCCCATGCTGACGCACTTGTCCGGGAACCTCCAGTCCGTGCCCTTCAGCTCCCACCTATTGTCTCAGGAGGGCTGGTTCGTTAGTCCATCCAGACTTACACTCACTGAACCTGCATGCTTGGCTCCTCGAGATAGATTTTGTATCTGGGCTCGAGCTCATGGATTGACCCTCATTGGATTGTTCGGAGAGGTTAGTTTTAGATTACCTCCTATCCCTTTAGAGGCAGCTCTTGCCTACTCATCCATTAAGGTGCACCTATCGCCATTTCAGTACGCACCATTCAGATGGGTCCAGGTCTCTAGCTCAACTAGAGGGCTTCCCGCGCTGCATCCTGCATTTGAGACCCCCATCAAAGCCGCGATTCCACCTTGGGATCTTCCATTTGTTCTAGAGCAGCTTACACTGCCTCTTTTTGAACCAGCCACGGATTGAGAGCGCGCTCCCCGTGGAAGATGCCTCTTTAGTTGCCTTTACTTATGCCAGAAGAATTTTTGAGCTTCATGCACTGATGTGCAAGGATCCTTATTTGGCTTTTCACAAGGACAGGGTGTCCTTAAGAATAAATCCTAAGTTCCTTCCCAAAGTGTTCTCGGCTGTCACACTCAACCAGGAAATAGACCTTCCGGTGTATTACCCTAATCACTGTAACGTGGAGATGTTACGCTGGATGTGCATAGGAGCCTCGGATACTATCTGACCAGAACCAGGGCCCATCGAAGTCGGACCAGCTCTGTTTCCTATGCACATAGGATACAAGGTGCTCCTGTATCCAAACAGTCGCTTCCGATGGCTAGTGAACTGTATCTCGCTCTGTTACCAGAAGCGCAACAGAGCTTTACCGGACTGGTAAAAGGTCATTCTACAATGGGTGGCCACTTCCTTCGCTGCACTCAAGAATGTTTCCACATCAGCCATCTGTGCGGCAGCAACCTGGAGCACTGTACACACCTTCATCAGGCACTACAGTCTGGATATTGCCTCTAGGCGCAGAGCAGGTTTCAGCTTGGCGGTCCTTCAGGGTCTTTTGTCCTGAAATCTGACTAATATCTCTCCTGTCCTCCTCCCGATGAGAAAGTTGTTCCTTATTGCTTGGGAATCGGTCCTAATTGTAACCTGCTGCAAGAGCTGTTTCAGTAAGATGGTACAGTTCGTGAAACATACCGTAACAGTAGATCTTTGAGAACAGCTCTTGTAGCAGATAGTTTCCTCCCACCTCCCCTCTGGAGGTTGTCTTCTGACCTAGTGTCTAGGCTACAGCATCTTTGAGGCCATCCTACTACAGACCTTCCTTTGGAAGCAGATCCTCTGTCTCCCCTTCAGATGTCACCTTTGGGCGGCAGTCTCGGCGGAGAATGGGGATGCTGGTGGACTGCCCCTTTTATGTGATGCCTGATGTCAGGGAGGGCCGGCGTCGGGGTGATCCCGCTGGATACTGCTAGCTGTAATTTTTCCGTGGGGTCCTGGCTCCTGCCGGCTTCAGTCCTAATGGTGTAACCTGCTGCAGAGCTGTTCTCAAGATCTACTGTTACAGTAAGTTCTTGCGTAACTGTACTTTCTCTGTGTGGGGCTCGCCTCCAGCAGACCTGTTTGCCTCCTGTGAGAACACAAACGGGACTGTTTTGTGTGCATAGTCCTGGACACTGATGGGGGTGCCGTGAGGCCCTGGACCCCAGGCCTCGTGTACTCCTCCCGAATACTGGTCATGGTTAGGAAGGACAAGGTGCGGATGATTCTGATTGCTTCAGGCTGGCCTCAACAGTTCTGGCACCCAGATCCTCTGCCTCAGCAGCAGGTCTCTATGGTGTGCCTTTCTACCCAGGCCTGCTGACCAGACTTCAAAGGATGGTCCTGCACCCAGACTGTCAGTCACTGCACCTCACGCCTGGTTCCTGAGCAGCTAGAGTTCCAGGCCTTGGATCTTTTCAGGTAGTCTTCCATGTGGTGGAGGCCTCCAAGAAATAGTCAGCTTGTAGGTGCTATGCCTTTAAGTGGAAGAGGTTTCCATTTGGTGTCTGGGCACAGAGCTTGGTCCTTTTGCCTGCCCTGTGGCTAGCATTCTGGACTACCCCTGGCCCCTTTCCCATTTGGAACTGTGAGCGGACTACCCTTAAGGTGCACCTGGCAGCCCTGTCTGCTTGCAGGCATGGGCTGGTATATCGATAGCCCAGGAGAAGGTGGTCAGATGCTTTTTGAAGGTCCTACCGCTTGTCCTCTAGTACTTGACCCTCCTCCACCGTGGGAGTTACTGCTGGTCTTGACTGTGCTCATGGGCAAGCCTTTCAAGCTGATGCACCGTGTGAAATGTCCACGTGCTGTGGAAGACAGCCTTCCTGGTGGTCATTACATCTGCCAGGAGGATTGGAAGCACGAGACACTTTCACTGGGTGTCCTCTGTTGTTTCCAGGGAGAAAGTTGTTTGCTCCAACCTGAAGTTCCTCCTGAAGGTGGTATCGGAGTTTAACCTTAAGCAGGTGATTAACTTGGCAGACTGCAGAATCCATACCCTGGACCTGCAGAGAACAAGCTCATATTACATAGAGTGCATTGCTGGAGTTCTGGGACAGGCTACCAGCTGTAAGCTACTCTGAAGCAGTGCCTGGCAGATCGGCAGCAAAGTGGAGCGATGATTGCAAGGTGCATCACATCTTGCGGTGATCTCTGCTGTAAGTTAGCTGGTCAGAGCCTCCTGTAGGGATCAGTGCTCATTCCAGCTGACATACCACTGCATCAGTGGCATACTCCAGGATGTCCCCATACAGGCGATAGTAGGCTGCTGCCAAGTCGGCACTCACCTTCATTTCCCATTACCATTGAGCCTTCAGTCACGCTGGGATGCAGGTTTTGAAATCTCTGTTCTCGAACTACTTGCCAAGTAGGGATGCGCTTTGCCCCTTCTCTCAGAGCTTCTATGAGTCTGCCAGTGTGGATAAGTGAACCATATCTGTGCCCTTAGAAGAACAGGTTACTCACCTGTAACCATTAGGAGTGGCATATGGTTCCATCCACGCAACCACCCCCTTCCTGACAAAGTGGCACCTGATCCTGCTTGCAGTGTGAGAAATCTGGTGTCACATGGCAGTCGGCATATACTGCCTGGTCATGGGAGGAGCTTAGCTCAAAAAGTTCTACCCAATAACTTAGTTCTAGTGGAACTGCCATTGTGTGGATAAGAGCAATATAACACTCCTAGAACTACGGTTACAGGTGAGTAACTTATTTGGTGACAAAACAATGGCATGCATGGAAAAAATGGATGAACACAAAACCACTACAGTGAGAAGGAAGGGCCTCACCTCCTATTGCCCTTATGAAAGGGGAAGGCAGAGGCAGGAGAAACTTCCTGAGAGCCATTCCGTGACGCTCCTTATGAGTACCAGCCACAAGAGGCAACTGTAGAGGTAGAAGGGACTCCAAGCTCTGCTGCAGCACCAGCCAGCAAGCCTCAGCCAGAGCAAACCCGACAATTCTGCCCAGGTTGCTCAACTGTTGCGAGTGGGGAGAAGACTGGCCCACTGCTTCCTGGAATAGGTAAACATTACTACAGACAGGTGGGTTCTGGACAGGTCTAGAAATAATGTTTTCTGCATGGCTGTCCAATGGACTGGTGCAGTATTCATTTTGACTGTACCACAGAATTTGTTCCTTGCAGTTCTTTCCATAGGTTTCTGCCTCTCTCGCAGAACCGTGACTACCAACCCTGCACCTGCTGACCCCACCCCACTGGCCTGCCTCATATTGAAGTTTTTACATTGTTTTTTTGGTCCTGCCCACCTCCTTTGACATCTGGTGATGCCCGTTGTTGGCCTCTGCAGTCTGGCTCCCTGTGGTCTCACGGCCCATCGCAGGGGTCACCCGTGGTGGCAGTACTAGATGACCTTCTGGGAAGGGGCGCTGCTGGAGTGGCAGCGCATCCCCAACCCTTGGCGCTTGCCGAGCCAACTTTCTGAGCTTTCCTCCGAACTCTGGTCCTCGGCACAGGAGTGCATAGCATTACCCGCTTGGCCATCAGTGGTTCGGACATGTAGATTTTTGTTTTTTACTAATTTAACATTTTGTTTTTGAATACAAGGTAGTGTCTCTCTCTTCCCCCACCTGGCACAGTGCCCTGAAATGGCTCAATAACTGATGTTGCCCATTGTAAGGTGCTCTGAAAGAACTCTAAATATTACCCACTCGTGTGTTTTCCTAGAAAATGTAAAGGATGGGGCCATTTGTCAAGCAACAGAGGAGTTATTTGTAATTTCTGCTTCTTGGATTTTTATTTTTCTCCCTCAGTAACAGGAAGCATGGTTCAATGAGAACCACACTTAGGACATAGCTATCCTGGGCTATACCCTCTTCAGGAGGGACCGCAAAAGGGTGGGGGTGGAATAGTTCTGTACGTCAGAAATGACATCAAAGTCATAGATATTCAGGCTGCATCCAGAGGCTGAAGCCCTGTGAATCACCCTTGGATTAGGGATAAAGACCCTGTCCGAGTTGGCATAGTCTATAGACCCCAACTGAGAATAATGCTAGCATACTAAAAAGCCTGCAAGTTAGGCCCTATGTTCTATAGAGTCTGCTTGGGGATCAGTGCCTACCAGGGTACTGTTAAAGCCCGCCTGCATCCTCCCTACAAGGTCCCCACCCCCAGCGGGCGCCTGTAATGCACCCTCCTGTACCTATCCCAGCCTTCTTGAACCCTCCAGAGTTGTAACAGCCACCAACTCTACAAGCAGCACATTCCAGGGCTCTACCACCCTCTAAGTAGAGTAGCATCTACTTGTGTCTCCTCCCCTTAGTCTCCCTTCTACCATCCTTACTGGGTGTGCCTGGTGGCCCCTACCTCCCTACATAATGACACAGATAAAGAACTTCTGGAGATCTTCTTAACTATGGCCGACAAAGGAGATGTGGTACTGCTTCGGGACTTCAATCTACCTGACACAGACTGGACAGTCCTACTCTGCTTCATCCGAGAGAAGCTGGGAATTCATACTAGTACTACAGGGGCGGGATCATACCAACTAGTGACATCCCCCACCAGAGAAGAAACAATACTTGACCTTGCGCTTTCAAACAGCAATAGAATCTCGGATGTTCATGTAGGAACCCATCTAGGATCCAGTGACCACAAATCGGTCTGGATCACCATCAGGAAATCTGAGGAAATCGGTCTACAAAACTGAAGATCCTGGACTTTAGAAAGGCCAACTCGCCAGAATGAAAAAATGGTAAAACCCTTGCTGGCATGTAATACAGGAGAAAGCACTGAAGAAAGTTGGAGAAAATGAAGAATGCACTAACTACAGTAACATCACAATGCACAAAGTTGGTCAGTAAAACAAAAAGAAAGAGTAAGCCTCTCACAAAGGAAGTAAGCGCCAAATCAAAGACAAAAAGGGCATTTCAAAAATTTAAGGTAACAGAAAAGGATAGTGATGAGGAAGACTACAGAATCAAACTCAAAGCAGCACGTAAAGAAATAAGAAAAGCAAAGGCACGGCTGTCCGGTGGTGCTGAGGGTTGAGGCACTGGACGCAACACCTCACGCCACTCTGAGACCTGAGTTCGGGACAGAATTGGGTTGTTCGGTGCCGGAGGGGAGGCAAGGATTGAGAGTCACAGCCTCCTCCTTCGAGGTTGGGGGTGGGTCTGTGCTGCGAATGGCACAGCTAGGAAGGCTTGTCTGCTCCCAGGCTGCTTGGTTGCCCAGGAGGTGAGACAGGTGCTGCACCCATTGCATGTGTGGCGGTGCAAAAGGGGTGAAAAAGGAGGAAAAATCTCAGCGGCAGGATGACACCAGACTCTGTAGGCACTGTTCCTGGCCGGGCATAAGGTAAGTCCCGTAACTTGGGGACAGAGCTGGGAGGTGCGAGAAACATGTGATTTAAAAAAAAAAAAAAAAAAAAAAAAGGCAGAGGCACAAGCTGAGGAGAAAATTGCATAGGAGTTAAAAAGAAGAGAGATCATTTTATAGATTTATCAGGAAAGGAGAAAAACCGAGGAGGGAATCATCCATCTGACAGCCAAGGAAAGGACAGAGTGACAAGGAGAAAGCAGAGATCCTAAATAACTTTTCTGCTCAGTCTTCACAAAGGAGGATCATGAAAATGGACCAACACTAATCAAGCAGACAGACCTACCATAGGGCAGACAAGAGTCCATTTATTTATTTGAGGTATCGAATTACAAACCTTTGAGACAGAGACTCATTTACAAAAGCTCCATGTCACATTACAAACAGTACAAAATAATGTTCAGAGATACAATACAGAGGCAGTGATGGAACAGTAATGACATGTATATACAACAACTTTACATTAGCAAGCGAAGCAAAATACAGGGATTCAGAAGCTGGAGGAAAAGTAGGTACAACCATCAGAGGGTTAGCATGATGGAGATCCTTTGTTGTAGCTCAAGAGCAGGCAAGGACTTGGGTTAAATGCCCAGATTCATGCCATAAGGGAGGGGACTGAGAGGAAACAGAGGGGTAGGCAAGCCTGAAGTCATACATCTCGGGAGTTGGAGGGAGCACCAGAGGCTGGGCTAGTAGCAGTCTCAGGTGCCTCGAGGAATGGAGATGTTCCCTGAGAGTGGTTTCAAAGTGGCCTATTTTATTTTCAGAGGTGGTGGTGCTGGGCATGGCATTCATCGGAGGGGTGCCTATAGCAGCAAGATCTCTGGCCTTGAGTAGTTAGTAGGAATCGGAGGGAGGGTTTGTGGAGCTGTGCAGTATCACTGAGGGTGCAGGTTGTAACAGGTTGAGTGAGACGGGGGTGCTAGGCCGATAGTGATCTTGTTGGCTAGAGGCATGTCTGAAAACCCAAGTCTCCCATCAAGGTCAAGCCAGTTGGTGAGGACTGTACAGAGCACATGTGTTTGTCAAACCAGAGCAGCCTCCAGCAAGGCGACAGGCTTTTTAGGGAAACATGGATTCTTTGGAGGGATCGACGACCCATAAACCAGGATCCCATAATCGATAAGGGACAAGATGGATGATGAAACTGCTAGTCGGAGGGCTTCTGGGGGAAGACAGTGTTTGAGCTGGTGGAGCAAACCATTTCTGACATTGACAGCGGAATAGGTAGTGTATATGCTCATGGAAGTTGAATGCCGAGTCAAGGGTGACCCCGGGTATTTAAAGTTGTCTACCTTCTCAAGGGGTAATAGTTGGGAGTTGTGAATAAGTGGGTAGCCTTGTGTCGGCTGTGGTTGTGGAGGCTAACATCATGAATGTTTTTTTTTGTTTTGTTTTGTGTGTGGTTTATAACCAGGCGGTGGTCAGTGAACCAGGATTCAACATTTTGAAGGACTTCTGGAGGGATAGTTGTAGTGAGTGAGGATCTGGGTGGGGTGGAGCCATTTTGCGATCTGGGTTGAGAGCAGGCCCAGCGGCAGGGAAGAGGATTGAGCATCCGAAGACAGCTCTCCTCTCCGGGGGGCCCGTGCTCGGCACTTGAGTAGCTCTGCGGAAGTCTGAGGCGTGGCAAGTACAGAGCTGACCTCCAGGGATGGGAGTGGCGTGATGCCATGACGTCTGGTTATGTGCCACTCCCCAAGAACAAGGAAAATCACTCTGCAGGCTCTGGGAGGCCGAGACACTGAAGCAGACCCTAATTGCTTGGTCCTGTGGGCTCCGACGAAGACCAGAATTGTTCGGGGTGTGCTCACGCACTCCTCTGCCCCAATTCGGGGAAAGAACCATGGCTCCATGGGGTAGACTGGAGGACTTTGATAAGATGGCTGAAGAGGAGGCTAACTTCATGGGTGCTCCCGATGATGCAGAGCCTGCAGAGATGGGGGGGTGATAGAGATTTAAAAAAAAGGATCGGGGTAGGTGGAGAAGAGAACTGCATTGTCTGCATATAGGAATAATTGCTCAGAGCAGGCCTTGGGAAGGGTGTTCAGAATAGAGGGACCCAGGATGGAAACCTGGGGCATCCCTGACTTAACTGGGAGGCAGGAGGAGAGTGTCATTAATTTTAACTTGTGAACTGCCAGCTAGGTAGTCAGCAAACCACTTCATGGTGTCCTGGAGAGACCTGTGGGGAGAGCAGATAAAAGAAGGAGTGGTTACGATGTCATAAAGGCTTTTGCTACAGAAAGTCGTGGAAGGAACTGAAGAAGCTGAAAACAGACAAAGCAATGGGCCTGGACGGGATACACCGAGGATACCCAGAGCTAGCAGAGGAGTTCACCACACCACTAGCAACACCATTCAATGACTCCTAAGCAGTGGTGACATACCACAGGACTGGAAAGAGGCCATAGTAGTTCCCCTTCGCAAAATGGGAGCAAGGAGGAGGCTGGGAACTACCGCCCGTCAGTCTAACTTCAGTGGTGGGAAAACTGATGAAGCACTCCTTAAAGAATGGATAGTGGATTATCTAAAGATTAGCAGGCAGTTAGACCCCAAACAGCACGGCTTCCCGGCAGGACGGTCATGCCAGACCAGTATGATTGATTTCTTCGATTGGGTGACCAAAACAGTGGGCCAGGGTAGGGCTATGGATATTGTATATTTAGATTTTAGTAAGGCTTTCGACTCTGTCCCTCATAGAAGGCTGGTTAACAGACTGGACCACAGAGGTGTAGGGCTTAAAATCAGCTGAATAAGAAATTGGCGACAGGACACAGAGGGTACTGGTCAATGACGATGTCTACAGAGGGCAGGGTGATCAGTGGGTGCCATCTTCAATATAATTCAGTGGAATGCTGAAGGACTGATGGGAAGGTATGCCTGTTTGCAGATGACACAAAAGATCTGCAACAGTATGGACACACAGGAGGGCACCACGAAAATGGTGTGACCTCAAAACTGGAAGAATGGTCTAGAAACTAGCAGTTGAAATTCAGCCCAAATAACGTTAAGTAATGCAACTTGAAAAAAACCCAAAGGTGACATACACCTTGGGGAAGAACAGATTAGAGACCAAAATAGAACGAGAGACCTTGGGGTTATAATTTCGGAAGACTTAGTAGGAAGACATGCCAAAAACAGCTTATAAAGCCAACAGCATCCCTGGCTGACAGGTGGGACATTACCACATCTGGAAGTAACTGGTCTAGTTTTGAGACCTCACTTAAAAAAAAAAGACAAACCTCCTAGAAACGGTATAAAGGAGGGCTACAAAGATGATACTGGATCTACATCATGAGCCGATGAAAACTGACTAAAACTACAGTTATACTCACTGGGACAAAGGAGCTATGATAGAAACATTTAAATACATTAAGGGAATAAACTCTGTGCACAGGGAAGGCCATGGAGGCAATATAGCGCAGTGGTCTAAGGCTCTGAGCTGCAAATCTGGTGACATCCAGCAGACCAGACCTGGGTTTGAATCCCACAGCTTCCACTTGCATACTGTGTGACCCTGAGCAAGTCACTTAACTTCCTTGTGCTCCATGTCGCACCTGGAAACAAGCTCGGCTAAGTGTGCCTTTCCTGGTTAAACAATTTCCCCTTCCCTCTTCCACTTCGATGAGACTGGTCTATCAGATGATACTGCATGCGGTTAAAGGGAGCTAGGTTCAAAAGCAACACTAGAAGTTCTTCAGGAACGGGTTTTGGACCCTGAATAGTCTGCCACAAGTAGTGGCATCTAAGACAGTTTGGGAGTTCAAGTTGGCTTGGGATAGGTGTTCTGGAACCTGACAAAGAATTAGCTGGGTGGAGATGGGGGTAGCAAGAAATAAGGGCAAACTAGATGGACCAAAAAGTCCCTTCTGCCGTCACTTTTCTTATGTTTCTCATGTTCTTGTTTTTAGTCATTTATTTTTCTTAATGTTTCTTTGACCTCTGGCTCTGAAGGTAGAGGACCAGGGCTTGTCCCGCAGTTCCCATTCCATAACTGAAGAAATGCAAACTTTCCAGCTCACTCTTCCCATAGAAGGAATTCTGCTGCTTCTGGAAGTTTAAAACACACACACACACCCCTGCTGCAGGTTAAAGCTGTGGAAAATGTCCTTCCTAACCTACAAGAAAAAGGGAACAGTAACCCATTTTAGATCTCTCATATCTGAACAAGCACGCTACTAAAAAATAAAAATAAATCAAGATGGTCACACTGAGATCAGTGATAGCATCCTTAGAGTGAGGGCACTGGTTGGGATCACTGGATCTGAAAGATGCCTACTTTAATATTCCAGTCAGGCCTTCCTCAGGAAGTGTCTCTGGTTCAAGCTAGGTAACTGCCAGTACTAGCTTGTAGCCCTTCCCTTTGGCCTCACCTCAGCACCAAGAGTATTTGCAAAGTGCTTAGCAGTGGTGGCAGCACATCTGAAAAGGCAAGGTGAGTTTTTCCTTACCTGGATGACTGGCCAGTCTTGGGGAAAACAGAACAATAGACTGTGTTCTGTTCATGCTATAAAAGCACCTTGGAGAGACTAGGATTCTTGGTGAATCTGCAGCTCCCAAATAGAACCCGTTCATTTGGACTTAATAGCAGAACTGAACACCCTGCAGGGGAAAGCTCTTCTTGGGCCAGAGTGGCCACTTTAATGGCCAAAGCAGAATCCTTCACAGCAGGCCAGCTGAGACCTGCAAGGGATTTCTTCTAATTACTGGGACACATGGCTGTACCCACAGCTGTGGTTCTGTGGGCCAAGTTCCAACTGAGAGAGATCCAGTACCATTTAAGAGACAATTGTCACAAAGATGGGACCGCCTCTCACAACTAGCGCTAGTTTACAGAAGCTTTGGTAAAGTCACTAGACTGGAAGAAGGAAGAAAACAGAGGGCATCCCTTCCTTAAGCAGTCATCAACAAGTATCCTTACAACAGATGTTTCACTCCAGGGTGTGGTGCCACCCACAGGATCTTACAGTAAGTGGCACCTGGATACCACAGGAGTCCCTGGAGCACTGAGTTCCTTGGAGCTCAGGGCAGTGCTGCTGGCAATGCAGTCATTCTCCCAGCTGCAGGGTCTGTCTGTCCAAATCAGAACAGACAACAGAACAGCAGTGTACTATGAAGAAGCAGGGAGGAATAAGATCCTCAAAACTGGACAGAAGCAGTGAGGATCTGGGACCTGCATACTTGAAGAGACATCTCTGTGGTGCATCTGCCAGGCAAAACCAATGACTGCAGACTTCCTTAAACAGAATCAGCCAGTGAAATTATGATTAAGCACTGAACAAACAAGCTCTGGAGACAGTTTTCAGAAGGTGTGACACTCCAAAAACAGATCAGTTTACCTCTGAGAGAACAGCCAGCTTCCACACTTTTGTTGCAGACCATGAGCCAGAGTGAGAGTTCCAGAAGACACCCTGGTTTGGACTGACAGGAGGTCCCTGTATGCTTTTACACCATTCCCATTCACACAGAAAGTACTTCAGAAGCTCAGAAGATAACATACAATGATGATTCTGATAGCCCCAGACTAGACCAGACATGTTTTATACTCCATGCTCCTGGCCCTGTCCAGCAGGAATCCATTCAGCCTACCACTGAACCACAATCTGCTGACTCTGTTCTATGGCAGGATAACATTTCCATATCCCAGGATTGTTACGCCTAAGTGCATGGTTCTTGAAGAGCTAGAATACCCTGGATTGAACCTCTCAGTGAAGGTCTTGAAGGTGCTTAACATTTATGGAAACCAGCAACCAGGAGAGCATATTCCTTTAAATGAGAAGAGATTCTCATATTGGTGTGCTCCCCAGAAAGATGATCTTAGTAGAGGTAGGGTTGCTTTAGTCCTGGAGTGCCTGATGCACCTACAGTCTGTGAACACAATTGCTACTAATTATACAATGGCAAGAAAAATTCTAAGAACCTGATTGGCTACTGACCCCTAGACACATGATGATGTTAGACAATAACAACACAGTATCTAGGGCAGGTACAAAGAATACCGCAGTACAGCAAAAGATCCCTCCCTGCTGAACTGTTCTGAAGACTCTGCTTCACAATCCCTCCACTAGCTACGGACACCGTGCATCCGCTGCCATCTAGCTACTGTCCCATTTAACCCTTGTCATTCAGACACAAAAGAGGAACTCGAACCTTTTTCTACTCTCCTCGCCGTGAAACAAAATATAAATATAAACTGTGACGGTGTTTTTTTCGGCACCCCGAGCTATGGAAGTGCGATTGTTGCAGCGCAGTACACGAAGTGCTATGCTTGCTTCACCCACTTGAGCCTCACATCCCTGTATTCATCACATCCAAACTTGACCAAAAACACAGGTTTTCAAACAAACCAAAATAACTTGAAATCACAAGAAAGCCATACCTGTAAGTGGCTTTCACAGAACACCACCAAGTATCTACACCCTCCATCGCTCCGGCTGTGCTCCCAGATCGCTCAGTCAACACGCCGCTGCCTGACATAAACAGCTGCACTAAAAGCCATCATACAAACACACACACACACACACACACACACACACACACACACACACAGATAAAAGTTCAAATGTAACTCTGTTCAAAAACAGCGGGGGACGGGGACAACTGATCTAAGACACAACTCAAAGATTTTCATCAGGAACTGCATAGTCAGCACCACTAACATAATGGCTCCACCTACCAGTAGAAAATGTAATGGATTCTTTTTTTTTTCCCCAAAACATGCCTCCATACACCAAAATGTGGAGGAAAAAGCCAACTAATTTTTTGTTAAAAAATTAGCCATTGTATAATAGCAATAAGGCACTCCAAGGTGTATGTTATGGTGTAATGACATTACTCCTGAGGTGGTGGAAACACTTGCCTACCTCGTGCTTCAGCCCACCCCAGGAATGACGTTATTACACTCCATACACAAACCTGTTGTGCCTATTGCTTAATTAACTTATCTCTGTTAGCTGTCTAGAAAGGTATGCAGTATATTGTGCTCGCTTGTTTTTATTGTGCTCACACTGACACCAGGCTTAATTTGGTTATGTGGTGCAATCAAAAGCCGTTTATTTCAGTACCACAGTTAACATTTAAACATATTTGACATTTAAACTGAAAGAATTTTCCTAGAAATGTTTTGTACTGTGGTTTATCTCTTACACAATCTTTACTATGTACGTATGGGGCCTTTTAAATACTATCTGTAGTCCCTTAAGGCAGTATTCTTTCAAGAACAACATTGATTAACACCAGTGCACACTTCATAGTGCTAATAATCTTTGCTAGCATTAAACAATATCTTATTGCATCTTATCTTTATGCATTTAATATGGAACCAGGATTCTTAAGACACATGTTTAGGTAAGCACCTTGAAAGTCTTAAAATATACTCTACCAATGTCTCTAGTAGTATCTTGTCTCCCTTGCGTCTGGAGATTTGAAGTAGCTTTTGAGAGGCTGGTTGCAGAAAGCATGCTCCTGGCTCCTTAGAGTTCTTTTTCTTCTCCTCGAGGCTTGCCAATAAATTGACAGTTAGTAGGATTTCAGTGTTTTTTTTTTTTGGTAAAGACAAAATTCTTTAGAGTTTAGCAGAATAATAGTTTTAAAGTCAGTGAGTAGATCTCTTCCAGCGAGTTGGTAATACATGTTGGTTCTTAGAGTTCTATTTTATAGAAATTATTTACTTAAAGATGACATGAGGTTTTGAAATGATATAGCCATATTTGGGCAAGAGCCTTGGCTTGGTAGGAAGTCTGGAGCTTATGTGCTGAATTATTTTGTTCTTTATCAGACCTCAGTCAGCATTTTTGTCTACTGTACTTTTGAACTGTCCGAAAGGTGACCATTAATAGACTTATAACCACAAGACCTCACACTGTGCATGTTGAAGAATGAGATGTTGGAAGTTGTCACTCATGGTTTGGGCTACGGTTGCTAGTGGCAGATGGTCTCCTTTTGAGGATCTTGTCCATTGGTTGGCTGTCTGGATTTTTGGGTCTGTTGCAAGCTTCTGATAGTCTGATCCAGTGACATAATAAATGCTGAGTTTGATTTTAAAATGATTCTTGGCTTGTCAGCTCTTGCACAATGTCTGAGTTTAAAGAATATTTTCATTTGACATTGTAAATGTTCTTGAAGCTGGAAAGCTTGGAGAATATTGTCTGATGTAGGTTGTTCAATTATTATTTTTTTTTACTGAGGTGGGTCCATATACCTGGGTTGAGTACTTGCAGGACTGATTAACTATATAAGCTTGGAAAGAAATGTTCTAGGGACATGGATCGTTGTTCATCCACACTGTCTGGCAGGTTCCTTGCCGCTTTAAATCTTACGGAAGGTCTTCAAGCTGGCTCCTCCCACCCGGTGGTAAAACTCTCTGCTCCGCCCCATGGCCAGATCTTCCTTACCGCTTGGAAGCTCAGGTTCCCTCCTTAACGTTCTGCGTATAAGACTGGTTCCTAATTCTTCAAATTTTCAGAATTAAAACGTTTTTGCTAAACGAACTTGAGTCTTCTCTCCCCTCGCGGCTCACGATGGACAAATCGACTCGGTTTCGGAGATGCCCTTGCGGGCAGAAGATGTCTCGGACGGATCCGCACTCCGCGTCGTTTACTGCGCTAGAGCGCTTGAGCACGACCCGCGAGCCTCGACCTGTGCTCTTCCTTTTGCCTACATCCTCGAAGACTGTGCTGCCCGTTAACAACCACGGGCGGCCCGAGAAGAGATTTCCTCCAGTTAAGTCAAAAGAGGCCCGGTCGGCGGTGTCCGGCGGCGGGCTCGGTGGATCATCTTGAGCAAATGATTGCCCTCGAAGAGGCGGCATGAGCGCTTCTACCTCGGCTGTGGCATTTGTCCGCTTTCTCTGGTGCCTCTTATTTGGCTTCTTTAAGGAGCTTTGTCTTACCCTCTCGACAAAGGTGAGGGTCCAACTTCTTCTGGACCGTTTTCTCGGTCCAAAAGAGACAAGGTAAGTCTCACCGTTGGCGGCTCTTGGGGCGGGAAAGATCCCTCTCCCTAGTTGTCTGCGCGTCTACTCTGAGTCGACCCTCGGCCCGGCCACTGGTTTCCACGGTGTCCCCGTTGGGCCAGTTGGCCGAGACTCCCGTCGGCAGCGTCGAGATTTTTCTCGACCCGTTGGGCGGCAATGTCGGCTGGAGAAGCTGAGAATCCCCTCTCCCGGTTCCCCGGTGGGAGTTGAGGATCCCGTCGGCTCGTCTGTGCCTCCGGTTCCGGAGCTTCGGTGGAATCGTCCGAACCGAGGGGTCTCGGATGTCTTCAGCGGTCCAGCCGATCCGCCATCATAGGCGGTCCCGGCACCGCGACAGCGGCGCTGCCGCCTTCCTCCCTCCTGCGGACGAGTGGAGGCTTGGCGCCGAGATTGCGTCGGAGGTATGAGAACTCATGTAGCAACAGCTCCTTCTGACCGGGAATAAACCCGGCCGCCGTCGTCTTTGACCATTAAATGAGCTGTCGACCGGGCCAAACACCCCTCGTTTTGCCGAGGGCCTGTTCCCAGGCCGGTTGTTCGGCCAATTCCAGCTGCTCCGCCGATTCTGGTGGAACCTCCGCCTCCACAGCCATTAGTTGGGGCTCCGACCAAAATTCTCAGTCGGCTCAGGGACTGCCCCATAGGCTGTCTGTCACCCTCACTGCCGATGGAGCCCCGGCAGGTGGAGGTGGCTCAGGCCGAGGCAGCTCTTTGAGGACTCTTCGAGTCCGAGGATGATTCCTCCCTTTCTCCAGCGAATGGACTTGGAGTCCTCAGGAGGACAGTTGGTGGACGATAGCCCTTCGTCCTTCCTAGGATTGCTTTGGCTCATCTCGGAGTCCACGGGATGAAGCTTCGAACCATTCTAAGCAGCACAGGTATCCCTCACACAGATTCTGGACCGAGGATTCCCACGGAGGCCTTTCGGTGGCGAGGCCATAGTGGGTCCGGCCTTGGAGCTCTGGCGCCTAGCTGCACCTTGGCCAGGATGGCCAGGAAGTATCATGGTCCCTACCGGTTCCCTGTCCGTTTTTCGGAACACCCTCGGCCGAGGTTGGTTACCAACAGCGTTTTCTGGCGTGCGGGAATGCTAGGATGTGGACAAACCTCTCGACAAGGGTCAGAAATTGGACTATGCCGGCGAAAAGTCTATACTGCCTCCTCTCGGCCTCGCCAGGCCAGTTCTGCAGACTACGGTCAGGCAGGTGCGGTACCAGGGCAGGGCAGTGGCCAAACAGCAGCTCCAGACTGCTTTGAACATGGGGACTCATGTGCCAGGTCTGCGGCAGCCGAGTGCTAAGCGTCGGCGGGCTTGGCTGAGATATCCACCTTTACTTCGGATACCCAGCACAAGTTGGCGGATGTTCCCTTTTGGGGACTGACCTCTTGACCCTGGGGTGGAAGGTCACCTGCAGAGGATCGATAAGTCCAATGCTACCTTGGACCCGGTCTCTTCCGCTCAGAAGGACAAGGCGCAAACCACAGCCTAAGCTATTTCGTCCTTCTGCCCCGGCGCGTCCGGCCTGGCGTCAGGGCCAGCAGGCTCGGGCTTGGCATCCCAAACCCAAGCCGGAGCTTCCTCCAACAGGCAGCAGGAGGTAAAGGCCCAGGAGGTCCCTTGGCGGTCCTCCTCCAAGCCTGCCCAGTGACGGGCTGAGGGGTGTCGCCCAACGTGTCACTTCACCCAGGTTCCCTCCGTGGGGTGCGGCTCTGGCACTTCCTTTCCGCTGGTCCGTTATTACCACGGACAGGTGGTACTGGAGGTGGTGGGAAAAGGCCTACCTCAGAATTCGAGCAGACTCCGCCCTTCAGAGCCGTCGCACCTCGGGGGGCCTCAGGGTCCGCTGGCCGCACTGTCGGCTCGTCGGGGCCGACATTGCTCTCCTCCTCCCAAAGGAGATGATCAGGAGGTAGCGGATCCTCCCTCAGACCCGGGTTTGTGTCCAGGTACTTCCTGGTTCCGAAGCGGACGGGGCTGGCGCCCATTCTCGACCCACGACCTGAACAAGTTCCTAAGGTCTCGAACCTTCAGGATGGTCACTCTGGCTCAGAATACCATCCCTGGAACACGGCGTGGTTCTGCTCTCTGGACCTGCAGGACGCGTTCTTTCACGTCCCTATCCGTCCGTCACCCGGAGATTCCTTCGCTTCGGCGGAGAGATCCTCTTGAGTTCGAGCCATGCCCTTCGGCCTGTCTCCAGCTCCCAGGGTCTTCACCAAATGCATTGCAGTGGTGACAGCTTTCCTCTGGCGCCGAGGGTCGGTGTACCCTTACCTGGACGATTGGCTGATAGCAGCCCCCTCCAGACAGGAGGTGGAGCGGTCAGAGATCTGGCCCTCCAGGTTTGCTCTCAAGTCGGCCTTCTCATCAACGAGGCCAAGTCGGAACTCGAGCGAAGCAGGTGATTCTGTTTATGGGGCAGAGCTCGACTCTCTTTGAGCCAGAGCACGGCTCCGGTGGACAGGGCGAGTGTCCTACCTCTTTGCCCAATCATTTCTGGTTGGGCAGTTGAGCCTGCCGGACTTCCTCGCGCCTCCTGGGTCTCATGGTGGCCTGTACCAGTGTGGTCCGTTGGGCACGCTGGCACATACCCCCTTCAGTGGGGACTGGCCAGCCAGTGGTCTGGCGCTGCGATCCATTGGACCAGCTAGTGATGGTGACCCAGGAGATGTGGAGCGATCTCGGTGGTGGACCGTTCCATCTCATCTGCAGGAGGGCATCCCGTTTGTCCGCCCGAGCAGCGGTCTCTCTATCGACCGATGCCTCTCTGATGGGTTGGGGTGCCCATCTGGGGAACACCGGCGCCCGGCCTCTGGTCCCAGCGGGAGTCGATGCCACATCAACCTGCTGGAGCTCAGCGGTCCGCTAGCTCTACGCCTTTGCTCCATTTCTCCGGGGTCAAGTGGTCGAGTCCAGGCGGACAATACCACGACCATGTACTACCTAAACCGCCAGGGCGGGATCGTTCCATGCTTCTTTGCAAGGAAGCTCTCCGCATTTGGTCACTAGTGCGCAGCCTGGAGGCAGATCTCCTAGCCATTCATGTGGCAGGAGCCTCCAACACCCTGGCCGATGCCTTGGGCGGATAGGGGCTGCATCTCACGAGTGGTCTCTCCTTCCGAGGTAGTACAAGATCTGTTCTCCCACTGGGGCACACCTCAGGTGGACCTGTTTGCCTCCAGGGAGAAGCGAAGCTGAGGCTGTTTCAAACAACATGAAGTCTTGCTATATTATGACAATTGCAGTTTGTCCCACCATTAGAACTGCTCCGAGGTGAAAGAGTTAACTCCATTCCATGAATGGAACTTAGAGCATGAGCACTAAAGAGAAGCTCTGTCTGGGTAGTTTCAAACCTAAACTGTCGGATTCTTTACTCCGCCTCACTGAACAGTCGCTCTGGAGATTTCTCCTACTGCTCGGTTCATTTCCGGTTTAAACAGTGTTTTCTCGGTTCAATTTAACTGAGAATAGTTTTATTTAACCTCAAAACCGATCGGTTCAAGCTCTGTCTGTGGTATCGTAAGTAATTCATGTTTTAATTCTGTGTGGAACTTGTAAGGTTATCGGTTCGGTTTTGAACCGATCAGCTTATGTTAAAACTTGAAGTATTTAAACTTGAGATTTTAGAGTCGGTTCCGTTCTTATCGGTTCTTAAAAAACCGTATTTCATTACGTTTTCCAATACCCGTGACACGGTTAGGAACCGATAAGGGTGTCTTGCCTGGCACTGCCGTTAAAGAGGCAAGTTTTGTTAGGCTGGCATTATGTCTGAGAAACCCAAAAGAAAACCGGCCCACTGGGTTTCAACACTGTGATGTCTGTGGGGAAGTCTTTGCCAAGGCTGACCACACACCACATGTGTTTATTGTCTGGGGTTTGACCACCTCAATTCAGACTGCCAGATTTGTAAAAATTCCCTGCAGCCACCCTGGAAAAGAGATTGGGCAGGCTTAGGGGCGAGAGGCCAAAAGTCCGCTGACCCGGATGGCCAGCCGGTTCGGTGCCAACCGAACAGGAGGAGTGCCCTCTGACCAGGCGAGACTTCTTGGGCAACGAAAAGCTGGCTCGGATGAGCCAGTTCCAGTAAAGAAAACAAGAAAGTCAGCAGGTTTGGGCCCAAATCCTTTCTCCAACTGCTGCAGAGATAGCAAGAGCTATTCAGATTGTCCAGTCACTTTCTCCGGTTCCGTCCGAACCGCCACTATCTAGTAAAAGGTCGGTTCAGTCGGTTCCATCGGTTCAGGAATATGATGTTGAGGAGTTTTATTAACCAGAGGAGGGAGGATGATTATGAACAGTATGAATGTGGCTGGGAAGGTCTGGGTGTGCCCATTGAACCGGACATCTCCCAGACAGACCTTTAGAATCTCCCCTATGCTTTCTGGAGTCCCCTCTCACTTTATGTTTTACAAAAGTTGCTGAACCCTCCAGCTTCCTTTGGAGGAAGCTGTGGATGAGCAAGAGGAGCCTGATTTTGTGAAATGATGGATATACCAGAGTCTAGGAGATTGTCTATTCCTTTGCATAAGTCATTTAGGAAGCAAACAATAAAAATTTTGAAAACTCCTAATTCTGTGCCTCCTGTGGATAAAAGATGGACAGGAGGTACACACTGTCAGGTCCTGATACAGAATTCCTTTCTCAGCAATGCAGTCATGTTGAGGTAGTTCAGGCTGCAGCCTGTGATAAAGCTAATATTAGCCTGGCTTCATATCCTCTGACAAGGATTCCAGGAAGATTGACGCCATGGCAAAAAAACAGTACATGGCAGCGCCCTGGGACTCAGGCAAGCAAATTATATGGCTTATGTAGCAAGGTATGAGAAATCTAGATGGGACACTGTCATGGGTTTAGCCAAACAGCCCTCTGGCCACCTTGCTAATGAGCTGGAGCAGGTGGCTGCCGATGGCATTGAGGCTTCTAAGGTGCAGTTTCATGCTGCTGTGGATTTTAATGATGTTTCCTCTAGAGTCATGGCCACATCTGTAGCTTTTAGTAGGTTGGCCTGGCTCAGTGTACTAGCTTGTCACAGGATACCCAGACTAAGGCTATGGATTTTCCTGTGGTGGGAAATTCTCTGTTTGGGGAGCAGACAGAGAATTATATGAAGATGGATGAATATAGGACTACATGTAAGAGTGCCCAGGCCAGGAGCGGCAAGCCACTCCTCAGAGGCACACCCCCAGGGGAGGGGGTAGCCTTTTACCAAACCCAGGCGCCTCTGCTTATGCTCAGAGGGGTTCTTCAGAGGCAGAGGCAGGCGGGGTGTGGGCAGGCCTGCCCCCACCCTCAGCCTAAAACACCTGCCAAACAGGCACCCTGATGGGGTGCCCAGGGCCGGGTTCTCCTTACCGGTAGGGGGCAGGTTGGCTTACTTCAGTCAGAACTGGGTGTCTCTAACTTCAGAAGTGGGTTCTGAAGTAGTAAGCCAGGGTCTGGTTCTCAGCTTCAAAAAGTTCCCAATGATGAGAATCAGGTCTTTTCCACCTGCAAGCTCTTTAGAGACCTTTACTCTAGAAACAGAGATCTCAACCCTGTTAGCTCTCAGAGCGGTAGAAAGGGTTTCCCCTACACCAGGGCAAGGGTCTGTACTCCAGATACTTCCTTACCCCAAAAAGACAGGAGAATGGCGGCCCATTTTAGACCCTCAGATATCTGAACAAACACCTTTGAAACCAAAGTTCAGAATAGTAACTCTGGCAATGATTTTACCCTCTCTAAGGCCAGGGACTGGCTAGCTTCCCTGGACCTCAAGGATGCCTATTTTCACGTCCTAATCAGAAGCTCCCACGAAAGTACCTCAGATTGAACTGCCCTCAGGTCACTACCAGTTCAGAGCAATGCCCTTGAGCCTTACCTCTGCCCCAAGGGTATTCACAAAATGTCTGGCAGTAGCAGTTGCTCATTTAAGGAGGCAAAGGATTGCTGTTTTTCCCTATCTGGATGACTGGCTCATTGTAGGCCAGTCCCCAGAACAGATAAAATCTCACCTGCAAGTCACCAGCAGCTTCTCACCTCCCTGGGCTTCTTGCTAAATCTATCAAAGTCGGTTCTGGAACCAGTTCAGGTGCTCACCTTCATGGGTGCAGAGGTGGACACAAATCTGGCAGAGCCTTTCTTCCTTGAGAGGGTAAGGAACTCGGTGGCTCTGGCCTCCTCTTCACTCTGCAGGCTCTCTACCAGCAGCAGAGACTTTTGCAGCTCCTGGGGCCATGGCTGCGTCCACAGCTGTAGTGCAGGGAGCAAAATTTCAGATGAGGGACATTCAGTTTCACTTGAGAGCCTATTGGTCTCAGAGAAGAGACCCCCTTTCCAAGTTGGTCCCAGTGACCGAACCTTGATCCAGGCCCTCCAGTGGTGGCAGGATCAGAGCAATTTAAGACTGGGGTCCCCTTCAGTCCTCTTTCTCACTCTTTGACCCTCACTCACGGATGCTTCCCTCCTGGGGTGGGAGCCCACATGGCGACCTCTCCACTCAGGAGTGTGGTCCCCAGGAATCTCTGCTCCACATCAATTTGCTGGAACTCAGAGCTGTCTTTTAGCACTTCAAGCGTTCTCTGCTTCTGTTCAGGACAAAGTGGTACAAGTCAGAACAGACAACACCACAACAATGTGGTACATCAACAAGCAGGGGGCACTCGGTCTTGGCCTTGTGCACCGAGGCAATGAAGTTGTGGTCTCTGGCCTATTCCTGAACACCTCACTCATAGCAGTTCACCTTCCAGGAAAGGACAATGTCCTAGCAGATGCTCTCAGCAGGATTTCTCAGGGCCATCACGAATGGTCTCTGGATCCTCAAGTACTGGGGATAGTTTTGCCAGATGGGGCACCCTCAGATCTTTTGCAGCCCCAGACAATCACCAACTTCCACTGTTCTGTTGCAGGCCCCCAGTGTTGGGCTCAGTCCCCTGGGCGCCCTTCTCCTGGATTGGGAAGGAAGTTCCTTTATGCTTTCCCCTTCCTCTCCTATTCAAGGTGTTAGTCAAAATCAGATCCCAGCCTTGCAGGGTGATTCTGATTGCCCCAGATTGGGCCAGGCAGCCCTGGTACCCTCCTTCTGTCCCTTGCAGTCCATCTCCCCTGTGTCTCCCCAGGAATCACAACCTGTTAACCTTTGCCCAGGGAGAGTTTGGTATCCGAACCTCAAATCTCTCAACCTCAAGGCCTGGCTCTTGAGGAGTTAGAATTTGCTGACCTACACCTTTCTCAGGGTGTTCTTGAAATCCTAAAGGCTTCTAGGAAGCCTTCCACTAGGACTACTTATAATTCTAAGTGGAAAAGGTTCTCCATTTGGTGTTCTGGGAAACGATTTCCCAGAATCTGCTATTTGCCCATTGTGTTGGACTACATGGTCCATCTTAATTCTTTGGGCTTGAGACCAGCTACCCTGAAAGTTCATTTGGCAGCTGTGTCTGCTTTTGTTTCAGCAGGAAAGCCATCCTATCTTCCGCTCACCCTGTATTTTCCAAGTTTTTAAGGATTACTTCATACTAATCCACCTTTTCGGATCCGCCCCTGCCTGGGACCTTAATGTTTGCATTGCCCAGTTAATGCAACCCCATTTGAACCTCTGTCTTCTGCAGAGCTTAAGTATCTAACTTGGAAAACTGTTTTCCTAGTGGCTATCACTTCTGCTAGACGCATAAGTGAGTTGCAAGCCTTGTCAGTAGAAACTGACTTTATTTCTTTCCACAGGGATAAGGTAGTCCTCAGGACTAACAGGAAGTTTTGCCTAAGGTGGTTCCAGATTTCCATCTTAACCAATCTATCTCCCTTCCAGTGTTTTCACTGAACATTCCTCTTCTGGTGAGAGGAGATTGCACAGTTTGGACGTTAAGAGGGTCCTAAGTTACTATATAGAACGTACCAAGGGTCACAGGTTCGAATCCTCCAACTTTTTCTCACTTATGGTGAGGTCGGAAAAGGAAACCTGCCACTAAGATCAGTTGCCAGGTGGATTGTCTCTTGTATCCAATTTTGTTATCAGAAACTGGATGAGAGATCCCCCCTGGCCTAAGGGCTCATTCTACCAGAGGTACAGCCGTGTCTCTAGCTGCTGCCAGAGACATCCCTATCTTAGAGATATGTCAAGCTGCTACCTGGAAACGGTACACACTTTCACCAAGCATTACTCCCTGGATGTCCAGGCTAGGAGATGCTCGGTTTGGCACAGCTGTGCTTCAGAGCCTATTCCTAAGTAGGTTCTGTCCCTCCTCCATGGAGGTACTGCTGTGTAGTCTGCAATTGTCATAATATAGCAAGACTTCATGTTTGAAGAAAAAATTACTCACCTTAGTAATGTTGTTTCTTCTAATGGAGTCTTGCTATATTATAGACCTCCCAGCCTGCCCCTCTCAGAACTTCTACTTGGGTATGGGGTGGGCAGCCTAGTGTGGGCACTAGTTTATGCCCATTATATGTGTTTTCACCTCTTATTGGGTTTGGGGTGTGGTGTTTTTCATTTTTTCCTTATTACTTCTCATATTGTTAAATTATACTATTAGTTCTGGTCCCCTGACTTGAGTCTTGGTGTTGGGACCAGCAATGGGTGTTAATATTTAGGTAGCCAGTTGGCTAGTGTAGGTTACAGCTTCCACACAGACCTTAGTGAGTTTTGCTTGTAAAGATCTGACAGTTTAGGTTTGAAACTACCCAGACAGAGCTTCTCTTAGAGCTCGTGCTTCTAAGTTCCATTCATGGAATGGAGTTAACTCTTCACCTCCGGAGCAGCTCTAATGGTGGGACAAACTGCAATTGTCATAATATAGCAAGACTCCATTAGAAGAAACAACATTACTAAGGTGAGTAATTTTTTCTTCATGCCCCCCTCAGCAGGGCTCGCTGCAGGGGATGCCTCTCGAGGCTGTGGACCCGGGCCTCTTCTCAGCCTTTCTCCCATTTCCCTTGATTCACAAGGTGCTTCAAGCAAGGAGGGACAAGGCGCAGGTGATCCTGATAGCCCCAGACTAGCCCCGCCAGTTCTGGTACCCAAATCTCCTCAGCCTCAGCTCCAGGCTCCAGGCAGCTTCCAGCTCGCCGGACCTGCTCTCAGTCAATCAGGGAAGGTGTTCCATCCGGACCTTCAGTCCCTGCACCTGACGGCCTGGTTCCTGAGCGGCCAGAGTTCCAGGCCTTGGTCTTTCCGACAAGGTCCTCAATGTTGTTGAGGTGTCCGTATGAGTCGACCAGGAAATGCTATGCCTTCAAATGGAAGAGATTTTCCATTTGGTGTCGGGCAAGGGCTTGGACCTTCCTCCTGTCCTTTGGCAAGCATCTTGGACTATTTATGGTCCCTTTCTAGTCAAGGGCTTAGGTCGGCGACCCTAAGGTGCACCTGGCAGCCATCTCTGCTTACGAGCGCGGGCGAGGGCAGTCGGTGTATGAGAGGAAGGTGGTCTGGCGCTTTTTCAAAGGCCTTGATCCATTTCCCCTCCCAAAAGTAGAACCTCCACCTCCGTAGGATTTATTGCTGGTACTGGCTAAGCTCATGGGCAAGCCATTCGAACCAATGCACAGGTGTGAACTCTCTCACCTGTCGTGGAATACCGCCTTCTTGGTGGCTATCCGTCAGCCAGAAGGATGGGAGAACTCCAGCGCCTCTGCATTGAGTCTCCTTACCTGGTCTTCCACAGGGACAAGTTGTCCTGCGCCCCACCTGAAATTCCTTCCGAAGGTGGTGTCGGAGTTTCATCTTAACCAGGTGTTGACTCTGCTGGTGTTCTACCCCAATCACACTCGGAGGCCGAATACAGGCTCCATACTTTGGACCCTAGAAGGCGCCGCTATTATAAGGGAGCGCATCGGTGAAATTCGGGAGAGGTTCGGCCAGCTGTTTGTCACCCACGCTGAAGCCGCACCTGGCAGACCTGCAGCCAAGCGGACGATAAGCAGGTGGGTCACCTCCTGCATAGATCTCTGCTACAAGTTGGCGGGCATGGAGCCTCCCAGAGGATAAGAGCTCATTCTACCCGTCCATACTGCTGCATCGGTAGCTGCTTCCAGGAACGTCCCTATCCAGGATATCTGCAGGGCTGCTACCTGAAGTCAGCACACACCTTCACCCATTACCACATCGACCTTGAGTCACGCCGGGATGCTGGTTTTGGGGCCTCGGTTCTCCAGTCTCTATTCCCTAAGTAGGGGTGTGCGCCTTGCCTCCCTCCTCCCGGAGAACTGCTAGGAGTCTGCCAGACAGTGTGGATGAACAACATATCCATGTCCCTAGAAATACAGGTTACTCACCTGTAACAGGAGTTCTAGGAATGGTATAGTTGTTCACCCTACGACCTACCCGACCTCGGCTTGACGCTGGCAACCTGAGCTTCCAGTGGGCTAGATCTGGCGTCATGGGGCGGAGCCGAGTTTTACCACCCGGGTGGGTGGGAGGAGCCAGCTTGAAGACCTTCCGGCAAGATTTAAAGCGGCAAGGAACCTGCCAGACAGTGTGGATGAACAACATATACCATTCCTAGAGCTCCTGTTACAGGTGAGTAACCTGTATTTTTATGACAAGCTCTTTAATGCATATTTATGACAGCTGAGATTAAGGTGTATATCTTTCTTACACTTTGGCAGAATCCTGTGGCTCACCGCTTTATTATGCCTAAAGTCCCTAGGCCTAAGGCCATTAACATTAAAGATACACTTGGCAGCATTGTCGGCCTACATGTCAACAAGCAAGGGAAAGTCATTAGCCTCACAACCCATTTTCAAAGGTTTTGTTAAATACCTTAGCCACTGGTAAGGGACACAGTCCGCTATGAAATCTGTGTCTGCCTTGCCCAGCTTATGAAGGCTTTTTGAGGCTATGGACACTGTTGACCTGAAGAATGTCACATGGAAAACGTACTGCTGATTGACGTGACCACCGCTAGAAGGGTAAGTGAGTTGCAAGCCCTCTGCACAGAGCCAAATTACATAATCTTCCACAGGGACAAGATGGTCCTTAGAACCAGGAAGAAGTTCCTACCAAGACTCTGTCAGAATTCCACCTGAACCAGTCAGTTGCCCTTTCTGTGTACCCTGAGTTCCCTAGTCCAGGGGAGCAAAAATTGCACAACCTGAATTTGAAGGGAGTACTGAGCATCTGCATGGATCGGACAAGAGATGTCCGTTCTTGAGGTCACTCAGCTTTTGTTACCTATGGTGATTTGGCAGAGGTAGACCAACAACCAAGAGTGTCTCCTCTCAATGGATAGACTCTTGCATTCAGTTCTGTTATTGGAAAAAGCTGTGAAAGTCCCACCCAACAGATTGAGTTTTGGATAGTCTCTCCAAGGAGTGTTCCTTCTCTTTTGCCAGATCTGCCTTCTTGACCTTCTCGATCACTGAAGTAAATATGAACCTGGAGCTATCTGAGTTTTGCCTTGCATCATCTGACCCGTCCTTTATGAAGTATGACAGAAAGTATGCTGCTTCTGTGGTCCATCGCTCGGAGGACTTCTCTTTGCATTCTCCAAAAGGAGTTGAAGCATGAGAAGTGAGGAAGGAAGGTGTATGCTACAGATGTGCTGGAGTTTTGCCAAGTGATTTTTCTTGTATTGGCTGCCTGTCCCACTCTTTGTGGCAGGTGCTCTGGAGATCCTGGACGTGCTTTTAGGATTAGGGAAGACTTTGCTCCTTTATCTTTCCAAGTAGATTTAGTATAGGTTTGTTAAGCTAGCCACTGAAAAGTTCAGCCTTGGTTGTGTGAAATGCAAAATTGGGCATTGTCGCTCAGTATTCTAATAACTGCAGTGCATCTGGTGAGAAGGTACTGGTGAACGGCCGAGTCACTTAACACAGGTGGCCTTTATAAGAGGATGTTGTGAGCTTAATTATTCATTGATGGTAAACTACCAGATAAGTTTCTGTGCATTGTAGGCAAAGCTCTACCTACCACTGTTTAACCCCTGGAGAAGCCCTTGCTCAGGATTGGCATGGCATCTTTGTCTTCACCTTTCCTTGATGCATAAGGTCCTTTTGAACCTCTACTTTGAGTGGGCTTATTTTGGTATTATGTGCCTGTTGACTGCATCAGTGTTGACATCAGGACCTTATTTGCTTCAGCATTAAGTCGCTGATCACATCTCTCCCAAAACTGGCCTCCCTTCAAATCTTTGCCAGCCAGCACAACCCGGATATCCTTGCCATCGTCGAAACTTGGCTGACACCTAATACTCCGGATTATGCCACCTCTATACAAGGCTACAAGATATTTAGGCTGGATAGGACCTCGAAAAGGTGGTGGGTGTGCAATCTACATAAAGGACTACCTCACCTGTCTCCTTGGTTCTTACCCCACCACAGAAACCTCAGTGCAACTCCTCCCTATCAAGATACTACTTGGTGCTCAAAACAAAGTCCTCACGATTGCTGCTGTCTATATCCCACCAAAAGATCCTGATTCTGGCCTACAGGCTGTCCTCGAGTTAGTAAGTACACAACCTTCTGACTTCGAACTCCTTCTCCTTGGGACTTTGATATAAATTGGCTTGCTCCTGATGCAGGGTCAAACAAAGATGCTATTCTAGCAGCAAATTTAACACAAGTGGTAAACTCCCTACCAGGAAAACTACAAATCAGGGACCAGCACCCTCATTGACTGGATCCTTTCCAGCCTCCCTACCTGTATAACCAATGTAAGTGTTCTCCTGACTCTCTCAGTGATCACTCTCCAATAATATGTACCTGGACAAATAAGTTTAGTAAGCCACCTCCAAAACCATCTATAGCAGAGTCCTACCTTATGGCAACCTTATTCATCTCAAGACCTGTCTTAGGCAGATAGACTGGTCCTTGATTTACAAAACTCAAGATGTTGACCTAGCCCTTGATTACTTTATTTCTACTTTCAACACTGCCTGTGACACCTATGCACCAGTAAAAAACGCAAAATCAAAGCACTCACAAATCCCTGGCTCACAGCGAAGCTATTGGCACAACTCAAAAGTAGGGATCACCTCTGGGCCACTGCAAGAGCTACTGGCACTCTGTCGGACATTCAAAAGTATAAACAGGCTCGTTACCACTGTACTAAACAGATCCAGCATGATGAAGAGGTCCTACTTCAAGAATGCCCTCTCTAACTCCTGGGGCTAAGGGAAATCCTTCTGGGACAACATAAAGAATATCATGGGTCAGCAGTCCAAATCCTCTCCTACAATAATGAATGTGGATGGAACCACTACATTAGACCCAGAGATCATTGCAAACACTCTAAATGATACCTTCACGCAGCTTAGTGGTGTCCTCTCATCTGATTTCTTCACTGATGCTGACCCTCCAATTTCTACTTACTGCCTCTCCAACCAAACCACCCTTCCATTTCAAACTAGTAAAGGCACATGAAGTCTATAAATATGTAAAGAAGGCCATTTCTAAGTCCCGAGCAAGCAGCGACACTATTGACCTTAAACTTCTGTCCTCACTCTCTAGGAAGTTCTGCTCCCCTCACAAAAATTTTCAATCTCTCCTCTGCTACAGCCAATTCCCTAGGAAATGGAAAGCTGCAGTTGTCACTCTGGTGCACAAAAGTGGTGATAAGTCACTGCCTGGTAACTATCGCCCGATATCAATACTACCACCTCTTTCTAAGGCCCTTGAGCGGCTTGGTGGCGGACCAACTCTCAGACTACCTGGAAAAGCACATCCTGTGCATTCAGCAGCATGGATTTAGGAAAGGGCACAGCACATCGACTGCCCTACTTGAATTCTCAGGAGCAATCCACAATGCCATGGACAAAGGAAACCTAACTGGAGCAGTCTACATTGACTTAACCAAGGCATTTGACACAGTTCACCATGGCCTACTTATCAAACAACTACTATCCCTAGGGCTCTACTTGGGAGTCCTGGTGACTGGGTAAAAATTACCTTGCTCAGCGCTCTCAATCTGTAAAAGTAGCTGGAGTTCTCTGACTCAAAACCGGTTCGCTCAGGAGTTCCCCAGGGATCCATCCTGGGCCCCTCTTTTCAGCCTTTTCCTAAACTCCTCCCCAAATCCTGCCCTGAACAAATAATCCTCTATGCCGACGATGCCGTGATTCTTGCCACTCATAAAGATCCAACCTCTTACGCCTCAACCTTCACATGCTTTTTCCAAAGTTGAGATGTGGTTCCTTGAACATAAGCTGGTTCTAAACCACAAAAAACTAAATCCATGCTCTTCTCTAACCCACAAAACAAGAAGCGGCAAGTCCCACTCACCATTAATATATACCTAGGAAATACCCTTGAACAAGTGCCAATTTTCAAATATCTTGGAATCAACTTTGATCAAGGCCTAACCTCTTGCAACTCACGTTGATAGTACAGCAAAACTATAATCAGGGATTCTGTATCGGAACCGACAGCTTCTTACCCATTTTGCACTGAGGATTGCCATCCAATCCCTCTCATCAGTCGCTGATTATGGCTTAGTTATATACGGATCTGCCACTACTACAGCACTTAGTCGCATTACAACATCCCTAAATAAGGCCTGTCTGTTGCTCACTGGTGCACACCGACGCCCACACATGTGAACTCTGTGCTGACTCAGGTTGGTTGCAACCTCAAACCGGATAAAGTACCTTACCTGCCTGATGGCGAAAAATCCACTCTGGGCCTCACTCCACCCTGTATCCAAGACCTGTTATGCCCGAGCGCTAGCACCCGCTTTTACCAGAAGATCAGAACACCAGCCTCTCCAAGTCCCCTGATGCCGGACTTCTCAGGGACAAAGATCATTGCCTATCGCTGCCCCAGCTGGCTAAATGCCCTCAGCACTCATATTACTGCCTCCACCTCTCTAGGTATTTTCAAATCAAGGCTTTTCTCTCACCTTGCCACCTCCAGCTCCTGTGACTGCCCTGATTAAACCTCCTATTTTCTCACTACCCACCCTGTCCCGTTATTTGACAAAGACATGTTTGGGAAACCTTTTCCTGCTGTCTGCTCCCCACAACTTTCACTTACCCTCTCTGTTCTGGACTTTTCCTTATTTGTTTCTCCTAATCTGGCATGACCTCTTTCTTGTAATAATAATGTGATTATTGATATCTACGTGTCCTTTTGCGCAAATGATTTGATATGTATTTGTATATGTATATGTTTTCTTGCTCTTGACACAATACAAATTGTTGTGTTATCTATGTAACTTTTTGTACTGTACCTAATTGACGTGCAACCTTTGTAAAGAGCCTCTGGCTCAAAGGTAGTAATTCCTAGAACAATAAACTAAACTGCTAAGGACAGAGCCTTCAAAACCAGGACAACATTACAGCACCTAGCCAAACTGCCTCTTACAGCATGTTACCGGAGTGGTAAAGAGCTGATGTTTCTTGGTCTTACTGAAGAGGTTCTCTTGGTTTTGAGGCTTCATCAAAGTCCTCCTCCCTTTAGACTTCAAGTATGAGGTTTTTTGCTCTGAAGCACTGTTTGAAACATAGATGGCCATGTATATGTTGAGTTTGAACACAGAGAACTTTCTGTGGTTATAGGCCCTCCCTTATGGATGTACATTTGATTGCTATTTCAGCTTATCAAGTGAAATGGGATTTTGAACTGCACTTTGGAGAAAATGGTTAACCTTTTTACATGACATAACTGCGTATCTCCGCCTCTACATGTACTTACCCTGTATGGGACCCCAAACTGCCTTGTCGAGCATCTAAAGACACACTTTGAGAGGCTGAATGCAACCTTAATTTTGTGTCCAGAAAACTGATTTTCCTAGTGGTAGTCTCATCTGGTGGGGTCAGAGCTGCAAGTGTGTGACCCTTCATATTTAATGGTCAAGTACATCTGCATCATTATGCTGAACACCATTCCAAAGCCGTTGTGCCGCCCCCCCCCCCCACCGATGGTTTGTGAGTTTCACATAAACCAGTCCTGGTGTGTTGCAGGTGCCCTTTCCCAGAGTTCACGCTAACATGATGAAGTGCTGCATCCTTTGGCTAATAGGAGGGTGCTTCTGTTTTACTTTGAGGGCAGAATCCTTTTGTGGGGGAGAAGAGATACCAAAATAGTCGCGCAGTGCTGTCCTTCTCTGAGTAGCCCATCTTTGAATGGATTGTCATGGCTGAACCACAAGTTAAAATGGGCTGTCTATATTGATTGAGTAGTTGCAAGCTTAAGTAGAAAACTGGGAACCCTCTATAGACTGAAATACTTTGACTATTGGAGTATGCCCAAAACTTGTTAATGTAATGATTTTGTGAATTTTGGACTATGGTAACTTCTGTATGCGGGGCTCGGGATGGAGCTGGCAAGGCTGGATGTAATGTACAATAGGCTTGTGTGCTTAGTCCTCGATGCCCCCAGGAGAAAACACCATTGTAGTTTGTATAGGACTTTAGACTGGTAGAGACTCCATGAAAGAAGAAATGGGATTTTACTGGCCTTTATAGTAAAAATTACGAGGAGGAATTACCTAGATATGTTTTGGATACTTTTAGGATCAGGGAAACAAGGGAAGGATTGAGATGTGCCCAGGGTATAACATTTACTGTCCCAGTGTGTAATTTGAGAATTGGGAGATCCTTGATTCCAAATAGAGGTCCTGTTATACAGGAACTCACTGCCCACTTATCTTCGTGAGGTAAATATACCAACACCATTGGGTCCTAAAAAAAAAAAAATTCATGAAGTCTTGCTGTATTCTAACATATGCAGTGATCCCTACCTTTGAACTGCCCCAGAGAACAGAGTTAACTTTCTATGCAGAGCATAGAATGCTGACTCGAGCTCGGTTGGGGTCTCTGTCTGGAGTGTTTCAAACTCAAACCGTCAGATTCTTTACTCCGCCTCACTGAACGGTCGCTCCAGAGATTTCTCCTTCAGCTCAGTTCAAAAGTCTGTTAAAGTCTCAGTTTTCGCCAGTTTTAAACCGAAAAAGTTATCCGCCTAGTCGGTTCAGTCTCTGTCTGTGGTGCTGTGAGTACTAGATAGGAATTGTTCTGTTTTTGTGTGGAACTTGTAAAGTGCAGGTTGGTTGGCTGAACCGTCCATTTGATAGTGGCATTTTGTGTTTTCCTAGTGCGTGGTTACGGTTCTATAAAACAAAAAAAAAAAAAATGTTTTACTACGTTATTTCCAATACCTGTGACACGGTTAGGAACCGATAAGGGTGTTCTTGCCTGGTGGTTGCCATAAAAGAATGCGTTGGTTAGGTTGGCCATGTCTGAAAAACCAGGCCCACTGGGTTTCAACACTGCAGTGAGTGTGGGGAGGTCTTTGCTAAGGCCAATCCACACCACCTGTGTTATTGTCTGGGGTTTGACCACCTTGATTCAGATTGCCAAATATGTAAAAATTTTCCCAAATCTACCCTTGAGAAGAGATTAGGTAGACTGAGGGAAAAGGAGGCCGAAATCCGCTGACCCGGATGGCTAGCCGGTTCGGTTCCGACCGAACCAAAGGAGTGCCTCGGACAGGGGCGATACTTTTTCGGGTCAAAGGAGAGCCAGTCTTCGACAAAGAAAGAAAAATCATCCGGTTCGGATCCAGAGGTTTATGTTCCGACTGGTCAAGAGATAGCCAAAGCGATTCGGGTTGTGGAATCGCTTCGCCTGGTTCCTACCGATCCGGCACCTTCTGGCAGGGTTTGATTCAGTTGGTTCCCCGGTTCAAGATTATACCCTTGAAGATTTTTATGAACCGGAGTTTGAAGAGGAGGGGAATTTGAGGATGATGGTGAAAGTGAGGGTCTGGATGTGCCTGTGGAACAGGACATCTCCCAGACAGACCTTCAGGTGTTTCCTTCCTAGACTTGAGTCCCTTCTCACTTTATGTTCTATAGAAAGGTGGCTGAAACCCTTCAGCTTCCTATGGAGGAGGAGGCATTGGAGGATCGAGGAGCCTGATTATGTAGAAATGATGGACATCCCAGAGTCCAGGAGACTGTCTATTCCCTCCACAAATCCTTTGGGAAGCAGACACAAAAAATTCTAAAGTCTCCTAACACTATACCTCCTGTGGATAGAAGGATGGACAAGAGGTACACACTTTCAGGCTCAGACACAGAGTTCTTATATCAACAATGCAGCCATGTTGGGGTAGTGCAGGCTGCTGCCTGTGACAAGGCAAATATTCCCTTGGCTTCATACACCCCAGACAAGGACTCCAGGAAGACTGATGCCATGGCAAAGAAACTGTACATGGCATCTTCTTTGGGACTCAGGCAGGCGAATGGTAGGCCTATACAGCCAGGTACCAGAAGTCCATGTGGGACACTGTACTGGCACTGGCTAAACAGGCCTCCCCAACTAGCCAAGGAGCTGGAGGAGGTGGCTGCAGATGGGATTGAGGCATCAAAAGTACAGTTTCGTGCTGCTGTGGACTCCAGTGATGTCATCAAGAGTCATGGCTACATCTGTGGCTCTTCGGAGAATGGCTTGGCTCAGATGTACTAGCCTCTCTCAGGATACTCAGGCTAAGGCCATGGATTTTCCCGTAGGGGGTAATTTTCTGTTTGGGGAGCAGACAGAGAATTACATGAAGAAAATGGACTTAGTACAGGACCACTTATAGGAGTGCTCAGGCCAAGGAAAGGCAGGCAGCTCCTCAGAGGCAGCAGTCTAGGGGCAGGCCTTTCATAGGCCTTTTACCAAGCACAGGCCTCTTCTCCTTTTCGCAGAGGGGTTCTTCAGAGGGAGAAGCAGAAGGGGGATGAACAGGGCTGCATCCACTCCTCAGCCTAAGGCCCTGCCAAGCAGACACCCTGATGTGTCTGCCAGGGTCGACTCTCCTATTCCAGTAGAGGGCAGGCTGGCTTACTTTGTCCAGGACTGGAGGTCTGTTGCATCAGACAAGTGGGTCTTGGACGTAGTAAGCCAGGGACTGGTTCTCAGCTTCAAAAATGTCCAAAGATGGGAGCAGATCTTTTCCACCTGCAGGTCTCTCAGAAACCCTTGCCCTAGAGGCAGAGGTTTCATCTCTTCTGGCCTTAAGAACCATAGAGTTCCTACCCTACACAGTGGCAAAGGTCTGTACTCCAGGTACTTCTTATTCCAAAAAGACAGGGAGTGGCGACCATCCTAGACCCCTAAGAAACCTGAACAAACATCTTTCAAAACCAAAGTTCAAGATGGTAACTCTAGGAATAATTCTTCCCTCTCTAAGGCCAGGGGTCTGGCTAGCCTCACTGGACCTCAAAGATGCCTATTTTCACATTCCCATCAGGTGCTCCCTCAGAAAGTACCTCAGGTTCGAGGTGCCCTCAGGCCATTATCAGTTCAAAGCAATGCCCTTGGGTCTAACATCAGCCCCAAGGGTTTCACAAAGTGCTTGGCAGTAGTGATTGCCTTTCTAAGAAGGCAAAAGATTTCATTTTCCATATCTGGATGACTGGCTCATAGTGAACCAGTCTCCAGACCAAATCAAGTCAGACCTGCAAGTGACCCAGCAAGTGCTTACTTCTCTAGGATTTCTTCTCAACCCACCAATGCAGCCCTTACCTCTGTAGGGGCGGAGCTGGATACTGTCAAGCAAGAGCCTTCTTCCCTGGAAAGAGCAAGAATTTTATAGAACTGGCTTCTTCCTTCAGCCTTTAGGTGTCTTGACCAGCAAGGCATTTCTCCAGCTCTTGGGCCACATGGCAGTTTCTACAGCAGTGATCCAGGGGCAGGATTCCAGATGAGGGATGTACAGTTCCATCTGAGGGCCTTTTGGTCCCAAAGGAAGGATTCCTTACCAAACTGATTCCTGTGACTTGGACCCTGATCCAGGCCCTTCAGTGGTGGCAGGATCAGGACAGCTTAAGCAAGGGGTCTCATTTGCCACTCTGTCTCATTCAGTGGTCCTTACCACGGATGCTTCTCTTCTGGGGCCCCTCACTGCCCAGGGACTGTGGTCCCTCAGGAATCCCTTCTCCATATTAGTCTCCTAGAACTCAGGGCAGTTTTTCTGGCCCTGAAAGCTTTCTCGGTCAGTGCAGAACAGGGTGGTTCAAGTCAGAAACAAAACACCACCACCATGTGGTACATCAACAAGCAGGAGGCACTCGGTCCACGGCCTTGTGCACAAAAGCCATGAAGTTGTGGCCACTGGCTTATTCCCTGCAGGCCTCTCGACAGCAGTTCATCTTCCAGGGAAGGACAATGTGCTAGCAGATGCACTGAGCAGGATCTCTCAGGGCCATCACGATGGTCCCTGGACCCTCAGGTGTTGAGTGATTTTTTTCAAGGTGGGGCACTCCAGAGTTAGTTTGCAGACTTGCATCTTTCTCAGGGGTTCTGGATATTCTCAAAGCTGCTGAAAGCCCTCCACCAGAAATACTTATAACTCCAAATGGAAAAGATTCAACATTTGGTGTTCCAAAGCATATTTATCCAGACACTGCTGAATTGCCTACGGTTCTGGATTATACAGTGCCTTCAGAAAGTATTCACGCCCTTGGATTTTGTCACATTTGTGATGTTGCAAACTCAAATTAAAATACATTTATATGGGATTTTTTGTCACGTATCTACACAAATTACTCTCTAATGTCAAAGTGGAATGAAACTTCTGGAATTTTTGTACATTATTTAAAATAAAAATCCGAAATGTCTTGATTTGATAAGTATTCACCCCTTTTCAATAACACTCCAAATTGAGCTGAGGTGCATCCAGTTTCCTTGTGAGATCACTCTAAAACTTGAATGGAGTCCACCTGTGGTCAGTTCAAATGGTTGGCCGTGATTTCAGAGGAAATGCACCTGTCTATACAAGGTCCCACTGTTGACGGTGCATGTCAGAGCAGAAACTCTACCATGAAGACCAAGGAGCTGTCCGTAGAACTCCGTGATAGAATTGTGAGGAGGCATAGATCTGGGGAGGGTATAAAAACATTCTAGGGTGTTGAAAGTTCCCAGGAGCACAGTAAAGTCCATCATTAGGAAATGGAAAGATCAGGAACCACCCAGACTCTTCCTAGAGCAGACCGTCCTCCCAAACTGAGCAACGGGCAGAAGGACCTTGGTCAGGGAAGTGACCAAGAACAATGACCACCCTGAGAGAACTACAGAGTTCCATGGCTGAGATGGGAGAACCTGTCCAGAGGACAACAATCTCTGCAGCACTTCACAGATGTAGCCTCTATGGGAGAGTGGCTAGACGGAAGCCACTCCTGAGAAAAGGCCATATAATAGCATGCTTGGAGTTTGCAAGAAGGCATGTGGCAGACTCTGAGACCATGTGGCAAAAGATTCTCTGGTCTGTTGAAACAAAAATTGAACTCTTTGGCCTGAATGCAAAGCTCTATGCCTGGTGCAAACCCAGACACAGCTCATCACCCGTAACACCATCCCTACCATAAAGCATGGTGGTGGCAGCATCATGTTATGGGATGCTTTTCAGCGGCAGGGACTGGGGCACTTGTCAGGATAGAGGGAACAATGAATGGAGCCAAATACAGGCACATCGTTGAGGAGAACCTGCATCAGTCTGCAATAGACCTTGGGCTGGGGCGAAGATTTACGTTCCAACAGGACAACGACCCCAAACATACAGCCAAAGCAACACTGGAGTGGCTTCAGAACAAGAAGGTGAATGTCCTTGAGTGGCTCAGCCAAAGCCCAGACTTGAATCCCATTGAGAATCTGTGGAAAGACTTAGATTGGCGGTTCACCGACGCTCCCCATCCAGCTTGACAGAGCTTGAGCAAATCTGGCAGGGAAGAATGGGCAAAATCCCCAAATCCAGATATGCAAAGCTGATACAGACATACCCAAGAAGACTCAAAGCTGTAATTGCTGCCAAAGCGCTTCTACAAAGTATTGACTCAGAGGGTGAATACTTAAGTAAACAAGATATTTCAGTTTTAATGTTTCATACATTTTGTTACACAATAACAATATTTTGCCCCTTTAAATTGTTGAATATGCTGTGAATCAAGGGAAAAGATAATTTCAATGCACTAATAATTCTGGTAGTAACACAATAGAATGTGACAAAATCCAAGGGGGTGAATACTTTCTGAAGGCACTGTATGGTCAATCTTAATGGCCTAGGCCTCAGACCAGCTACTCTTAAGGTACACTTGTCAGCTGTTTTCTGCTTTTCTGTCAGTGGAAAAGTCTTCCTCACTATCATCTCATCCTGTGTTCTGTAATTTTTAAAGGATTGCTTCACACCAATCCTCCCTTTAGAGACCCTGCCCCTGCCTGGGATTTGAATGTTTGCATTGCTCAGCTTATGCAACCTCCTTTTGAGCCCATGTCCTCAGCAGAGCTCAAGTACTTGACTTGGAAAACTGTGTTCTTGGTAGCCATTACCTCTGCCAGGCATATCAGTGAATTGCAGGCCCGTCAGTGGAACCTGATTTTTATCTCCTTTCACAGGGATAAAGTGGTCCTTAGAACCAATAGAAGGAGGCAGTATAGCGCAGAGGTTTAGGGCTCTGAGCTGCAAACCTGGAGACCTGGGTTTGAATCCCACAGCCCCACTTGCATACTGTGTGACCCTGAGCAAGTCACTTAACGCCTTGTGCTCCCAGGTGCCTGGAAACAAGCTTGACTTAGTGTGCCTTTCCTGGTTAAACAATTTCCCCTTTCTTGCCCAAAGTGGTTTCAGACTTCCACTTGAATCAGTCTCTCTCCTTGTTTTCTTCACTGATCGTCTTTCCTCAGGTGAGAGGAGGCTACACAGTTTAGATGTTAAAAGAGCCCTTAGTTACTACATAGAGCGTACTAAGGGTCACAGGTTTGACTCCTCCAGTTGTTCTCACTTGTGGAGAAGTGGGAAAGGCAAACTCCCACTAAGAACTATTACCAGGTGGATTGTATCTTGTATACAATTCTGCTATGAAAAACTGGGAAAGATTCCTCCTGCAGGCCTGAGGGCTCACTCCACCAGAGGTACAGCTGCTTCCTGGCTGCCAGTGATATTCCTCTCTCAGAAATTTGTCAAGCAGCCACCTGAAAACAGTCCATACCTTACCAAGCATTACTCTCTGGATATCCAGGCTAGGAGTGATGCTCGGGTTTACCAGCAGTACTTCAGAGCCCATTCCCAAAGTAGGTTCTGTCCCTCCTCCATGGAGGTACTGCTTAGTAGATGCATGTGTCAGAATACAGCAAGACTTCATGTTGTTTGAAAACAAAATTACTCACCTTAGTAATTATGTTTCTTCTATTGAGCTGTATCTGACCTTCCTACCTCCCTCTCAGAACCTGTTTTTGGGAAGTGGGTGGGCAGGTGTGATGTGCACCCAGGGTGCTCCTTGTTTACACCCTCTCCTTTTGTTTGGGTGTTGATTTGTTACTGTTATTTGTATTAGATTTTTGGGCTTCTTGACTTGAGTCTTCCTTTGGAATCCAAAACTTTTAATGCCAGTTGGCTAGTAGGAATTTTACGATTTCCACATAGAATTTTTAGTTAGTGGACTCGTAAGAATCTGACGGTTTGAGTTTGAAACAGTCTAGACAGCCGCCAACCGAGCTTGAGCTCAGCATTCTATGCTCTGCATAGAAAGTTAACTCTTTGTTCTCCAGGGCAGTTCAAAGGTAGGGGGTCACTGCATATGTCGGAATACAGCAAGACTCCAATAGAAGAAACACAATTACTAAGGTGAGTAATTTTTTCTTCTCAGATTAGGCTTCTAGCCCATGATATGTACATGAATATGTTGAATGAATGAAATGATGCAAAGTGGTAATTCTGCCAACCAATTGTATCTGTATAGTATTTTATAAGTACAGTAGAAGCCGATTAATTGGGACTGCCTCGTGCTGGGCTTTATGTCCTGATTAAGTGACTGTCTAATTATCAGAAGTAAACATGTAAGCAATAAGACACGAAGTTGTGTTACACACTAACGGCTAGGAGGTATAGTGAGGCACGAGGCCACCCGGTCGGTGCGCCCAGCCTCCTAGCCGTGTGTTAGTGTCTAATGCACATCCTGGAGTGTCTTATTACGCTTATGAATTGGTTATTTAAAATACAGATGCATGTGATCACTAAAATGCATAATTAATAGTAAAAATGTATGTCCTAATTTTTCATAAAATAGTTCCTCTGCCTTTTTGTTTTTTTTATTGATTTGAGGACTTTTGAGCTGCTAAGGCATCCTTACTTGTATTTCTGTAGTTGTCGGCACCCTCAAAAAAAAAAAAACTGGCAGCTATACTTCCATTAGTTTGAACAAGAAATTCTGTTCTCTTTTTTAAATATATAATTTTGCACGCTATGGTATCGGGTATGCTTAGGGAAAACGAGCAGCTTTTGTTTACAGCACACGGGAGAAAAGCCATTACGGATGCAGAACTAAGCATTGCCAAGGGATAAGCAGCGATCGGACTGCTGCAGAGAAAACCCCAAGGCAACAATAGAATAGTTTGTGTGGGAAAACATTGTGACACATGGAATCTTAATAAACAAGTAGGACTTCTGGGGTGAAGTACAGAATGCCAGCTTCTTTCGCTTAGTTAGACTGAGAAAGAGACTGAGCACGTGGGCGGGGAGTTAGAAAGTCGTTGAGCCCTATCCTGGCACTTTTTATTTTTAAATGATGCAGGTCTTCTGTTTCAGTTTCAGATATGTTGACAGATTGAAAAATACAGCCTTGTATTTCATTCGCAATTGGTAAAAACAAGATGGCTGATTTTCAATTGCCAACATTGTAACTGGCATCTTTACTAGGATCAGTTCCCACAGGGCATTTCTGGTCCTTTTTCCTGTGCATAAGAAGGAATATCACACAGGTATGGATGGACCAATGAGGATGCCTAAATTCTGATGCCCATTTCATAATTTTCCATACAGATCGCAGTCTGAGCCATATTACTATACCTCATGGTAAGAGATTAAGTAAATGCACCTCTGCCTCCCTCATGTCTTGCCACCCGCCTCACTAACTGACAGAAACCCACATATGGAGGAATCACTTACTGACATCCCCTCCGTTCAGAGTTGGGGCATCTCCTAGTAGGCAGTATAGTAGAGGAAGGGAAGGCTTCATGCTTTGTGTTGTTTTTTTCTGCAAAACACACTGCCATCTTACCGGGGCACAGGACCGGGTAGCAGCTGCAACATCAAGGCTGGATTGAGCTGAAAAGCTGAAGGAATGGTGCCGGGTGGATAAGTGTGAACGAACGGAATGGGCAGTTGTTTACTCTGTTTTGTGGTTTGCTGGTAAATTAATGTAAAAATCCTCTTGGTTAGCAGCTGCAGACAGGGATGGGGTCTGAAATCTGCAGTGCTGAACAGGATGAGCAGTTGCATAATTTGCGTCTGCTCCTGTGTTTCAGTTGCAGCAAATCAGCCGGCGGGTGCAGAGACAGAGTATGTGGTTTGTGTACAGTTGTCTGCTCGGATTTTCTTATTAAATCGGCTAACCACTGTAGACGGGTTTGCTATAAAGGCTCTGTTTCTTTTCTATGCAGCTCACAGTTGAGACCGGGTAGGATCTGCTGGTACCCACTAATCCCTTTCAGCACCTGTGGTGGAAGGTAATAAGCAGGTGCTAAAAGTGATTAGTGGGAACAGTGACATAAGAGCTCATAGGATATGTGGTGATTAATGCGACAGAATCATCCCAGTTAACCAGCTCCCACGCCCTCATTAAGCAGCAGTATTGTCCATAGGATGCATGGCCACTTAATTGGTTCCCAGAGGGACGCCCAATAAAGTGGATGTTCCAATTCTCCGCATCCCAATTAAGTGGCTTCTACTGTATTTAGATTATAACATGCGAGTAGGACTGTGCTGTGTATGTACATGTTAGTATTAACATATGTATAACTTATTTGATTTTATTGGAGCACGCTTTAAGAACCTCTTTGAAAATGAGCTTTACTCAACAGTTACATCCCTGTTCATAAATTATTTTATGAATGACATTTTACTGCTAGTAGCAAGCATAAATAATGAGTTGGAGAAAGAGACTTGGTGGACAGATGTGGTCACTTGACCATGAATTTATTGCAACACATTTTGAACCTCATTACATGGTTTCATTTTATAAGTGCAGTAAAGGCGGCTCCAGGATGTGCATAATGTTAGAGTAACTCTGCTTCTTTGGTGCATAAAACACTTGACTGCATCTTCTTCACTCATCAAGCTATTACCCCATAATAATGCACACCCTGTTTTGCTTTACTGTATAATGACACCATGGCGTCTTGTTTACCCCTGTTGGTCTAACTACTCAGTCAGCCAGGGAAATGCAGTTGCTGTGCTTTCGAGCATGCTACTCTGTTGGCCACAGGTCTGCTGCCTGATATTTACTCCAGTGATTGGGTGCTGCTTTTGGGTCATTGGTCCTAAAGTCCTTTCAGAAATTAAGGAGCTAACCCAGTCCTTCCTAGGCACTGCTCATATTCTGCTGTAGTGTGAATGTGATAGGGATTCCAGTTGATGGACTGTTACTGTAGCTGTAATTGTAGTTCCCACTTCTGGTACTCTTCCCACATTCACATTGCCCCCTCCCTGCTACAACCTTTTAGTATCTGAAAGTTGTCTCCCATTAATTTGTTGCAACTGGAACATGGAAGGTGGGAAATTATGGGAGGGAGAAGTCTGAGGGTTCTAACCACCTGCTTTCTGAGGACATTGCACCTGTTCCCCAGACTTCATAGTGTGAATGTACAACTGACCATATTTTTCTTTGGCAGAAAAACTTGAAAAGGAGGCGGAGGAGGAGAGATTATGGAAGCATAAGGCTGCTGCGGAGAAAGCATTTCATGAGGGGATGGCAGCCAAGCTGGTGCTACGCAGGTTACCTATAGGAACTGACACATAATCATAACAGGTGTGCATGCAGAGCTTGCCTTTTTGTAAACAGTAGTTTATTTTATGGAGCCCACTTCTGTGCTTTACTGCTCAAAAGAATGGGTCCAGTTCCCAGCAGGCAGAACAAACTTAAGTTTGCATGTTTGCAGTATGTATTTTTTGTTCCAGATAATTTATACCCTGTTTCCACAGTCTGTGGAGTGGCCAAACACCCCTGCACCTCAGCCCAGTGACCAGAACTTTCCACTGGGACTTAAGATTGTGTTTCCGCTCATGGCCTGGGGCCTGTGGGTAGCCAGAGATGGCCAGCCAAACCGGAGACTGGCTTTTCCACCTTTTTCCCCTAGGGGAGCAGGGGTGTACTGCGCCCCCTTGTCCCTGATGTGGTGGACCCTGGCTGCCCTCCTGCCATTGCCAGGGACCAGGCTTGCACTGGGTGCCATGTCCCACCCTCTCTAGGAGAGGAGAGCTGGATGCTCAGTCAGGTCCCGAACCAGGGTCACTGGTGTGGCGTACAGCACCTCAGCTCTGACAGTGGGCTGGCCTTTGCTGTATATTTTAATGCTTTATCTCTCCTAAAGTCAGTCTAATTTGACTTCGTCTCTTATTGAAATGTGCATGCATTGTGGGTGTGACTTTTCAAATCAGTCTAAACAGGTGGGGCTATTTTACTTTTATCTGTGTTAACACTGCATGGAGAGCTGCTTTAAGTGTACAGATGTATCCATTCCTATGCCACCATATGGTAAGATAGTGGCACCAGTCAGGAGAGCATTTGGGGCCTGGTTCCTCAGTGGTTAATAATGCAGCCCACAACCTCACCTAAAGGCCAAAACATTTAAGTTCACTCCTTCCTCAGACAAAGAATCCAGAGACTGGACTTGCTGGGTAAGAGGACCTTCACGTCGGCCACCCCTGGCCATTAGGTCCTGAACTACATGGTCCAGTTCCTCAGCCTAGTTTGAAACAAGCCCAGGAATTGGCCAGTTCATTTCCGATGGCTAGAAGAAGCAGCAGCTTTTTCAGTCCGGAGCTGATGCGGTCTGCATCTCCTCCACTTGGCCTCTGACGCCATTGATGCTTTGGCCAGGGTGGCGCGGCTGGCATCTGCCTGTGCTGGCACTCCTAGCTCAGGGTGTGGGGGTTCACCCAGGATGTTCAGTTATCTATCCTGAACACCCTTTCAGGAGTTACAAATTGTTTGGTGCCAATGTGCAACAGATCCTTGATGCCCTACAGGCCTCTGGACGTACTCTTAGATCTGTCCACTGCATGTCACATAATGCAGCTAAAGTAGACATGTGCCCTTTTATAAGCGACCAAGAAGTCAGACCCCCGCCAGACCTCAGAACAAGTGTCGTGGGTTCACCCTTGCCTACCCCTGCTCCTAGAGGTGGTAGTACAACCCCACTGCGCCTCCTCCACCTCTGCCTGATCTTACTTCGAGAAGCAACTCTTGCAGTAGGTTACACCATTAGCACTGAAGCCGGCAGGCGCCAGGACCCCATGGAAAAATTCTAGCTAGCAGTATCCAGTGGTGGACCGCCCGACCCCTCCCGGCGTCTGGCATCACATAAAGGGGTGGTCCCCAGTGTCCCCAGTTCTTTTCCGCCGTCGACTGCCAGCATAGACCTCACGGACGCCGCATCAACGATACGGCGTGCAAAATCTTTACAAAACCATGTCTACTTCTCCAGCATCTTCTGTGAAGGACACCCCTCAAAGTACACCTGCGACGAAGCAGATCCCCTTCGCCAGCTATCATTCGGGTTTGTGGAGGTGCCTGGGCCCGAACACGGCACCCAGGCCTGCTCCATCTGCCAACAATTTAATAGCAGGACCAGGATCGTCACCAAAAGGCCTTCAGGGTTCCTTCTTGAGAGAAACCGCAAAATGGAAAAAGACCCTCCAAAGGGATTCTTCCAATAAGACCGGAAGCACCAGGACAAGCACCGGGACTCTGGTAGGTCGGGATCCCCAGCAGGGCCTCTGAATCCAGGGCCAGCTCCAGTTGTCACGTGGTCCGACCGTTCTCCTTCTCGGGCCCGCTTCAACCTCCCTCAGTTATGGTAAGGTCTTCAGGGGTTCTTCAGCCTCCTTGCACCCGCTTAAGACCCACTGGGCGCCCGACTCTTCTTCCAGGCATGACTCTTCAGAAAACATAGGAAGTCTTCCTCAAAATCTGGCGGGTGTCATACAGCCGCGGGACACCCGACCTCAGGTCCGTCTCCCAGCCTCCCAAGGTCCCGGAAAGGAAGACCAGAATCTGCGCCTCTTAAGTGGGCGTCACAGAATGAAGAGGTGCCTGACCCGGCGCCTGAAAAGCGGACTCCCGACCCGACAGCAGTTGTATGGATGCCGGGTGATCCCCGACCCCTAAGGAGCCAACTCCACCTCCTAGGAGCAGATCTAGAGAGAGAAAAGATGCCCATCACGGTCTCCCTTTGGGTCTCCGGGCCCTTAATGACCCAGGGACAGATGACACTCACGGGGCATGACTCTGGACCGGATCGTCCGATACCTCCAGGTCTCCATCCCCTATAGTCCCCATCACCAGACCCACGAGACCAGCCAAGGTCACCACTGGATGATCCTCTTTCTCCAAAATCATGAGGCACATCCAGGAGAATATGGGATGGGAGACTGAAGACTTGGACCCTGAGAGACAACGCCTTGCCCATTACCTTTGGCAAAAGGACCCAAAGCCTGTGGTGGTCCCACTTCTACTGGACACCTTATTGGACATCACCAAGGTGGCTTAGGCGTCCGCACTAGAACACGGCTGTTCCTAAGAAGGCTGACCTGCCTCTACAGAGCTCCTGTGGAGGACCTGTATCTGGCGCAACTCCCGGCAGACTCACTGGTCATTCTGGGGTCTCATGATTGGTCTCAACGACCACAACACTTGAGTACCTAGCTCCAGACCAAGAATCTAAGTAAACAATTAGATTCTATGGGAGACGATGTATGTGGCTGCCAAATGCTCGATAAGGTCTTTGAATTACCTCACGCACATGGTGCAATTTCAAACGCCTCTCTGGGAGCAGGGCCAAGACCTTTTGAAGGACTTGCGGATGGCGAATGGGAGGAGCTGCTCAACCTCCTTCATACTGGGTCGGACGTGAGGACCCAGGTTCTCCAAGCAGCTTATGATTCAGCGGACTCAGCTGCCAGGGGAGCAGTTACTGGCGTTTGTCTTCAGAGACACTCTTGGTTGAGAGTCTCCGGATCTCACCGAGAAACCGCTCTTGCAGCAGGTTACACCACTAGGACTGAAGCTGGCAGGCGCCAGGACCCCGGAAATTTCTAGCTAGCAGTATCCAGCGGGACCGCCCGACGTCAGGCATCATATAAAGGAGCGGTCCCCGAATCTCCAGTTCTTTTCTTGCCATCGACTCTGCCAGCATCGGCCTCATGGTCCCACTCTAGTGTACGATTTACTAAGAACTTTACAGTTTACCACTAAATGTTGGCATCTCCAACTCCTTCAGAAGGACATCCTTCCAAGTGTGCCTGTGGCAAACAGATCCTTTCAGGATCTTTATTCATCCTGCCTCGTGGTGCTTAGGCCGAACACGACACCAAGGCCTGCTCCTTTGTCAGGGGTTCAGTAGTCGCACCAGGATCTGCCGCCATAAGGCACTTTAGGGGTTCCTCTTGGAAGAAAAGTTAAAAGCATGGACAAAGACCCTGCCTCCAGAGGTGAGTCTACCTCTAAGTCCCACAAACACCGGGACAAGCATCGGGAGAAGGCCAGGTCCAGATCCCCTAACCGGCCTTAGACTCGCGCACCAGCTCAGACTCCACGTGCTCAGACCGCTCTCCCTCCAGGGCTCACTCTCAGCCCCTCCAGTAGAGGTCAAGTCTTCAGGCAGTACTTTGGCTTCTCTACATCCCATCAAGATTTCCAGGCCTTGGCTTCCTCAACACCCTCTCGGGCCTCATCAAAATCTTCAGACCGTGACCAGTCCAAGTCATCTTCAAAGCTTCTTCAGGCGGCGCGGGACCCCAACACCAGATGGGTCTCCCAGGGTCGGATCCCCTCTTAGGAAGACTAAGGATGTGGCGTCCTTAAAGCAGACGGACAGGCGTCTGCAAAGCACCCGACGTCGGTGAGACATTTGCTGCAGCGAAGACTGCCCCGGTCACGGGACTATACAGAGGAGGACCCTTCCGCCTGTTCCTTGGCAAGCATTCTGGACTACCTGTGGTCCCTTTCTCAGCAAGGGCTTTGGTCGTGACCCTTAAGGTGCACCTGGCAGCCATCTCTGCTTACGAGGCTGGCAGACCTGGAAGCAGTCGGTGCGCAGGAGAAGGTGGTCGAGCGATATTTCAAAGGCCTTGATCACATTCCCCCTCGGTGCGAGAACCTCCACCTCCGGGGATCTACTACTGGTATTGGCCAAGCTCATGGGCAAGCCATTCAACCAGTGCACAGGACGATATCTCCCACCTGTCGTGGAAGACCGCCTTCTTGGTGGCTATCCGTCAGCCAGAAGGATGGGAGCTCCAGGCGCTGTCCGAGTCTCCTTATCTGGTCTTCCACAGGGACAAGGTTTTCCTGCGCCCGCACCGAAGTTCCTTCTGAAGGTGGTGTCGAGTTTCATTTTAATCAGGTGTTGACTCTGCTGGTGTTCTACCCCAATCACATCGGAGGCGAATATAGGTTCCATACTTTGGACCCTAGAAGGCGCTTATAAGGGCGTATGGCTGAAGTTCAGGAGAGGGTTCGCCAGCTGTTTGTCACCTAAGCTGAAGCCGCACCTGGCAGACCTGCAGCCAAGCGGGACGATAAGCAGGTGGTTCACCTCTTGCATAGATCTTGCTATAGGTTGGCGGGCATGGAGCCTCCCAAAGGGATAAGAGCTCATTCTACCCGCCATACTGCTGCATTGGTGGCTGCTTCCAGGGATGTCCCTATCCAGGATATTTGCAGGGCTGCTACCTGGAACTCGGCACATACCTTCATTACCCACTACCACATCGACCTTGAGTCACGCCGGGATGCTGGTTTGGGGCCTCGGTTCTCCAGTCTCTATTCCTTAAGTAGGGCATTAGCGCCTTGCCTCCCTCCTCCTGGAGAACTGCTAGGAGTCTGCCAGACAGTGTGGATGAACAACATAAAAATCAAAGCACTCACAAATCCCTGGCTCACGCAAGCTATTGGCACAACTCAAAAGTAGGGATCACCTCTGGGCCACTGCAAGAGCTACTGGCACTCTGTCGGACATTCAAAAAGTATAAACAGGCTCGTTACCACTGTACTAAACAGATCCGCTTGATGAAGAGGTCCTACTTCAAGAATGCCCTCTCTAACTCCTGGGGCGAAGGGAAATCCTTCTGGGACAACATAAAGAATATCATGGGTCAGCAGTCCAAATCCTCTCCTACAATAATGAATGTGGATGGAACCACTACATTAGACCCAGAGATCATTGCAAACACTCTAAATGATACCTTCACGCAGCTTAGTGGTGTCCTCTCATCTGATTTCTTCACTGATGCTGACCCTCCAATTTCTACTTCTACTACTGCCTCTCCAACCAAACCACCCTTCCATTTCAAACTAGTAAAGGCACATGAAGTCTATAAATATGTAAAGAAGGCCATTTCTAAGTCCCGAGCAAGCAGCGACACTATTGACCTTAAACTTCTGTCCCTCACTCTCTAGGAAGTTCTGCTCCCCTCACAAAATTTTCAATCTCTCCTCTGCTACAGCCAATTCCCTAGGAAATGGAAAGCTGCAGTTGTCACTCTGGTGCACAAAAGTGGTGATAAGTCACTGCCTGGTAACTATCGCCCGATATCAATACTACCACCTCTTTCTAAGGCCCTTGAACGCTTGGTGGCGGACCAACTCTCAGACTACCTGGAAAAGCACATCCTGTGCATTCAGCAGCATGGATTTAGGAAAGGGCACAGCACATCGACTGCCCTACTTGAATTCTCAGGAGCAATCCACAATGCCATGGACAAAGGAAACCTAACTGGAGCAGTCTACATTGACTTAACCAAGGCATTTGACACAGTTCACCATGGCCTACTTATCAAACAACTACTATCCCTAGGGCTCTCTAGGTCCTGGTGACTGGGTAAAATTACCTTGCTCAGCGCTCTCAATCTGTAAAAGTAGCTGGAGTTCTCTGACTCAAAACCGGTTGCTCCAGGAGTTCCCCAGGGATCCATCCTGGGCCCCTCTTTTCAGCCTTTCCTAAACTCCCTCCCCAAATCCTGCCCTGAACAAATAATCCTCTATGCCGACGATGCCGTGATTCTTGCCACTCATAAAGATCCGAACCTCTTACGCCTCAACCTTCAGCATGCTTTTTCCAAAGTTGAGATGTGGTTCCTTGAACATAAGCTGGTTCTAAACCACAAAAAAACTAAATCCATGCTCTTCTCTAACCCGCAAAACAAGAAACGGCAAGTCCCACTCACCATTAATATATACCTAGGAAATACCCTTGAACAAGTGCCAATTTTCAAATATCTTGGAATCAACTTTGATCAAGGCCTAACCTTTGCAACTCACGTTGATAGTACAGCAAAAACTATTAATCAGCGAAATTGGGATTCTGTATCGGAACCGACAGCTTCTTACCCATTTTGCACTGAGGATTGCCATCCAATCCTCTCTCATCAGTCGTTGATTATGGCTTAGTTATATACGGATCTGCCACTACTACAGCACTTAGTCGCATTACAACATCCCTAAATAAGGCCTGTCTGTTGCTCACTGGTGCACACCGACGTACCCACACATGTGAACTCTGTGCTGACTCAGGTTGGTTGCAACCCTCAAACCGGATAAAGTACCTTACCTGCCTGATGGCGAAAAAATCCACTCTGGGCCTCACTCCACCCTGTATCCAAGACCTGTTATGCCCGAGCCAGCACCCGCTTTTACCAGAAGATCAGAACACCAGCCTCTCCAAGTCCCCTGATGCCGGACTTCTCAGGGACAAAGATCATTTGCCTATCGTGCCCCCAGCTGGCTAAATGCCCTCAGCACTCATATTACTGCCTCCACCTCTCTAGGTATTTTCAAATCAAGGCTTTTCTCTCACCTTGCCACCTCCAGCTCCTGTGACTGCCCTGATTAAACCTCCTATTTTCTCACTACCCACCCTGTCCCGTTATTTGACAAAGACATGTTTGGGAAACCTTTTCTCCTGCTGTCTGCTCCCCACAACTTTCACTTACCCTCTCTGTTCTGGACTTTTTCCTTATTTGTTTCTCCTAATCTGGCATGACCTCTTTCTTGTAATAATAATGTGATTATTGATATCTCGTGTCCTTTTGCGCAAATGATTTGATATGTATTTGTATATGTATATGTTTTCTTGCTCTTGACACAATACAAATTGTTGTGTTATCTATGTAACTTTTTGTACTGTACCTAATTGACGTGCAACCTTTGTAAAAGAGCCTCTGGCTCAAAGGTAGTAATTCCTAGAACAATAAACTAAACTGCTAAGGACAGAGCCTTCAAAAACCAGGACAACATTACAGCACCTAGCCAAACTGCCTCTTACAGCATGTTACCGGAGTGGTAAAGAGCTGATGTTTCTTGGTCTTACTGAAGAGGTTCTCTTGGTTTTTGAGGCTTCATCAAAGTCCTCCTCCCTTTAGACTTCAAGTATGAGGTTTTTTTTTTGCTCTGAAGCACTGTTTGAAACATAGATGGCCATGTATATGTTGAGTTTGAACACAGAGAACTTTCTGTGGTTATAGGCCCTCCCTTATGGATGTACATTTGATTGCTATTTCAGCTTATCAAGTGAAATTGGGATTTTGAACTGCACTTTGGAGAAAATGGTTAACCTTTTTACATGACATAACTGACGTATCTCGCCTACATGTACTTACCCTGTATGGGACCCCAAACTGCCTTGTCGAGCATCTAAAGACACACTTTGAGAGGCTGAATGCAACCTTAATTTTGTGTCCAGAAAACTGATTTTCCTAGTGGTAGTCTCATCTGGTGGGGTCAGAGCTGCAAGTGTGTGACCTTCATATTAATGGTCAAGTACATCTGCATCATTATACTGAACACCATTCCAAAGCCGTTGTGCCGCCCCACCCCCACCGATGGTTTGTGAGTTTCACATAAACCAGTCCTTGGTGTGTTGCAGGTGCCCTTTTCCCAGAGTTCACGCTTAACATGATGAAGTGCTGCATCCTTTGGCTAATAGGAGGGTGCTTCTGTTTTACTTTGAGGGCAGAATCCTTTTGTGGGGAGAAAGAGATACCAAAATAGTCGCCAGTGCTGTCCTTCTCTGAGTAGCCCATCTTTGAATGGATTGTCATGGCTGAACCACAAGTTAAAATGGGCTGTCTATATTGATTGAGTAGTTGCAAGCTTAAGTAGAAAACTGGGAACCCTCTATAGACTGAAATACTTTGACTATTGGAGTATGCCCAAAACTTGTTAATGTAATGATTTTGTGAATTTTGGACTATGGTAACCGTGTATGGGGGCTCGGGATGGAGCTGGCAAGGCTGGATGTAATGTACAATAGGCTTGTGCTTCATCCTCGATGCCCCCAGGAGAAAACACCATTGTAGTTTGTATAGGACTTTAGACTGGTAGAGACTCCATGAAAGAAGAAATGGGGATTTTACTGGCCTTTATAGTAAAAATTACGAGGGAGGAATTACCTAGATATGTTTTGGATACTTTTAGGATCAGGGAAACAAGGGAAGGATTGAGATGTGCCCAGGGTATAACATTTACTGTCCCAGTGTGTAATTTGAGAATTGGGAGATCCTTGATTCCAAATAGAGGTCCTGTTATACTGGAACTCACTGCCCACTTATCTTCGTGGAGGTAAATATACCAACACCATTGGGTCCTAAAAAAAAAAAAATTCATGAAGTCTTGCTGTATTCTAACATATGCAGTGATCCCCTACCTTTGAACTGCCCCAGAGAACAGAGTTAACTTTCTATGCAGAGCATAGAATGCTGAGCTCGAGCTCGGTTGGGGTCTCTGTCTGGAGTGTTTCAAACTCAAACCGTCAGATTCTTTACTCCGCCTCACTGAACGGTCGCTCCAGAGATTTCTCCTTCAGCTCAGTTCAAAAGTCTGTTAAAGTCTCAGTTTTCGTCAGTTTTTAAACCGAAAAAGTTATCCGCCTAGTCGGTTCAGTCTCTGTCTGTGGTGCTGTGAGTACTAGATAGGAATTGTTCTGTTTTTTGTGTGGAACTTGTAAAAGTGCAGGTTGGTTCGGCTGAACCGTCCATTTGATAGTGGCATTTTGTGTTTTACTTAGTGCGTGGTTACCGGTTCTATAAAACAAAAAAAAAAAAAAATGTTTTACTACGTTTATTTCCAATACCTGTGACACGGTTAGGAACCGATAAGGGTGTCTTGCCTGGTGGTTGCCATAAAAAGGGTACGTTGGTTAGGTTGGCCATGTCTGAAAAACCAGGCCCACTGGGTTTCAACACTGCAGTGAGTGTGGGGAGGTCTTTGCTAAGGCCAATCCCCACACCACCTGTGTTTATTGTCTGGGGTTTGACCACCTTGATTCAGATTGCCAAATATGTAAAAATTTTCCCAAATCTACCCTTGAGAAGAGATTAGGTAGACTGAGGGAAAAGGAGGCCGAGAAGTCCGCTGACCCGGATGGCTAGCCCGGTTCGGTTCCGACCGAACCAAAAGGGGTGCCCTCCGGACAGGGCGATACTTTTTCGGGTCAAAGGAGAGCCAGTTCCGACAAAGCGCAAAGAAAAATCATCCGGTTCGGATCCAGAGGTTTATGTTCCGACCGCCGAAGAGATAGCCAAAGCGATTCGGGTTGTGGAATCGCTTCGCCTGGTTCCTACCGATCCGGCACCTTCTGGCAGGGGTTTGATTCAGTTGGTTCCCCCGGTTCAAGATTATACCCTTGAAGATTTTTATGAACCGGAGTTTGAAGAGGAAGGGGAATTTGAGGATGATGGTGAAAGTGAGGGTCTGGATGTGCCTGTGGAACAGGACATCTCCCCAGACAGACCTTCAGGTGTTTCCTTCCTAGACTTGAGTCCCCTTCTCACTTTATGTTCTATAGAAAGGTGGCTGAAACCCTTCAGCTTCCTATGGAGGAGGAGGCATTGGAGGATCGAGGAGCCTGATTATGTAGAAATGATGGACATCCCAGAGTCCAGGAGACTGTCTATTCCCCTCCACAAATCCTTTGGGAAGCAGACACAAAAAATTCTAAAGTCTCCTAACACTATACCTCCTGTGGATAGAAGGATGGACAAGAGGTACACACTTTCAGGCTCAGACACAGAGTTCTTATATCAACAATGCAGCCATGTTGGGGTAGTGCAGGCTGCTGCCTGTGACAAGGCAAATATTCCCTTGGCTTCATACACCCCAGACAAGGACTCCAGGAAGACTGATGCCATGGCAAAAGAAACTGTACATGGCATCTTCTTTGGGACTCAGGCAGGCTAATGGTAGGCCTATACAGCCAGGTACCAGAAGTCCATGTGGGACACTGTACTGGCACTGGCTAAACAGGCCTCCCCCAACTAGCCAAGGAGCTGGAGGAGGTGGCTGCAGATGGGATTGAGGCATCAAAGTACAGTTTCGTGTGCTGTGGACTCCAGTGATGTCATCAAGAGTCATGGCTACATCTGTGGCTCTTCGGAGAATGGCTTGGCTCAGATGTACTAGCCTCTCTCAGGATACTCAGGCTAAGGCCATGGATTTTCCCGTAGGGGGTAATTTTCTGTTTGGGGAGCAGACAGAGAATTACATGAAGAAAATGGACGAGTACAGGACCACTTATAGGAGTGCTCAGGCCAAGGAAAGGCAGGCAGCTCCTCAGAGGCAGCAGTCTAGGGGCAGGCCTTTTCATAGGCCTTTTTACCAAGCACAGGCCTCTTCTCCTTTTTCGCAGAGGGGGTTCTTCAGAGGGAGAAGCAGAAGGGGGATGAACAGGGCTGCATCCACTCCTCAGCCTAAGGCTCCTGCCAAGCAGACACCCTGATGTGTCTGCCAGGTCGACTCTCCTATTCCAGTGCAGGCTGGCTTACTTTGTCCAGGACTGGAGGTCTGTTGCATCAGACAAGTGGGTCTTGGACGAGTAAGCCAGGGACTGGTTCTCAGCTTCAAAAATGTCCAAAGATGGGAGCAGATCTTTTCCTGCAGGTCTCTCAGAAACCCTTGCCCTAGAGGCAGAGGTTTCATCTCTTCTGGCCTTAAGAACCATAGAGTTCCTACCCTACACAGTGGCAAAGGTCTGTACTCAGGTACTTCTTATTCCAAAAAGACAGGGAGTGGCGACCATCCTAGACCTAAGAAACCTGAACAAACATCTTTCAAAACCAAAGTTCAAGATGGTAACTCTAGGAATAATTCTTCCTCTCTAAGGCCAGGGGTCTGGCTAGCCTCACTGGACCTCAAAGATGCCTATTTTCACATTCCCATCAGGTGCTCCCTCAGAAAGTACCTCAGGTTGAGGTGCCTCAGGCCATTATCAGTTCAAAGCAATGCCCTTCGGTCTAACATCAGCCCCAAGGGTTTTCACAAAGTGCTTGGCAGTAGTCGTTGCCTTTCTAAGAAGGCAAAAGATTTCATTTTTCCATATCTGGATGACTGGCTCATAGTGAACCAGTCTCCAGACCAAGTCAAGTCAGACCTGCAAGTGACCCAGCAAGTGCTTACTTCTCTAGGATTTCTTCTCAACCTTGACAATGCAGCTCCTTACCTCTGTAGGGGCGGAGCTGGATACTGTCAAAGCAAGAGCCTTTCTTCCCCTGGAAAGAGCAAGAATTCTTATAGAACTGGCTTCTTCCTTCAGCCTTTAGGTGTCTTGACCAGCAAGGCATTTCCTCCAGCTCTTGGGCCACATGGCAGTTTCTACAGCAGTGATCCAAGGGGCAGGATTCCAGATGAGGGATGTACAGTTCCATCTGAGGGCCTTTTGGTCCCAAAGGAAGGATTCCCTTACCAAACTGATTCCTGTGACTTGGACCCTGATCCAGGCCCTTCAGTGGTGGCAGGATCAGGACAGCTTAAGGCAAGGGGTCTCATTTGCCACTCTGTCTCATTCAGTGGTCCTTACCACGGATGCTTCTCTTCTGGGGGCCCCTCACTGCCCAGGGACTGTGGTCCCCTCAGGAATCCCTTCTCCATATTAGTCTCCTAGAACTCAGGGCAGTTTTTCTGGCCCTGAAAGCTTTCTCGGTCAGTGCAGAACAGGGTGGTTCAAGTCAGAACAGAAAACACCACCACCATGTGGTACATCAACAAGCAGGGAGGCACTCGGTCTACGGCCTTGTGCACAAAAGCCATGAAGTTGTGGCCACTGGCTTATTCCCTGCAGGCCTCTCTGACAGCAGTTCATCTTCCAGGGAAGGACAATGTGCTAGCAGATGCACTGAGCAGGATCTCTCAGGGCCATCACGAATGGTCCCTGGACCCTCAGGTGTTGAGTGATTTTTTTCAAGGTGGGGCACTCCAGAGTTAGTTTGCAGACTTGCATCTTTCTCAGGGGGTTCTGGATATTCTCAAAGCTGCTCGAAAGCCCTCCACCAGAAATACTTATAACTCCAAATGGAAAGATTCAACATTTGGTGTTCCAAAAGATATTTATCCAGACACTGCTGAATTGCCTCACGGTTCTGGATTATACAGTGCCTTCAGAAAGTATTCACCGCTCTGGATTTTGTCACATTTGTGATGTTGCAAACTCAAATTAAAATACATTTATATGGGATTTTTGTCACGTATCACACAAATTACTCTCTAATGTCAAAGTGGAATGAAACTTCTGGAATTTTTGTACATTATTTAAAATAAAAATCAAATGTCTTGATTTGATAAGTATTCACCCTTTTCAATAACACTCCAAATTGAGCTGAGGTGCATCCAGTTTCCTTGTGAGATCACTCTAAAACTTGAATGGAGTCCACCTGTGGTCAGTTCAAATGGTTGACGTGATTTCAGAGGAAATGCACCTGTCTATACAAGGTCCCACTGTTGACGGTGCATGTCAGAGCAGAAACTCTACCATGAAGACCAAGGAGCTGTCCGTAGAACTCCGTGATAGAATTGTGAGGAGGCATAGATCTGGGGAGGGGTATAAAAACATTCTAGGGTGTTGAAAGTTCCCAGGAGCACAGTAAAGTCCATCATTAGGAAATGGAAAGATTACGGAACCACCCAGACTCTTCCTAGAGCAGACCGTCCTCCCAAACTGAGCAACGGGCAGAAGGACCTTGGTCAGGGAAGTGACCAAGAACCAATGACCACCCTGAGAGAACTACAGAGTTCCATGGCTGAGATGGGAGAACCTGTCCAGAGGACAACAATCTCTGCAGCACTTCACAGATGTAGCCTCTATGGGAGAGTGGCTAGGCGGAAGCCACTCCTGAGAAAAGCCATATAATAGCATGCTTGGAGTTTGCAAGAAGGCATGTGGCAGACTCTGAGACCATGTGGCAAAAGATTCTCTGGTCTGTTGAAACAAAAATTGAACTCTTTGGCCTGAATGCAAAGCTCTATGCCTGGTGCAAACCGAACACAGCTCATCACCCGTGTAACACCATCCCTACCATAAAGCATGGTGGTGGCAGCATCATGTTATGGGGATGCTTTTCAGCGGCAGGGACTGGGGCACTTGTCAGGATAGAGGGAACAATGAATGGAGCCAAATACAGGCACATCGTTGAGGAGAACCTGCATCAGTCTGCAATAGACCTTGGGCTGGGGCTAAGATTTACGTTCCAACAGGACAACGACCCCAAACATACAGCCAAAGCAACACTGGAGTGGCTTCAGAACAAGAAGGTGAATGTCCTTGAGTGGCTCAGCCAAAGCCCAGACTTGAATCCCATTGAGAATCTGTGGAAAGACTTAGATTGCGGTTCACCGACGCTCCCCATCCAGCTTGACAGAGCTTGAGCAAATCTGCAGGGAAGAATGGGCGAAAAATCCCCAAATCCAGATATGCAAAGCTGATACAGACATACCCAAGAAGACTCAAAGCTGTAATTGCTGCCAAAGGCGCTTCTACAAAGTATTGACTCAGAGGGGTGAATACTTAAGTAAACAAGATATTTCAGTTTTTAATGTTTCATACATTTTTGTTACACAATAACAATATTTTTGCCCCTTTAAATTGTTGAATATGCTGTGTGAATCAAGGGGGAAAAAGATAATTTCAATGCACTAATAATTCTGGTAGTAACACAATAGAATGTGACAAAATCCAAGGGGGGGTGAATACTTTCTGAAGGCACTGTATGGTCAATCTTAATGGCCTAGGCCTCAGACCAGCTACTCTTAAGGTACACTTGTCAGCTGTTTTCTGCTTTTCTGTCAGTGGAAAAGTCTTCCTCACTATCATCTCATCCTGTGTTCTGTAATTTTTAAAGGATTGCTTCACACCAATCCTCCTTTAGAGACCCTGCCCCTGCCTGGGATTTGAATGTTTGCATTGCTCAGCTTATGCAACCTCCTTTTGAGCCCATGTCCTCAGCAGAGCTCAAGTACTTGACTTGGAAAACTGTGTTCTTGGTAGCCATTACCTCTGCCAGGCATATCAGTGAATTGCAGGCCCGTCAGTGGAACCTGATTTTTATCTCCTTTCACAGGGATAAAGTGGTCCTTAGAACCAATAGAAGAGGCAGTATAGCGCAGAGGTTTAGGGCTCTGAGCTGCAAACCTGGAGACCTGGGTTTGAATCCCACAGCCCACTTGCATACTGTGTGACCCTGAGCAAGTCACTTAACGCCTTGTGCTCCCAGGTGCACTGGAAACAAGCTTGACAGTTGTGTGCCTTTCCTGGTTAAACAATTTCCCTTTCTTGCCCAAAGTGGTTTCAGACTTCCACTTGAATCAGTCTCTCTCCTTGTTTTCTTCACTGATCGCTCTTCCTCAGGTGAGAGGAGGCTACACAGTTTAGATGTTAAAAGAGCCCCTAGTTACTACATAGAGCGTACCAAGGGTCACAGGTTTGACTCCCTCCAGTTGTTCTCACTTGTGGAGAAGTGGGAAAGGGCAAACCTGCGACTAAGAACTATTACCAGGTGGATTGTATCTTGTATACAATTCTGCTATGAAAAACTGGGAAAGATTCCTCCTGCAGGCCTGAGGGCTCACTCCACCAGAGGTACAGCTGCTTCCCTGGCTGCTGCCAGTGATATTCCTCTCTCAGAAATTTGTCAAGCAGCCACCTGGAAAACAGTCCATACCTTTACCAAGCATTACTCTCTGGATATCCAGGCTAGGAGTGATGCTCGGTTTGGCACAGCAGTACTTCAGAGCCCATTCCCAAAGTAGGTTCTGTCCCTCCTCCATGGAGGTACTGCTTGGTAGTCGCATGTGTCAGAATACAGCAAGACTTCATGTTGTTTGAAAACAAAATTACTCACCTTAGTAATTATGTTTCTTCTATTGGAGTCTTGCTGTATTCTGACCTCCCCCCCCCTGCCTCCCCTCTCAGAACCTGTTTTTGGGAAGTGGGTGGGCAGGTGTGGTGTTGCACCCCAAGGGTGCTCCTTGTTTACACCCTCTCCTTTTGTTTGGGTGTTGATTTGTTACTGTTATTTGTATTAGATTTTTTGGGCTTCTTGACTTGAGTCTTCCTTTGGGAATCCAAAACTTTTTAATGCCAGTTGGCTAGTAGGAATTTTACGATTTCCACATAGAATTTTTAGTTAGTGGACTCGTAAGAATCTGACGGTTTGAGTTTGAAACAGTCTAGACAGCCGCCAACCGAGCTTGAGCTCAGCATTCTATGCTCTGCATAGAAAGTTAACTCTTTGTTCTCCAGGGCAGTTCAAAGGTAGGGGGTCACTGCATATGTCGGAATACAGCAAGACTCCAATAGAAGAAACACAATTACTAAGGTGAGTAATTTTTTCTTCTCAGATTAGGCTACTGCGCCCATGATATGTACATGAATATGTTGAATGAATGAAATGATGCAAAGTGGTAATTCTGCCAACCAATTGTATCTGTATAGTATTTTATAAGTACAGTGAAGCCGATTAATTGGGACTGCCTGGGTGCTGGAAGCTTTATGTCCTGATTAAGTAACTGTCTAATTATCAGAAGTAAGCAAAAATACTGAGAAGGGTGTGTTACACTTTAGACTACACGGCTAGGAAGTGTAGTGAGGCCACGAGGCCACCGGTCGGGTGCGCCCAGCCTCCCAGCCATGTGTTATGTCTAATGCACATCCTGGAGTGTCTTATTACGCTTATGAATTGGTTATTTAAAATACAGATGCATGTGATCACTAAAATGCATAATTAATAGTAAAAATGTATGTCCTAATTTTTCATAAAATAGTTCCTCTGCCTTTTTTTTTTTTATTGATTTGAGGACTTTTGAGCTGCTAAGGCATCCTTACTTGTATTTCTGTAGTTGTCAGGGCACCCCAAAAAAAAACAGTAGCCATACTTCCATTAGTTTGAACAAGAAATTCTGTTCTCTTTTTAAATATATAATTTTGCACGCTATGGTATCGGGTATGCTTAGGGAAAACGAGCAGCTTTTGTTTACAGCACACGGGAGAAAGCCATTACGGGATGCAGAAACGAAGCATTGCCAAAGGGATAAGCAGCGATCGGACTGCTGCAGAGAAAACCCCAAGGCAACAATAGAATAGTTTGTGTGGGAAAACATTGTGCACACATGGAATCTTAATAAACAAGTAGGACTTCTGGGAGTGAAGTACAGAATGCCCGCTCGCTCGTTTAGTTAGACTGAGAAAGAGACTGAGCACGTGGGCGGGGGAGTTGCGAGAAAGTCGTTGAGCCCTATCCTGGCACTTTTATTTTTAAATGATGCAGGTCTTCTGTTTCAGTTTCAGATATGTTGACAGATTGAAAATACAGCCTTGTATTTCATTCGCAATTGGTAAAAACAAGATGGCTGATTTTCAATTTGCCAACATTGTAACTAGCATCTTTACTAGGATCAGTTCCACAGGGCATTTCTGGTCCTTTTTCCTGTGCATAAGAAGGAATATCACACAGGTATGGATGGACCAATGAGGATGCCTAAATTCTGATGCCCATTTCATAATTTTCCATACGAATCGCAGTCTGAGCCATATTACTATACCTCATGGTAAGAGATTCGTAAATGCACCTCTGCCTCCCTCATGTCTTGCCACCCGCCTCACTAACTGACAGAAACCCACATATGGAGGAATCACTTACTGACATCCCCCTCCGTTCAGAGTTGGGGCATCTCCTAGTAGGCAGTATAGTAGAGGAAGGAAGGCTTCATGCTTTGTGTTGTTTTTTTCTGCAAAACACACTGCCATCTTACCGGGGGGGCACAGGACCGGGTAGCAGCTGCAACATCAAGGCTGGATTGAGCTGAAAAGCTGAAGGAATGGTGCCGTGGGTGGATAAGTGTGAACGAACGGGAATGGGCAGTTGTTTACTCTGTTTTGTGGTTTGCTGGTAAATTAATGTAAAAAATCCTCTTGGTTAGCAGCTGCAGACAGGGATGGGGTCTGAAATCTGCAGTGCTGAACAGGATGAGCAGTTGCATAATTTGCGTCTGCTCCTGTGTTTCAGTTGCAGCAAATCAGCCGGCCGGTGCAGAGACAGAGTATGTGGTTTGTGGGCGAGTTGTCTGCTCCGGATTTTCTTATTAAATCGGCTAACTCACTGTAGACGGGTTTGCTATAAAGGCTCTGTTTCTTTTCTATGCAGCTCACAGTTGAGACCGGGTAGGATCTGCTGCTGTACCCACTAATCCCTTTCAGCACCTGTGGTGGAAGGTAATAAGCAGGTGCTAAAAGTGATTAGTGGGAACAGTGACATAAGAGCTCATAGGATATGTGGTGATTAATGCGACAGAATCATCCCAGTTAACCAGCTCCCACGTCCTCATTAAGCAGCAGTATTGTCCATAGGATGCATGGCCACTAATTGGTTCCCAGAGGGACGCCCCAATAAAGTGGATGTTCCAATTCTCCGCATCCCAATTAAGTGGCTTCTACTGTATTTAGATTATAACATGCGAGTAGGACTGTGCTGTGTATGTACATGTTAGTATTAACATATGTATAACTTATTTGATTTTATTGGAGCACGCTTTAAGAACCTCTTTGAAAATGAGCTTTACTCAACAGTTACATCCCTGTTCATAAATTATTTTATGAATGACATTTTTACTGCTAGTAGCAAGCATAAATAATGAGTTGGAGAAAGAGACTTGAGTGGACAGATGTGGTCACTTGACCATGAATTTATTGCAACACATTTTGAACCTCATTACATGGTTTCATTTTATAAGTGCAGTAAAGACGCTCCAGGATGTGCATAATGTTAGAGTAACTCTGCTTCTTTGGTGCATAAAACACTTGACTGCATCTTTTGCTTCACTCATCAAGCTATTACCCCATAATAATGCACACCCTGTTTTGCTTTACTGTATAATGACACCATGGCGTCTTGTTTACCCCTGTTGGTCTAACTACTCAGTCAGCCGGAAATGCAGTTGCTGTGCTTTCTAAGCATGCTACTCTGTTGGCCACAGGTCTGCTGCCTGATATTTACTCCAGTGATTGGGTGCTGCTTTTGGGTCATTGGTCCTAAAGTCCTTTCAGAAATTAAGGAGCTAACCCAGTCCTTCCTAGGCACTGCTCATATTCTGCTGTAGTGTGAATGTGATAGGGATTCCAGTTGATGGACTGTTACTGTAGCTGTAATTGTAGTTCCCACTTCTGGTACTCTTCCACATTCACATTGCCCCCTCCCTGCTACAACCTTTTAGTATCTGAAGTTGTCTCCCATTAATTTGTTGCAACTGGAACATGGAAGGTGGGAAATTATGGGAGGGAGAAGTCTGAGGTTCTAACCACCTGCTTTCTGAGGACATTGCACCTGTTCCCCAGACTTCATAGTGTGAATGTACAACTGACCATATTTTTCTTTGGCAGAAAAACTTGAAAAGGAGGCGGAGGAGGAGAGATTGCGGAAGCATAAGGCTGCTGCGGAGAAAGCATTTCATGAGGGGATAGCGAAAGCCAAGCTGGTGCTACGCAGGTTACCTATAGGAACTGACCGCAATCATAACAGGTGTGCATGCAGAGCTTGCCTTTTTTTGTAAACAGCAGTTTATTTTATGGAGCCCACTTCTGTGCTTTACTGCTCAAAAAGAATGGGTCCAGTTCCCAGCAGGCAGAACAAACTTAAGTTTGCATGTTTGCAGTATGTATTTTTTTGTTCCAGATAATTTATACCCCGTTTCCACAGTCTGTGGAGTGGCCAAACACCCCCTGCACCTCAGCCCAGTGACCAGAACTTTCCACTGGGACTTAAGATTGTGTTTCCGCTCATGGCCTGGGGCCTGTGGTAGCCAGAGATGGCCAGCCAAACCGGAGACTGGCTTTTCCACCTTTTTCTCCCCTAGGGGAGCAGGGGTGTACTGCCGCTCCCCCTTGTCCCTGATGTGGTGGACCCTGGCTGCCCTCCCTGCCATTGCCAGGGACCAGGCTTGCACTGGGTGCCATGTCCCACCCTCTCTAGGAGAGGAGAGCTGGATGCTCAGTCAGGTCCCGAACCAGGGTCACTGGTGTGGCGTACAGCACCTCAGCTCTGACAGTGGGCTGGCCTTTGCTGTATATTTTTAATGCTTTTCATCTCTCCTAAAGTCAGTCTAATTTGACTTCGCTCTCTTATTGAAATGTGCATGCATTGTGGGTGTGACTTTTCAAATCAGTCTAAACAGGTGGGGCTATTTTACTTTTATCTGTGTTAACACTGCATGGAGAGCTGCTTTAAGTGTACAGATGTATCCATTCCTATGCCACCATATGGTAAGATAGTGGCACCAGTCAGGAGAGCATTTGGGGCCTGGTTCCTCAGTGGTTAATAATGCAGCCCACAACCTCACCTAAAGGCCAAAACATTTAAGTTCACTCCTTCCCCCTCAGACAAAGAATCCCAGAGACTGGACTTGCTGGGTAAGAGGACCTTCACGTCGGCCACCCTGGCCATTAGGGTCCTGAACTACATGGTCCAGTTCCTCAGCCTTGGTTTGAAACAAGCCCAGGAATTGGCCAGTTCATTTCCCGATGGCTAGAAGAAGCAGCAGCTTTTTCAGTCCGGAGCTGATGCCGGTCTGCATCTCCTCCACTTGGCCTACGACGCCATTGATGCTTTGGCCAGGGTGGCCGCGGCTGGCATCTGCCTGTGCTGGCACTCCTAGCTCAGGGTGTCGGGGTTCACCCAGGATGTTCAGTTATCTATCCTGAACACCCCCTTTCAGGAGTTACAAATTGTTTGGTGCCAATGTGCAACAGATCCTTGATGCCCTACAGGCCTCTGGACGTACTCTTAAGATCTGTCCACTGCATGTATCACATAATGCAGCTAAGAGTAGACATGTGCCCTTTTATAAAGCGACCAAGAAGTCCAGACCCCCCGCCAGACCTCAGAACAAGTGTCGTGGGTTCACCCCTTTGCCTACCCCTGCTCCTAGAGGTGGTAGTACAACCCCCACTGCGGCCTCCTCCACCTCTGCCTGATCTTATTTCGAGAAGCAACTCTTGCAGGTTACACCATTAGCACTGAAGCCGGCAGGCGCCAGGACCCCATGGAAAAATTCTAGCTAGCAGTATCCAGTGGTGGACCGCCCCGACCCCTCCCCGACGTCTGGCATCACATAAAAGGGGGTGGTCCCCCAGTGTCCCCCAGTTCTTTTCCCGCCGTCGACTCGCCAGCATAGACCTCACGGACGCCCGCATCAACGATACGACGTGCAAAATCTTTACAAAACCCATGTCTACTTCTCCAACATCTTCTGTCGAAGGACACCCCTCAAAGTACACCTGCGGTAAGCAGCAAGATCCCCTTCGCCAGCTAATATCTCGGGTTTGTGGAGGTGCCTGGGCCCGAACACGGCACCCAGGCCTGCTCCATCTGCCAACAATTTAATAGCAGGACCAGGATACGTCACCAAAAGGCCTTCAGGGGTTCCTTCTTGAAGAGAAACTTCGCAAAATGGAAAAAAGACCCTCCTCCAAAGGGGATTCTTCCAATAAGACCGGGAAGCACCAGGACAAGCACCGGGACTCTGGTAGGTCGGGATCCCCCAGCAGGGCCTCTGAATCCAGGGCCAGCTCCAGTTGTACGTGGTCCGACCGTTCTCCTTCTCGGGCCCGCTTCCAACCTCCCTCAGTTATGGTAAGGTCTTCAGGGGGTTCTTCAGCCTCCTTGCACCCGCTTAAGACCCACTGGGCGCCCGACTCTTCTTCCAGGCATGACTCTTCAGAAAAACATAGGAAGTCTTCCTCAAAATCTAGCGGGGTGTCATACAGACGCCGGGACACCGACCTCAGGTCCGTCTCCCAGCCTCCCAAGGTCCCGGAAAGGAAGACCAAGAATCTGACGCCTCTTAAGTGGACGTCACAGAATGAAGAGGTGCCTGACCCGACGCCTGAAAAACGGACTCCCGACCCGACAGCAGTTGTATGGATGCCGGGTGATCCCCGACCCCTAAGGAGCCAACTCCACCTCCTAGGAGCAGATCTAGAGAGAGAAAAGATGCCCATCACGTCTCCCTTTGGGTCTCCGGCCTTAATGACCCAGGGACAGATGACACTCACGGGGCATGACTCTAGACCGGATACGTCCGATACCTCCAGGTCTCCATCCCCCTATAGTCCCCCATCACCAGACCCACGAGACCAGCCAAGGTCACCACTGGATGATCCCTCTTTCTCCAAAATCATGAGGCACATCCAGGAGAATATGGGATGGGAGACTGAAGACTTGGACCCTGAGAGACAACGCCTTGCCCATTACCTTTGGCAAAAGGACCCAAAGCCTGTGGTGGTCCCACTTCTACTGGACACCTTAACGGACATCACCAAGGTGGCTTGGAAGCGTCCGCACTAGACAACGGCTGTTCCTAAGAAGGCTGACCTGCCTCTACAGAGCTCCTGTGGAGGACCTGTATCTGGCGCAACTCCCGGCAGACTCACTGGTCATTACGGGGTCTCATGATTGGTCTCAACGACCACAACACTTGAGTACCTAGCCTCCAGACCAAGAATCTAAGTAAACAATTAGATTCTATGGGAAGACGCATGTATGTGGCTGCCAAATGCTCGATAAGGTCTTTGAATTACCTCACGCACATGGTGCAATTTCAAAACGCCCTCTGGGAGCAGGGCCAAGACCTTTTGAAGGACTTTGCGGATGGCGAATGGGAGGAGCTGCTCAACCTCCTTCATACTGGGTCGGACGTGGGGACCCAGGTTCTCCAAGCCGCTTATGATTCAGCGGACTCAGCTGCCAGGGGAGCAGTTACTGGCGTTTGTCTTCAGAGACACTCTTGGTTGAGAGTCTCCGGATCTCACTTCGAGAAACCGCTCTTGCAGCAGGTTACACCACTAGGACTGAAGCTGGCAGGCGCCAGGACCCCACGGAAATTTTCTAGCTAGCAGTATCCAGCGGGGACCGCCCCGACGTCAGGCATCATATAAAAGGGAGCGGTCCCCCGGAATCTCCAGTTCTTTTCTTGCCATCGACTTGCCAGCATCGGCCTCATGGTCCCACTCTAGTGTACGACGACTAAGAACTTTACAGTTTACCACTAAATGTTGGCATCTCCAACTCCTTCAGAAGGACATCCTTCCAAGTGTGCCTGTGGCAAACAGATCCCTTTCAAGGATCTTTATTCATCCTGCCTGCGGTGCTTAGGCCCGGAACACGACACCAAGGCCTGCTCCTTTTGTCAGGGGTTCAGTAGTCGCACCAGGATCTGCCGCCATAAGGCACTTAGGGGTTCCTCTTGGAAGAAAAGTTAAAAGCATGGACAAAGACCCTGCCTCCAGAGGTGAGTCTACCTCTAAGTCCCACAAACACCGGGACAAGCATCGGGAGAAGGCCAGGTCCAGATCCCCTAACCGGGCCTTAGACTCGCGCACCAGCTCAGACTCCACGTGCTCAGACCGCTCTCCCTCCAGGGCTCACTCTCAGCCCCCTCCAGTAGAGGTCAAGTCTTCAGGCAGTACTTTGGCTTCTCTACATCCCATCAAGATTTCCAGGCCTTCGGCTTCCTCAACACCCTCTCGGGCCTCATCAAAATCTTCAGACCGTGACCAGTCCAAGTCATCTTCCAAAGCTTCTTCAGGCCGGCGCCGGGACCCCAACACCAGATCGGTCTCCCAGGGGTCCGGATCCCCCTCTTAGGAAGACTAAGGATGTGGCGTCCTTAAAGCAGACGGACCAGGCGTCTGCAAAGCACCCGACGTCGGTGAGACATTGCTGCAGCGAAGACTGCCCCGGTCACGGGACTATACAGAGGAGGACCCTTCGCCTGTTCCTTGGCAAGCATTCTGGACTACCTGTGGTCCCTTTCTCAGCAAGGGCTTTGAGGTCGTGACCCTTAAGGTGCACCTGGCAGCCATCTCTGCTTACGAGCTGGCAGACCTGGAAGCAGTCGTGCCAAGGAGAAGGTGGTCGAGCGATATTTCAAAGGCCTGATCACATTCCCCCTCGTGCGAGAACCTCCACCTCCGCGGGGATCTACTACTGGTATTGGCCAAGCTCATGGGCAAGCCATTCAACCAGTGCACAGTGCGATATCTCCCACCTGTCGTGGAAGACCGCCTTCTTGGTGGCTATCACGTCAGCCAGAAGGATGGGAGAGCTCCAGGCGCTGTCCGAGTCTCCTTATCTGGTCTTCCACAGGGACAAGGTTTTCCTGCGCCCGCACCCGAAGTTCCTTCTGAAGGTGGTGTCGGAGTTTCATTTTAATCAGGTGTTGACTCTGCTGGTGTTCTACCCCAATCACACATCGGAGGCCGAATATAGGTTCCATACTTTGGACCCTAGAAGAGCGCGCGCTTATAAGGAGCGTATGGCTGAAGTTCAGGGAGAGGTTCGCCAGCTGTTTGTCACCTAAGCTGAAGCCGCACCTGGCAGACCTGCAGCCAAGCGGACGATAAGCAGGTGGTTCACCTCTTGCATAGATCTCTGCTATAGGTTGGCGGGCATGGAGCCTCCCAAAGGGATAAGAGCTCATTCTACCCGCCATACTGCTGCATTGGTGGCTGCTTCCAGGGATGTCCCTATCCAGGATATTTGCAGGGCTGCTACCTGGAACTCGGCACATACCTTCATTACCCACTACCACATCGACCTTGAGTCACGCCGGGATGCTGGTTTTGGGGCCTCGGTTCTCCAGTCTCTATTCCTTAAGTAGGGCATGAGCGCCTTGCCTCCCTCCTCCTGGAGAACTGCTAGGAGTCTGCCAGACAGTGTGGATGAACAACATATCCATGTCCCTAGAAGTACAGGTTCTAGGGACATGGATGGTTCATCCACACTACTGGCAGGTTCCTTGCCGCTTAAATCTTGCCGGAAGGTCTTCAAGCTGGCTTCTCCCACCCGGGTGGTAAAACTTTCGGCTCTGCCCCATGACGCCAGATCTTCCTTACCGCTTGGAAGCTCAGGTTCCCTCCTTAGCGCTCTGTGTGATAGACTGGTTCCTGATTTGTTTTTTCGGGGTCTCTGAATTCAGTTGGAAGTTTTTTCTATTATTTCGACTCTTCTCCCTCGCGGCTGCGATGGGTAATTCGTTTTCTGGCTCCCGGGGGCGCCCGGTTAGTTCCTCCAGGAAAGACCCGCACTCCACGTGCTTTTACTGCCTCGACTTGGACCATGATCCGCAAGTTTGCGATTTTTGTTGTGCCCTTTCGACCAGCTCCCTGGAGGATCGTGTTGCCCGTTTCGGGCTCGGGCAACCTGAATCTTTTTCCGCGCCGGAAAAATCCTTGGAGACTCATCGGGCAGTGTTCGCGTCGGCTGTCTCGGCTGAGCAGCTCTATCTTCTTTCCTCCATGGAGGGGGCGGCGTGTAAGTCTGCCTCCTCGGTCGCGGCGCTTATCCCACTCTCCTTGAGTTCTCATTCAGCTTCGTTCAGGGAGCTTCGCCAGTCTCTTTCCTCGAAGGGAGAGGGACCCTCGGGGACCTGCCTCTCGGCCCAGGTCAAAGGAGTCGCAGGCTAAGTCCCACCGTCGGCGGGAGAGTTCCCCCTCCCCTGTCGGCTGACTTGCGACTTTGGTCGAGGATGCGGCTCAGGCCTCTGGCTTCACGGTGTCCCCGTCAGGTCAGCCGGCCAGGACTCCCGCCGACGTTGTCAAGCCTCTTGACCCGTCATCTGGGCTGTCTTCTGCTGGAGCCGCCATCCCTTCGCCGGTTCCCCCGGCAGAATCCGACGTTCTGTCTGTACCTTCGGGGCATTAGGCTTCGGTCCTTTTGTCCGAGCAGAGGGAAGAGCGGGCATCCCCCGCTCCTTCCCAGGCCCACCCTTGGTTTCCCTGAGGATTGGGGTCTCGGTCTCAGTCCTCTTCTCGGTTAAGCCGCTCCCGCCGACTTCGGCGATCTCGGTCAGGGCACCGAGTTAAGTGGCATTACTGTTCTTCCTCCTCGGATGAGGAGTGGCTTCGATGCAGATGGCGTCGACGTTACAAGGAGTTCATGTGGCAGCAGTTATTATTGTCCGGGAATCGATCGCTGATTCATTCCCCGTCCAGCAAGCAGCTGCCGCCCGATTGGCCGACACAACCGCTCGCTGCAGTCGAGATGCCCACTCCAGGGCCAGTTGTTCGTCCAATCTTGCTGCCCCACTGTCTTCGGTGGAACCTTGGTCGGGTCACGACCTGTCCCGCAGGTTGTCTGTTCCCCTCACTCCCGCCCGCCCACGGCGGACGAAGAGTGACTCAGGCCTGAGGCAGCTCTTTGCAGACCCTTCGGAGTCTGTCTTGACCCCTCCATGTTCCCCAGTCAGGAGGACCCGGGGTCCTCTCCGGAACGCTCTGTGGACGACAGCCCATTGTCCTTTATGGGTCTGCTTCGGCTCATCTCAGAATTCACGGGGATGCAGCTTGTACCTGTGTCCAAACGGGCCTCTTATCCCCTGACGGAGATTTTAGACCGAGGGGTTCACCCTTGGAGGCCTTCCCGGTGGCCGAGGCCATTGTCGGCCCAGCCTTGGAGCTCTGGCAGCGACCTACTTCCTGTCCTGCGCCCTCGGCCAGGAAGTACTCTGTCCCTGTCGGTTCTTTGCCCGGTTTCTCGGAGCACCCCTCGGCTGAGGGGCTAGTCACTGATAATGTTTTCCAGTGTTCTGGGAACGCTCGGGATGTGGATAGGCCCCCCGACAGAGTCCAAAAGGATGGACTACGTCAGGCGTAAGGTTTACGCTGCGTCCTCCTCAGGCCTCTGACGCCAGCTTGGCCGCACTGATGGCACATTTCTCCCACGCCCTTTTGGGCTCCCTGGACGAGGTGCTCCCTCATCTCCCGGCCGACCTGCGGACCACGGTCCAGCGGGTGCGGGACCAGGGAAGGGCAGTGGCGAAGCAGCAGCTTCAGACTGCTCTGGACTTAGGTGATTCCTGTGCCAGGTCGGTGGCGGCCGCAGTGGCCATATGCCGCAGGGCTGGCTGAGGTTTTCCTCTTTCCCATCGGAAACCCAGCACAAGTTGGCGGACGTCCCCTTCTTGGGGACTGACCTTTTCGGCCCTGGAGTGGAGGGACACCTCCAGGGGACCGAGAAATCAGATGCCACTCCGGACTTGGTCACCCCCGCCTGGAGGGACAAGGGCCGCCGGCAGCCTTTGCGTAAGCCCCTCGGCCCCTGCGGCTCGTCTGGTCCATCAGCTCTGGCATGAGGGCCAGCAGGCTTGCGCTGGGCGTCCTGACCCCAAGCCAGCGTCTTCCTCTAAAAAGAAGCAGGGAGGTAAAGGCCCAGGAGCTCCCTTGGCCAATCCGTCCTCCAAGCCTGCTCAATGACTGGCTGAGGGGCGCTGTCCCCGGCCCCGTCACCCCTAACCGGGTTCCCCTGTGGGAAGATGGCTCTGCCTCTCCTCCACCTGGTCCATTTTCCCGGACCTCTGGGTGTCGGAGGTGCTAAGGGAAGGTCCTGCCTCGGGATTGCGAGCAGGCACCACCCCTTCGAGCCGTTGTCCCACAGGGGTCTTGGGGTCCGCAACCTCGTTGTCGGCCCGCTGAGCTGACTTGCCTGGCCCTCTAAATAGAGGTGATCAGGAAGGTTGCGGATCCTCCTTCAGACCCTGGGTTCGTGTCCAGGTATCCTGGTCCCACACGGACGGGGGGCTTGCGCCCCATTCTTTAGCGCACGTCGGGATGGTCTCTGTCTCAGATATCCCATCCTCAGAACGAGGCGTGTGACTCTTTCCTGGACCTCCAGGACGTACTTACACTTCGTTTTGTCCGTTTCTTGGGAGACTCCTCCGTTTCTTAAGCGGGGGATCTCTTTACGAGTTCCGGGCCAGGCCCTTTGGTCTCTGCGGCACTGAGGGGTCCGGGCGTAACCCCACCCGGATGGCGGCCTGACTGCAACCCTTCCAGGCGGAAGTGGGACGGTCCAGAGTTCTGCCCCTCTAGGTTGCTCTCAGACTGGTCTCCTTTTACCGGAGCCACGTTGGAACTCTGGTCTTAGCGGGTGATCCTTCTTCGGGACGAGGCTCGACTCCTGAGTCCGAGCTGTGCTCCTGGTGGACAGGGCTGAGGTTCTTTCTCTCTTACCTAGTCAGGTCTGACTGGGCAGTTGCGCCCTGCCCAGGACCTCCTGGGCCTCGCGGCAGCCTGCTCCAGCGTGGTCTGTTTGGACCCGCCGGTTCATGCGTCCCCCTAGTGGGGGCTGGCCAGCGGTCACAGCGCTGCGTTCCTTTGGACTAGTCCATGACAGCAGCTCGGGTTAGGGAACACTCTCCTTCGGACCGTTCCAGCTCTTTGCAGGAGAACATCCTGTTCGTCCGCCCCGAGTCGACGGTCTTCTCCGACCGATGCATCTTGGATGGGTGGGGTTGCCCATTAAGGGGAATACATAGTGCTCCGCCTCTGGTCCTCTTGGGAGTCCCGATGTCTTTCCTACCTGCTGGAGCTCCAGGCGGTCCGCTTAGCTTGCACCGCTCGCTCCGTCTGTGCGGGATCTAGTGGTTTAAGTCCAGGCGGACAACACCACAACCATGTGCTACCTATCCCGCCAGGTTTGGACGAGCCCCTTGCCTCTGCGTAAGGAGGTTCTCCACATTGGGTCTTTCGCGCAGTCGGGAGGCGGTTTCCTAGCCATTTCGATGGCAGGAGCCTCCAGCACCCTGGCTGATGCCCTAAGCCAGATAAAGGCTGCGCCTCACGAGTGGTCTTCCCTGCCGGAGGTAGCACAAGATCCTTCTCCCTCTTGGTCACGCCTCGGGCGGTCCTTTTCCCTCCAGGGAGAATACGAGGCAGAGACTGTCTCATGCCTGCCCCCTCAGCAAGGTTCGCTGTAGGGGATGCCTTTGAGGCCGCGGACCCCGGGCCTCTTCTACGCCTCTCCCCCATTTCCCTTGACCCACGGGCAAGGCGAGGAGGGACTAGGCACAGGCGATGCTGGTAGCCCCAGACTGGTTTGCCAGCTCTGGTATCCAGTTCTCAGTCTCAGCCCCAGGCTCCCGAGGCGACTTCCAGCCCGCCCGGTCCTGATCTGTTTTCAGGGGAAGGTATTCCATCTAGACCTTCAATCCCTGCATCTGACGGCCTGGTCCCTGTGCGGTTAGGGGCCAGGCCTTGGGTCTTCCGGCAAGGTCCTTGACGTTTTCGAGGCATCCTGCCAGGAGTCGACCAGACATGCTCGCCTTCAAATGGAAAAGTTCTCCATTTGGTGTTGGGATAGGGCCTGGTCCCCTCTCCTGTTCCTCGGCGAGCATTCCGTACCATCTGCGGTCCGTTCTTTATTGAACAAGGGCTTCGGTCGACGACCCTCTAGGTGCTTCTGTTGGTCACCCCCGTCTTCCGGGCGTGGGCCGGAAGGCAGTCGGCGCAGAAAAGGTGGTCTGGCGCTTCCTAGGCCTTGATCACACCTCCCCTCTGGGGAGAGTATTCCCCATTTCTGTGGGATCTTCGCTGGTATGGGCTTAGCTCACGGGCAAGCCGTCTGAACCTTTGCACAGGTGTGAGTTTCCCCACCTGTTGTGGAAGAACACCTTCTTGGGCTACCATGCCATCCAGAAGGATGGGGAGAGTTCCAGGCGCTCCTTTGAATCTCCCTATCTGGTCTTCCACAGGGACAAGGTTGTCCTGCGCCCCATGCGAAGTTCCTTCCGTAGGCGGTGACGGAGTCCTTTTACCTAACCGGGTATCGTCTCTGCCGGGGTTCAACTCCATTCACGCTTCGGAGGCTGTATATAGGATCCATTGGGACCCTATTTAACGCTCGCCTACCCAGGGAGCGTAGGGCTGAAGTTCGGGAGAGGTTCGCCAGCTGTTTGTCATCTACGCTGAAGCCACACCTGGCAGACCTGCAGCCAAACGGACAACGAGCGGGTGGGTCACCTCCTGCATAGGTCTCTGCTATAGGTGGGCAGACATGGACCCTCCCAGAGGGATAAGTGCTCATTTTACCCGCCCTTCTGCTGCATCAGTGGCTGCTTCCGAGGATACTCCTGTCCAGGATATCCGCAGGGCTCCTACCTGAAAGCAGGCATATACCGGTTTCCCCTTCCTCATCGACCTTGGGTCACGCCGGGATGTTGGTCGGGGCCTCGGTTCTTCAGTCTTTATACCTAAGTAGGAGGTGTGCGCCTTGCCTCCCTCCTCCCGGAGAACTGCTAGGAGTCTGCCAATAAGTGTGGATGAACAACATATCCATGTCCCTAGAAATACAGGTTACTCACCTGTAACAGGAGTTCTAGGAATGGTATATGTTGTTCATCCACATGACCCACCCGCCTCCCCGGCTTCGACGCACAACCTGGCTTCCAGCGGGCTAGATCTGGCATCATGGGGCGGAGCCGAGAGTTTTACCACCCGGGTGGGTGGGAGGAGCCAGCTTGAAGACCTTCCGGCAAGATTTAAAGCAGCAAGGAACCTGCCAATAAGTGTGGATGAACAACATGTACCATTCCTAGAACTCCTGTTACAGGTGAGTAACCTGTATTTACTTACCTGTAACAGGAGTTCTAGGAATGGTATATGTTTTTCATCCACACGACCCACCCGACCTCCCCGGCTTCGACGCACAACCTGGCTTCCAGCGGGCTAGATCTGGCGTCATGGGGCGGAGCTGAGAGTTTTACCACGTGGGTGGGAGGAGCCAGCTTGAAGACCTTCCGGCAAGATTTAAAGTGGCAAGGAACCTGCCAGACAGTGTGGATAAACAAAATATACCATTCTTAGAACTCCTGTTACAGGTAAGTAACCTGTATTACTTTCCCCTCTCGAGATTTCTTAAGATCAGGATATGACATTGCTGATGCTTCGGCTAGAGCCTCTTAAGTCGGTATTATACATAGATACATAGACAGTGTCGGCAGATAAGGGCCTATGGCCCACCCAGTCTGCCCATTTGAGCTTGTAAGTTCAGTTTGTTTTCCTAGAAGTCTGTTTCCCCTTACCCCTGACCTCCAGAATTCCTTTATGTCTATCCCATGCATTCTTAAATCCGTGATTGTTTCAGGCCCACCACTTCCTCTGGCAGGGTGTTCCACTTGTCCACCACCGCTCTGTGAAGAAATTTTTTCTCATGTTTCCTCTGAATCGTCCTCCCTCCAACTTCATCCCATGCCCTCTAGTCCTGGAACATCTTTTTCGCTTAAAAATAGTGTTTTCCTGCACCCTGTTCCTCCCTGTAAGATACTTATATGTGTCTATCATATCCCCTCTCTCCCTCCTCTCCTCCAGGGAGTACATGTTCAGTTCCTTCAACCTGTCTTCATAGGACTTGTTATGCAATCCATGCACCATCTTTGTTGCCCTCCTCTGAACCTTCTCTACCCTGTCTATGTCCTTACATAGGTAAGGTCTCCAGAACTGTACACTGTACTCCAGGTGGGGCCTCACTAGTGTCTTGTATAGCGGAATTATGACCTCCCTTTTCCTGCTGGTGATGCCCCTGCCTATACATCCCAGCATCCTATTTGCTTTGTATTCCTGTACGCCATCAGGCATGGCTGCGAGTCTCAGGGCTAGCACCCAGTATTCAGCAAAAAGTGGTAATGCTCCTTTTTCTGGTGACAATCTCTCTGGCCCAGGGGCAGAGACAGTACTGGACAACCTACAAGCCTGAAGTAGACAACTAAAAACAGTACAATATATGTACCACAAACCACGCCCTCTATGTAATTCTTCATACAGAACTGGAAATTACTATAACCAAAGAGAGAACTTTAGAGGGAAAGAACGAATGACAAAGAACACATCTAAACCGACCCGTGGCCACCCCTCAGGATGGCCAGGTGCCTCTTCCTCGCATTAAAAACCCTCAGACTACATCTTGGTCTCCTCTTCTAGGCCTCAGAGGCCTTTTTTCTGGGGCTTCGATTCAAAATTTTACTGAGGCCTTTCCCGTGAGACTTTAGACATCTAGCCACGTTTGAGGTATCACTGTTACAGGCCATTACGGTCATTCCTTCAGGATGCCTCTTGGCCTGTCGTGCGCCGGACCATCATGTCCCTCCCACGAACAGAGCCTGCTACTATTCACATGCTGAGAAACAATTAATATATCCTGATATTATAATATGGATCATAATACTCTTACCAAACTTCTACTGCTACATGCAGTCTTCACCCGGCCATAGATAAAGGCCACAGAAGCAATGGTGTGTACTTGTATGTTATAAACCTACTAACATTTCAGGTTTACACCTAACAAGACTGCAGGCCCTGGCATACTTGGGACCCCCTTGCAAATGAGATTACTAATACACGATGGACCTGACATCACTCTGTTGCATTCCATGTCTTTACCCTAAAACGGGTACAATATTGACTACAATACTACTGACTCTAAGAGCCACTGGATTCCATTATGAAATAGATACATCGTTTCATTTCACATCATTGTTTGCTACTTATGTAGCCTATTTATGCCAAAATGGATACATTTCTCTAAGGACTTGACAGACATGGCAAAAAAAAAAAATTAACTTCCTACATTGTAGCACTACAAAATAATAACTTTGTATTATTTGGGTTCCTGTTCAAAACTCAGAACCCAATAAGCTTTGACATATACTGTCTTTTCCAGTGCATGACATGGAGACCTACCAATTACTCCATTATATGGCTAAATTTCTTCTGATTTATCACAGTATCTGATATTGCCATACCCTGATCGGGTTTACGTCTGTTTAACTCATCTGAAGATGCCCAGTAATAGCCATTCTGGCTTGTCTTTCAGCCATAACCTTATAACGAATACTATAATGGAGTACTTATAGATCGAATACAAAATTTTCTTTATATACTGATATACTGCGCTCAGCACCTATCGGTCCTAAAACCACACTATATACGGCAGAATACCATATCTGGTAACCCCATTGCCATATTACTGCTTGGGAATCTCCCAGAAGTAATGACTTACTGCAAGAGACCATTCCGTAGAAGATGGATCAGTTATGCAAAGACTTTTGCCGTAACAGTAGATCTTCTAGGAATGTGTCTTGCAGTAAGTAGCTTCCCTTCCTCCGGCCCCCTGCCATTCTGTAACAGGGAAAATTATGTAGGGTTGGGAGGCTTTGGTACCTCGGTTCCCCTCGGTCCTTCGCTTTCACATGCTGAAACCGGCGGGGAACGGAGACTACCAGGAACCACCCACTTTTATAGGCACAGCCCAGGAATTGAGGTCATGTGGGTGGTCTCTGGTGTGGAGACTGCTAGAAAAAACTGCAGTGTTAGAGCGCGCCACCTATCGGGAACTCCTAGAAGTATTGACTTACTGTAAGAGACATTCCTAGATCTACTGTTACGGCAAAGGTCTTTGCATAACTGATCTTTCTAGGAGTACAGTAGTATATGTTCATCCACACTGACCCACCTGACCTCCCCGGCTTTGACGCACAAACCTGGCTTCCAGTGGTCTAAGATCTGGCGTCATGGGGCAGAGCCGAGGGTGTTACCACCCAGGTTGGTGGGAGGAGCCTTCTTGAAGACGTTCGGGCAACCTTAAAGGGAACGGCAGACCTGCCAACAAGTGTGCATGAACAACATATACCACTCCTAGAAGTACTGTTACAGGTGAGTAATCTGTTTTTATTGCTCTAGGTGTCTGGGCTTTTTAGTTAACCTGTTGAGTATTTCTGATGCACATGCTGTTATGATCCATTTTAGAACTGTGTGTTATAGTTTATGTCCCTGTTCTACTCTTCTGTTGGCACAAAGCATTTTTTCTGCTATAGAACTCTGAGGTTATGTGGGACATACACTACATCATAGAGTTCTAAAGTGGCACTTACCACTGGATTGTCAAGCAGAAATACCCACTGAGGCTACTAAAAAGACTATAGATGGAGCAATAACAGAATTTAACCATTACTTAAACAGCTTCTAATGGAAAAAGTAACTTGCAGGTTCAGTGTAGTTCTCCTTTCCGAAGCCCAGAGTGGGGCATTTCTGACTGAAATGATTTTTTGCAGGACAGTATGTAACCTTGATAAATGTAACAGACCTGTTTTCTGAAAATAATCAGAATTAAGACTTGTGTTGTAGTTTTTTCCGTTGTATCTATTTATCATTTTAAGGTATTTTAGTTTTCTGCAGCATTTAGAAGAAAGTCAGAATTTTTTTTTTTACTATAAGGTCAGGACATGCAGTGTTTTTCAGTTTTTTTGCAGGATACTGCTGCCAAAATCAGGACCGTCCTGCGTAAATCAGGGCAGGTGGTAACCCTCGGGTCTCTATTTCACAACAGTGCTTAAAAACTGTTTCTAGGATTGTGGATACGTTCTATCCACACTGTTTGGCATGTGCTGTCCCTTTTAAGAATCTTGCCGTAAGGTCAAAAGGTGGCTCCTCCCACCCACCTGGGTGGTATATGACTCGGCCCCACCCCTTGACACCAGTTATTCCTTTCTGCTGGAAGATTCAGGTTCCCTCCTTATCGCTCCCGCGTTCAGTAGGCCCTGGTGAACAAATCCTTGGATTTACTTAAACTAGTTCTAGTTTTTCTGCATCACTTTGCTATCAGGACTGCGATGGAGGACGTGTCCTCACCTGGGTTCTACTGGTGCTCTTGCAGGCAGAAGATTTCGTACTGACCCGCATGTTTCATGTGTCTACTGCCTGGGCCATGCCCACGACACCCAAGCCTGCGACTTCTGTGGCGTGTTCCAGCCTAGTGTCCTGGACGATCGTCTCACACGACTTCAGCATGGCGGACCAGAGAAACGGAACCCGCTGCTCTGCTGAGCAACTAGAGCAGATGAAGGCTTTCAAGGAGGAGGCGGCTCGGGCAGCTGGTCGATCCTCTTCTATGTCTGTCTTCGTCCTACTCAATTTGGGCTCCAACTTTCCAGGCTCCTTCAAGGAGTTGTGCCAGTCTCTCCTGACCAAGGGGGGGGGGCCCTTCGGGCGCTCACGTCTCCCGCTCCCTTAAATAGGACAAGGAGTCGAGAGAAGGTTCGTCTCGTCTACGACATTCTTGGCATCGAGAGAGGTCTCTGTCCCAGGAATCTGCTGTTTTGACTTCGGTCATGATTGCGGCCTTGGCAGCTGTCTTCACGGTACCCCCGTCAGGCCAGCCGGCTAAGACGCGTGACGACCCAGTCAAGATTATTGACCCCATTGACATGTTGTCGCTCAGCGAAGCAGACAATTCCTTATTCGGGACCCTGATCCTAACTGGATCTGCTGAGGAGGAGACCCAGCTCACTGGGAACCTCTTCACGGTCCCTGACCTGGAGAAGGTGTGGTACTCCCCGGTGCGCCCCACCCCCGACGATCAATCAAGGTCTTGGACTCCTTTGACCAATAGGCCGAAGAAATCTCAAGCGCCACTCTGGACATTCTAAAAAGTGGCGCTGCCATTCATCCTCTGACGAGGAGAGGCTCTGATGCAAGCTGCGTTGATGCTACGAGGACATAATGTGGCAACAGTTGATTATGGCTGGTCTGAAGTCGACCCTGGCTGCCACACCAGCCATCACTTAGCTGTAGCCCTCTAGGCCGATGCAGACTCCTTTGGAGCTGGTTGACACCGTCCCTTTGCCTGCGGAGCCAGTGACCCTCCCGGGTTCGCCAAAATGGCCCCTCCACTGATTCTGGTGGAGCCGCCACCTAAGCAGCCTCACACCAGGGTTCTCGCCAAAGATCTCTGCCCGTCAAGGGCCTTCTGTATAGGCTGTTTGTCACCCTCAGTCCCGACTAACCCCCGGTGGGTCGAAGGTGACACGAGTGGTTGGCCGATCTATCTGGACTCATCGGAGTCTGAGGACTCCGACTTGCATTCCTGTCTCTTGGATGAAGAATCCATCGGGAGTCTCTTGACGGAGGAAACATTGAAACATAGAATTTGATGGCAGATAAGAACCGCTTAGCCCACCTAGTCTGCCCATATCCCTACCTAACTGATAAGCTGCAGATCCTAGTTAACCAATAGCCTACTTCCTCCTGCCCCCTACTAGAATTGCCTTATGTCTGTCCCATGCATTCTTGAATTCTCCTACTGTTTTTGACTCTACGACCTCTTCAGGAAGGCTGTTCATGCATCTGTAACCCTCTCTGTGAAGAAATACTTCCTCACATTACGTCCGAGACGTCCCCCCCTCTATCTTAAAATTGTGCCTCCTTGTTCGTGCACATCTTTTTCTGAAAGATGCTACCCTCTTTGACTTTGTTGATTCCCTTGAGGTATTTGAAAGTTTCTATCATGTCTCCCCCCCCTTTCCTCGAGGCTATACATCTTAAGCTCCTTTAGTCTTTCTTCATGTGTCTTCTGGTGCAGACCCTGCACCATTTTGGTTGCCACCCTCTGGACAGCTTCCACCCTGTCTGTCTTTGCGGAGATGGGGTCTCCAGAACTATACACAGTACTCCAGATGTGGTCTTACCAACTGTCTGTACAGAGGGCCAACAACTTCCTGTTTTCTACTGGTGATGCCTCTACCTATGCTTCCCAGTATACCCCCAGCCCTCCTTACTGCCTTCTCACATTGCTGGGCCACCTTTGTCATCTGATATGACTACGCCAAGGTCTCTTTCCATTTTTGTTGTCCGTATCTCACCCCCCCCCCCATTGTGTACTCTTCTCCTGGGTTTTTGTTTCCCAGGTACATTACTTTGCATTTCTTTGCGTTGACTCTAAGCTGCCATACATTTGACCATTTCTCCAACCATGCCAAGTCCCTTTTCATCCTTTCCACCTCACCTTGCGTATCAACCCTGTTGTAGATCTTTGTGTCATCTGCAAAGAGACATAATTTCCCTTCTAGTTCCTCTGCATTGTCACTTATAAAGACATTAAAAAGGACCGGCCCCAGTACTGAATCCTGCGGTACCCCACTAGTAGCCCCCCTCTTCGGTGTGGACACCCGTTTACTATTACCCTCTGTGTCCTGTTGTCCAGCCAGTGTTTTACCCAGGCTACCACCCTGGGACCCACTCCCAGGCTTCACGGACCCGGAGCTTCCACAACTGCCTATTGCCCACCTGCTCCCGCTTACCACCAGCTTGCCCCTCGGAGGGCGGGGCCGTGGCACTGGTCCCCCTAATTCCAGTGCCGCGGAACCAGTAAATAGTTGGGAGTGTGGCGGCAGTGGTAAATTGAAGCCTGGGGAGGGCTTCATGTAGACGGAGGATCCCCCTCTTCTTGATTTTTTTTTCCCTCTGGGAGGCGGGGACGTGCAATGACGTCCAACGTCTGCCCTGCCGTCATTTGAAACGAGCACCGTAGCTGCCAGACCTCCTCGGCCTCCTCCGGGTCCATCTTGCGCCGGTCACTTCCCCACCTTTCCCCAGAGAAGGAGGCAGTCCCTTAAGAGACCTATCACCTTCTCTCCCGGCCCCGGCCTCAACGGCAGATGCGTTCCCAAACCTGGGTCGCTGCCGCAAGCGGAAACCAACTGCTGTGCAGGCGAGCCAGTTGTTTCTTTTGTGCAGGACTGTGTCAAATGCCTTGCTAAAGTCTAGGTAGGCCATGTCCACAGCCCCTCCTTGGTCTACTACTTTGGTCACCCAGTCAGAGAAATAGATTAGATTCGTCTGACATGACCTTCCTGCTGTGAATCCATGCTGCCTTGGGTGCTGTGCCCCACTGGCCTCTAGGTACTCAAGTTCTTTCCTTCAGAAGTGATTCCGTCATTTTCTCTACCGCTGAGGTCAGACTGACAGGCCTATAGTTTCCTGCCTCTGTCTTGCTCCCACTTTTGTGAAGGGGAATCACATCTGCCCTCCAATCGTCTGGTACCACACCATCCTGCCATGATTTATTAAAAAGGTAGTCAGTGGTGTTACTAGTTCTTCCCTTAGTTCTTTTAGAATTCTGGGGTGAATCCCATCAGGCCCCATTGCTTTATCCACCTTCACTTTTAAGAGTTCTTTCAGAGCCATTTATTCTGTGAAAGGACTAATATCAACCCCCACCCCATCCAGAGTGCTTGTATTGACTGGATTAGGTTTCTTTCCCCCTACTTTTCCATTGTGAATATTGAGCAGAAGTATTCGTTCAGTATTCCTGCCTTTTCACTTTCACTCTCTGCCAACCACCTTCCTCTTTATTCAGCCTCAGTATCCCTATCTTAGTCTTTCTTTGCTTTCTAATGCACCTATAAATTGTCTTATCCCCCTTCTTAACTGAGTTGGCTCTTTTCCTCAGTTTGGGCCTTTGCTATTCTGACTGCCTTCCCTGCTTCCTTCTGCTTTAACTGGTACAGTTCTCTGTCCTGCTCCTTCTGTGTTTCCTTATACTTCCTGAATGCTGTCTTTTTCTCCCTAACCTTCCCCGCCACCTTTTTTGAGAACCATAGTGTTTTTTTTTTTTTTTTTCGTTTTGATTTATTTGCTTCACACAAAGGCTTGTTGCTTCTGTGATGGCTGTTTTGATGTTCCCCACTGTTGCTCCACCCCACCTTCTTGCCTTTGCTATTGCTTTTCTGAGGCACACTCCCATTTTTACAAAATCAGCCCTTCTGAAGTCAGTACCTTCAGTTTTGTATGGCCTGACTCTACAGCTAAGTTTATTGTGAGCCACACTGTTTGGTGGTCGCTTGTTCCCAGATGGCTACCCACTTCAAGATCAGAGATCCTCTCTCCATCCCTATTTGAGAGTACCAGGTCTACGATTGTTCCCTCCCGTGTGGGTTCCAAAACTAGCTGTATGAGGCCTGCCCCTGTAGGGCACCAAAAATGGCCCTGCTCTTGGATGTGGCTGCAGCAAAGGTGCTGCAGTTAATATCTGGCATATTCACGTCCCCCATAAGCAATATCTCCCCTTTCTTTGCCATCCTAAGGATGCCTTCTGTCATTTCCTTGTCCATTTCCTCCCCCGAGACGGGGGTCTGTATACAACCGCTGTGCGGATTGTGATGCCATTTCCAGTCTCCAGAGTGACCCACAGTGCCTCCTCTCCTCCCTGTTTACCCTTTGGTTCTGTTGCTTTGATCCCTTCCCTTACATAGAGAGCTGCTACTCCTCCTCTTCTTCCCTCCCTGTCCCTCCTGTAGATTGTGTACCCTGGTATGTTGACATCCCAGTCATAGTTCTTTCTGTACCATGTTTCTGTGACTGCCATGATATCCAGGTATCCCTCTTCTATCAAGACCACCATTTCTGGGGTCTTTTTACCTAGACTACAGGCATTGGTAGTTATTAGCCTCCATTTTTTTTATGGCTTTCATTTTGCCCTGTCCCTGTCCTTACTTTTTCTCCATTTACCTCTGCCCTTCTCCCTATCGACTGCTCTATCTTGGTGTTTACCTCATTAATTACCCAGATTTTGTGGGGGTTGGGCGCCTAGGATTTCTGTTCTCCTTTTCAGTGCCTCCCTCCTTGACAAGTTTAAATGCTTGCCAATGAAGCATTTAAACCTATCACCTAGGATCTTGGTTCCCCTCCTGGATAGATGCAGACCATCGTGCCAGTATAGGTCTGCATCCCTTCAGGTGTAGCCCCAGTCCCCAATGAAGCCAAATCCCTGAGCTCTGCACCAGTTTTTCAACCAGTCATTGAATCCCATGGTGCGGAGTACCCTAGCCTCATCCATGCCATAGACAGGTAGCACTTCCGAGAAAGTTACCGTGTGTGCTACTTGTCTAAGACCCCTCCACAAACTCCTGTTGAACTGCTCTGATGCCATTCTCAGGCAAGTCATTTGTCCCTAGGTGGATAATGACATCCAGCTTACTCCCCCTTTTCAGCTGCTCCCACGATCCTGAGGATTCGTTTCCTGTCCCTCCAAGCCATGGCGCCAGGCAGGCACCTTGCCTCCCTTTCCCCTCTGCCCCCCTAACAATTGGGTCCCCCACCATGAGTTGTTTCCTTTCCCTGTGGTGCCAGCCTCCTGTGGGTCTTCATTGTGGAGGTTCCCAGTCTCCTCCTTGGTCTTCACTGCGGGTGCCTCCATAGAGGAACCATACTCTGCCAGAGTGGCAAATGAATTGTGGAGAGGCACAACTCGAGGGATGTGCTTCTGTTCCACCACCCTCATCGTCCCTTGGCCCACCGTGGTCCAACCACTCCTCTTTCTTGGCCATTTCTAAGGTAGTGGTGGTGGCCTGGGTGGTCCCTGGGTGGGGGAGCAGGTTTCCCGAATCCTTGCCCGGTCAGCATGGAGACTAACAGCCTCCTCCCTCAGACTAGAGGTGCCTGCAAATAGGGCAGCAACGCAGTGTCCAGAATGTCTCCCAGAAGATTGCTGCTCCACAGCCAGTGCATTGCACCACTCCCCACATGTCTGTGTCCTTTCCTGTTACATATGCTTTTCTCTTTTTTTTTTTTGTTCTTATTTTAGTGTGTGCAAGGTTGTGAGTGTCTACTCCCTATTCAGTGTGCTGTGCCTTTAAGGATTTGAACAGGTGTATCTTAGCAGTTTTGGGGAAGTGACATCAGAACCCCAGCTATAAAGGAAGTTATGCACTTGGGGCGGATGGGACGAGGGGGTAGGGTGGGTAGGAGTAAACCTGTGTCCTCCAGAAACAATCAACTACAACTCTGACCTTCCACCTCGGGGAGTGCCTTCCTTCCTTTCAGACACCTATTTCACAAAAGGTAATGGGTCTAGTCACAAATGACTGCAAATATCTTCCAGCTACAGATCTTACTTTGAGAAACGGCTCTTGCAGCAGGTTACACCATTAGGACTGAAGCAGGCAGGTGCCAGGACCCCACAGAAAAATTCTAGCTAGCAGTATCCAACGGGGGACCGCCCGATGTCGGGCGGTCCCCCCAGCATCCCCAGTTCTTTTCCAGCTATCGACTCTCCAGCATCGGCCTCACAGACGCCTGTACAGACGAACGTCACGTAAAAGCTTCAGTCAGTTTCTTAGGTTTTTCTTACAAAACCCATGTTGTCTTCTCCTACTCCTCCTATCGAAGGACACCTCTCAAAGTGTGCCTGCAGCAAGCAGATCAGTTTGCTGACCACTACATGGCCTGTGTGAGGTGCTAGGCCCGGAGCACGATACCCAGGCCTGTCCTATTTGCTAGCAATTCAACAGTAGGACCAGAATCTGCTGCCAGAAGGCCCTTCAGGGGTTCCTTCTTGAGGAAAAACTGAAAAAGATGGAGAAAAGACCCACATGTAAAGGGGAACCCTCCCACAAGAAGCACTGGGACAAGCATCAGCACTCTGGTAGGTCGAGATCCCCGAGCTGGGCCTCAGAGTCTAGGGCCAGCTCCAGCTGCATGCGTTCCGATCGATCGCCTTCCCGGGCTCGCTGTCAGCCCCCCCTGTCAAGGTAAGTTCTGCAGGGGGCTCCTCAGCTTCGCTGCGCCTGACTGCCGCCCGGCCTGGATCATCAGACCAGCACAAAGCCAAGTCTTCCTCTAAATCCAACGGGATGTCAGACCGATGCCGGGATACCGACCACCAGTCAGTCTCCCAACTTCCGAAAGTGCCAGAAAGGAAGACTACTGAGCTGACTTTCCTTAGGATGTCTGAGTCGAAGAGGGCATCTGACCTGTCACCCGCTAAACGGGTTAGAGAACCGATGCTTGTACCACTGATGCCGGCCGACACTGGTTGCCAGGGGTCTTCCGGAGAAGAGGTCACCGCGTCGCCTGACCAGACAGGCATCATGGAGGACACTGGCTTGCCAAGGAACAGTTGCCAGACCCGGTGGTTCCCCAGGACCAGAAGCCCGACCGTGGCGACAGGCCTACACAGACACCTGGCCCATCCGGTATGAACCTACAAGAGGTCAAAAATCTGTTTACTTTTTGTTGGAATACCATTAAAAAGGATGTGGTGCCCACCCAGCCTCTTCCACCTCCTCCTCCTCGAGGCGCTGAAGGTTCATGACACCCGACCCCTAAGGAGCCAACTCTGCCTCCCAGGGGCAGGTACAGAGAGCGAGTGAAAGAGATGTCCATCGTGGTTCCCTCAGGGTCTCCTAGCCGTAAGCGACCCAGAGGCAGAAGACCCTCTCCAGGGGATGACTCCAGGCTGGACACGTCTGATTCTTCCAGGTCTCCATCCACCTTCAGTCCCCCATCTCCAGACCCACGAGACCTTCCCAGGTCACCGCCGGATGAGCCCTCATTCTCAGAAATTGAGGCACATCCAGGCGAATATGGGGTGGGAGACAGAGGACTTAGACCCCGAGAGACAACACCTTTCCCGTTACCTCAGGCAAAAGGACCCAAAGCCTGTGGATCTTACTTCGAGATACAGCTCTTGCAGCAGGTAACACCATTAGGACTGACACCGGCAGGCGTCAGGACCCCACGGAAATCTTCTAGCTAGCAGTGTTCAGCGGGGACCGCCTCCGTTGGTCCCGCCCCCGACGTCAGGCATAGTACATAAGGAGGTGGTCCCGCCAGAATCCCCAGTTCTTTCCCGCCATCTACTTGCATGTCTCGACCCTTCGGTCTGTTTCTAGCGCGCGACTCCTGGTAAAGTTCTTTCCAATTGGAAAACTCCATTTTTTTCTACGAAGTCTGCCATCTGATGTCCTCTCCAACCTCCGTGGAAGGCCATCCATCGAAGTTCGCCTGTGGGAAGCAAATCCCTTTTAAGGACCCGCATTCAGCCTGCGTCCGGTGCTAGAGCCCAGATCCGACACCCAGGCCTGTACCTTCTGTTAGGGATTCAATAGCCGGACCCGGATCCGTTGCCAGAAGGCCCTGCAAGCATTCCTTCTCGAGGAAAAAGTTAAGGCCATGGATTCTGCCTCCAAGGGGGAGTCGTCTGAGAAAGCCCAGAGACACCTCGAAAGCATAGGGAGAAGGTGAGATCAAAATCCCCTTCTAGGGCTTCCGACTCCCATAGCTCCGGCTCCCGGTCCGACCGCTCCCCTTCCCGGGCCCGCTCTCAGCCTCCCCCGGCTGCGGTGAAGACTTCTTCGGGTTCTTTTTCTACCTCCAGCCAAGACCTCCAGGCCTCCTCCTTCTTCTGCTTCCAAGGCCTCGCCGAGGTCAGTGGACTGCCACCATCACCACAAGTCCGTCACCCGGACCCAGATGCCCGGTCAGTCTCCTTGCTCCCTCCACCCCAGCGGAAGACCAAGGAGCTGACTTCGCTCAAAAGGACGTCGGCTCACCCGACGTCGGCCAAGCACCACCGGTCCCGAGACCAGACGACCGCCAGACGCCCGTCGCTGGTTAGGCCTTCGCCACCACGGACGCCAGCCGGGGGGCTGACGCCCGTTCCTGTAGAGGAGAACCCCTACGCCTCCTACCGACGTTGGTCAGGAGGCGCTTACTGAGGAGGAGCTGACCCAGCCCGAGGACCAGATGGGCGAACCCGGTCCTGTCACACCCACCAGGGAACCTTCCCCTAAACCAGAGATCCCTGGGGAACAGACGCCGGAACCCAACGACCGACCACCGGCGCCCGGTCTGTTGTCGGGCCTCAGTATTTGAGGTTAAGGAGCTGTTCACCTACTGGTGGGATACCATAAAGAAGGATGTGGTTCCCACACCTCCTCCTCCACCTGTGACTCCACCGGCCCCAGCGCCCCCCAACCCATCAGGGGCTGCAGGCCGAGTACCTCCCCCCCCCCCAGGAGCCTGAGGAACCTCCTAGGGGTAGACCAGACAAGAGGAGACTTCCACCCAGATCTTCTTCAGGGTCACCCAGCTCCAAGAGACCCAGAAGACACCTCCATTCGCCTTCGACGGAGGACACGGGATCGGACTTCTCGGATGGATCCAGATCCCCTTCTCCAATCAGCGTCCCTTCTCCGGACCCACATGAGCTCCCAAGATCTCCTCCGGATGACCTATCGTTCTCAGAGATTGAGACATATCCAGGAGAACATGGGCTGGGACGTAGAGGAACTTGACCCCGAGAGACTACGCCTTGCCAGATATCTTCGGCAAAAAGATCCAAAGCCTGTGGTGGTGCCACCCTTGGTGGACACTTTCGTGGACGTCACCAAGGCAGCGTGGAAACGTCCACACTCGCTCCCAGTGATGCCGAGGAAGGCTGACCGCCTGTACAAGGCCCCTAGGGAGGACCAGTACTTGGCATCACATCCTCTGGCCAATTCTCTGGTCATTAGACTCACATGACCGGTCCCAGAGGCCACAACATTTGAGCACCCTGCCACCGGACCCAGAGTTCAAGCAACTGGACGCTATGGGCAAGTGCACGTATGCATCTGCTACCTGCGCCATTAGGTCCCTCAACTATTTAACCCACATGGTCCAGTTTCAGAATGTCTTGTGGGAGCAGGGACTGGATCTGGCGGAAAAGATGCCAGAAGGTGAGCAGAAGGAGGAGTTGCTGCAACTCCTCCGCACTGGTTCGGACGTGGGACCCCAGGTGCTGCGAGCCGCGTACGATTCCGCGGACTCTTCGGCCAGAGCGGCAGCCTCAGGCGTATGCCTCCGGAGACACTCTTGGCTCCGTGTCTCCGGATTTATTCTGGACGCCTCGTTCCACGGAGAAGTTATTTTGGGTGAGTCCTCGGAGAAGGTCCTCACCAAACTTCAAGAAGCCGGGAAGGCGGTGCGGTCTGTCCAAGCCATGTACAGACCCAAGCTCGGTTCCTTTCGCAGGAACCAAAGCCGTTTTCGAGGCCGGATGCAGAGACAGCAGTCCTGCACCGGCCCGCAACAGAGGGGCTCCTCGCGCAGAGCCCAGGGGAAGTCGTCCGCAGGCCGAGGCCAACGCCCTGCAAAGTCGGCCCAGCCTGCAGGACCCTCAGCCGCCAAAGCATGACTCCTTACCGGCCCCCGCCCCTCAGGATCAACGGGACACCAAGGTCGGGGGTCGTATTGTGGACCATCTGCCAGGGTGGCAGTCTATAACCACTGACAGGTGGGTTCTTCAGTTGATCAAACAAGGCCACTTAATAGAATTCGTGGACAAGCCACCCACAAGGCCTCCTCTGCTCTCCCGTTACTCGGGTCAGCACAGATCGCTCATCAGGCAAGAGGTACTTGCGCTCCTTCAAAAGGGAGCGGTTGAGTACGTCCCGGAGAACCAGAAAGGATCCGGATACTATTCCCACTTCTTTCTGGTTCCGAAGAAAACAGGGGACCTCCGTCCAATACTGGACCTCAGCGACCTCAACATGTCGGTCGCCTACAAACGTCTTCGAATGGTGACTCTCCAAGGACTCATTCCCATGCTGAAAATGCAGGACGCCTAGCTGCACATCCCCGTAGCTCAAGCGCACAGGAGGTTCCTGCGCTTCGAGTTTCTCGGCCACCACTTTCAGTTCCGGGCTCTTCCCTTCGGACTGTCATCGGCCCCCAGGGTCTTTACCAAGTGTATGGCAGTCGTGGCAGCGTCTCTAAGGATACAGGGCCACTACGTGTTCCTGTACCTGGACGACTGGCTTCTCATGGCTGCCTCCAAAGAGGCGCTGTTGCTGGTTATTCAGAACACCCAAGATCTCTTCCAGTCTTTGGGCATTCTTATCAACTACGAGAAGTCTCTCCTCGTACTGTCCCAGAAGCTGCAGTTCATAGGCGCAGTTCTGGACACCGTCCAAGGGAAAGCCTTTCTTCCCGAGGAAAGAGCGGAACACATCAGATCCCTCATCAGGGATCTCTCAGCGAAGAAGACTTTCCCCGCCAGGTTGGTCCTTCACCTGCTCGGACACGTGGCTGCGGCCATTCCAACCGTCCCTTTGGCAAGGCTCCACATGCGGGTAACTCAGTGGATGCTCAAAATGCAGTGAGACCAAAGGCAAAACCACTTGCAGCATCTGGTCAGAATCACGAACGCAGTAATTCGAGACTGGCAATGGTGGCTAGACCCAAGGACACTCTCTCTGCGGGTGTTCCGTTTACAGCGCCGTCCCCGGAGGTAATCCTCTCCACAGATGCCTCAGGGCTGGGGTGGGGAGCACACCTGAACGGGGTGAGGTCCCAGGGAACGTGGATCCTCGGGAAGCTCACCTCCACATCAACGTTCTGGAGATGAGGGCGGTCCTTTACGCCCTGCAGGCCTTTCAGTCAGAAATCCCGTCGAGTACTCTTCTGCTTCAGACAGACAATACAGCGGTGATGTATTACCTCAACAAACAAGGAGGCGCACACTCTTACCCCCTTTGCAGGGAAGCTATGAGAGTGTGGGATTGGGTAATCCGACACAGCGCGAACCTGATTGCAGTTCATGTTCCCGGTGTGGAGAACACAATCACAGACAGCCTGAGTCATTCCCAGGCCAGAGTCCACGAATGGGAACTCCTTCAGGAGGTAGTGGAGGATCTTTTTCTTCGATGGGGAACTCCAGAGTTGGACTTGTTCACTTCCCCATCCAACGCAAAACTACCCAATTTTTGCTCGCTAGATCCAGGGCCTGGTGTTTTCTGGCGAGACGCGTTGTCCCTCTCCTGGGCAGACAGATTCCTCTACGCTTTCCCTCCCTTCCCGTTGATCCAGAGAGTTCTTCTCAAACTACGCAGGGAGCACACAACAATGATCCTGGTAGCGCCTTTCTGGCCCAGGCAGATCTGGTTCCCCATGCTGACGCAATTGTCCCGGGAACCTCCAGTCCCGGTGCCTTTCAGCTCCCATCTACTGACTCAGGAGGAGGGTTCTCTAGTCCACCCGGACTTGCGCTCACTGAAACTGCATGCCTGGCTCCTTGAGACATAGCCATCATGCGACACGGGGTCTCGCAAGGGGTGGCGGAAGTTCTCTCCGCTGCCAGAAAGCCAGCAACGCATGCAACGGCGCCGATTTTGCTTGTGGTCTCAGGCACGCTGCCTCTCCCCTTTAGAATGCCCAGTGAAATCAGTTCTGGAATACTTGCTTTCCCTCTTCCACTCAGATCTTGCCTACTCCTCTATTAAAGTTCACGTCTGTGTGATTTCGGCCTACCACTTCCCGGTAGGTCAGCGCACAGTGGCACAACTCGATGCCTCTCGGGACTTCCTGAGGGGGGGTGTTACACCTTAGGCCACCCATCAAGGATCCTGTCCCTCCTTGGGACCTACTCTTCGTCCTGAACAGCTCACGCTTCCTCCCTTCGAACCTGCCGCAGATTGCGAGCTGCGTTTTCTGTCGTGGAAAACGTTATTTTTAGTTGCTGTCACGTCAGCAAGGAGAATTTCCGAGCTTCATGCTCTCATGTGTAAGGAATCTTATTTAATTTTCCACTAGGACAGAGTGTCTTTGAGGACGAATCCTAAATTCCTGCCTAAGGTGGTTTCTACCCTTACTCTTAACCAGGACATCGATCTGCCTGTGTACTTTCCCAAGTACTCTAATAGAGGAGAGGCATTGCTTCACACCCTGGATGTTCACCGCTCCTTAAGGTACTACTTGAACAGGACTAAACAGCTTCGCACGTCCTGAGCAGCTGTTCGTATCCTTCGCTGAGAGGATGCTGGGCCAACCAGTCTCAAAGCAGACCCTTTCTCGCTGGCTTGTCCAGTGTATTTCCTTTTGCTACAACAACAAACAGAAGCCCCTTCCGGGCACAATCCAGGGCCACTCGACAAGGGGGGTGGCTACTTCCTTTGCAGCACTGCGCAATGTCTCCACCTCGGCCATTTGTGCCGGGGCTACTTGGAGCTCAGTGCACACATTTATTAGGCACTATAGCCTGGATATTACCTCACGGCGGAGAGCTGGTTTCGGGCCTTGCCGTTTACAGGATCTCCTGTCCTAGAGTCAGGATTTGCTCAAGATCTCTCCGTTTTGCCTCGTCCCAGAATGCTTAGAGGCGCTATTGCTTGGGAATCAGTCCTAATGGTGTTACCTGCTGCAAGAGCTGTATCTCGAAGTAAGATGGTACAGTTACGTAAGAACTTACGGTAACAGTAGATCTTCGAGAACAGCTCTTGCAGCAGGTACCTTCCTGCCCACCATTCCCCCTTGGAGGAGGTATTGCCTACCAGGCCTTGGCAGGAGCTATTGCTCCTTCTTCCTTTTTCTTCTGATGGCGGATCCTCGGTTTCCTCTTCTGATGTCATCCAGCGGCTGGGAGTCTCCAGCGGGAGAACTGGGGATTCTGGCGGGACCGCCTCCTTACGTACTACGCCTGACGTCGGGGGCGGGACCGACGTCGGAGGCGGTCCCTGCTAAAGACTGCTAGCTAGAAGATTTCTGTGGGGTCCTGACACCTGCCGGCTTCTGTCCTAATGGTGTTACCTGCTGCAAGAGCTGTTCTCTAAGATCTACTGTTACGGTAAGTTCTTGCATAACTGTACTTTATTCCTCCGTTGGTGGACACCTTTACGGACATCACCAAGGCTGCTTGGAAGCATGCACATTCGACTCCGGCAGTTCCAAAAGCTGACCAGCTCTACAGGGCTCCATTGAAGGACCCGTATTTGGCGCAACATCCCCTTGCTGATTCCCTGGTCATAACAGCATCTCACGATCTGTCTCAGCGGTTTCCAACACCTGAATACCCAGCCTCCGGACCAGGAGTCTAAGCAGTTAGATTCCATGGGAAGACGCATGTGCGCGGCTGCTACATACACTATAAGGTCTTTGAACTATCTGACGCACATGGTGCAGTTTCCGAATGTCCTTTGGGAACAGGGCCAAAACCTTGTAAAAGATTTCCTGGATGGCGATGAGGAGGATGACTTGCTTAACCTCCTTCATACTGGGTCAGATGTGGGGACCCAAGTTCTATGAGCTGCTTACGATTCAGCGGACTCTGCCAGGGGAGCAGCCACAGGTTTGTCTCCAGAGACATTCTTGGTTAAGAGTCTCCGGCTTCAGCCTGGATGTCCAGAACAACATCTTGGACGTCCCTTACAATGGAGCAGTTTTCTTTGGTGAAGAATCCAAAAAGGTGATCACCAAGCTACAGGATGCCGGGAAGGCAATCAGGACTGTACAGGCCATGTACAAGCCCAAATCTGTTTCATTTTATAGGCATCAGAACCGTTTTTGCGGCCGGCAACAAAGGCAGCAGCCACGTTCTGGCCAGCAACCCAGGGCAACTTCGGTCGCGAAGGTCAGGCTAGGTTCCCCGTGGGTCAGGGCCAAAAGCATTCTAAATCCACCCAGCCCACAGGGACTAATACCACCACAGCATAACTCCTTCCCAGCTCCGCTCCTCCTCTGGATCTAAGGGAAGAGAAGGTTGGGGGTTGCATTTCTCGTCACCTTTCGGGATGGCAGAGGATAACCTCCGACCGGTGGGTGTTGCAGCTGGTAAGTTGAGGGCAATTTATCGAGTTCCTCGACCAGCCACTGTCAAGATCACTTCTTCCTGGTTCCAAAGAAGACGGGACTTGCGCTTGATTTTAGACCTCGGCGATCTCAACACTTTTGTGTTGTACAAGCGCTTCCGCATGGTGACTCTTCTGGGCCTCATTCCCATGCTCAGAGGGCTCATGACTTGTGTTGCTGGACATGCAGGACGCTCACCTACATCTCCCGATCGCTGCGAGCGCATCAAAAGTTTTTGTGTTTCAGGTTTTTGGGACTCCACTACCAGTTCCGAGCTCTCCCCTTAGGACTGTCCTCAGCACCTCAGGTGTTCACGAAGTGTATGGCAGTCGTGGCAGCAGCTCTCAGGAGACAGGGCCACTATGTGTTTCTGTACCTAGACGACTAGCTCCTTATGGCACCCTCACGGAAAGCCGTGATGTCCACGATCCAGGATACTTGTTCCCTCTTCCAATTGCTGGGCATCACCATCAATCAGGAGAAGTCGTACCGTCTTACGTCTCAGAAATTGCAGTTTGTAGGGGCAGTTCTAGACACCACTCATGGGAAGGCATTCCTTCCTCAGGACAGGGCCGAACGCATCAGATCCCTCATCACGGTCATAATGGAAAAGAAAGCGGCACCAGCCAGGACCATTCTCTGCCTGCTCGGGCACATGGTGGCTGCCATTGCAATGGTTCCCCTAGCGCGACTCCATATGCGGGTTACCCAGTGGATGTTATGGGACCAAAAGCAAGATTAACTGCAGCATCCAGTTTGGATCACAAATGCTTTCATCCGAGACTGGCATTGGTAGCTTGTCCCAGAGCATCTATCTACGGGAGTCCTCTTCGTAGCGCCGCCTCAATAGTGACTCTCTCCACGGACGCCTCGGGGTCTGAATGGGGAACTCACCTCACCGGGGTCAGGACTCGATGCTCCTGATTGTCTCTGGAACCTCACCTTCATAGAAACATTCTGGACATGAGCAGTTCTGTACGCCCTACAGGCCTTCCAGTCAGATTCCACCGGGTACCCTTCTGTTACAGACAATACCGCAGTGATGTATTCTCTCAACAAACAAGGAGGCACTTATTCCTACCCCCTTTACAGGGAGGCCAGGAGGGTATGGGATTGGGTACTACTGTATGGCGCTGAAATCATTGCAGTACATGTTCCCGGAGTGGAAAACACTATCGTGGACAGTCTAAGCTAATCACAGGCCTGAGTCCACGAAAGGGAACTGCTTTAGGAAGTCACAGAGGACCTGTTTCGCAGATGGGGGACACCAGAATTAGACCCCTTTGCATCCCCATCCAATGCAAAACTGCCCAATTTCTGCTCGCTAGATCCAGGGCTTGGTGTTTTCTGGTGAGACGCGTTGTCCCTCTTTTGGATGGGCAGGTTCCTCTACGCTTTCCCGCCCTTCCCTTTTATCCAGAGGGTTCTACTGAAGCTCAGACAAGAGCGGGCGTGTCTCATTATGATAGCGCCCTTTTGGCCCAGGCAAATTTGGTTCCTTCTATTGCATCAACTGGCCCAGGAACCTCCAGTGCCTCTGCCATTCAGCTCCCGTCTGCTGTCCCAGGAGGGAGGCTTCTTGGTCCATCCGGACCTTTGGTCACTGAACTTTTATGCCTTGCTCCTAAGGACATAGCAGTCATGAGATACGGGGTCTCTCAGGATATTGCAGACGTTTTGGTGGTGGCCAGAAAGCCCTCCACTCATGCCACCTACGCCATGAAGTGGTGGAGATTTTGCATCTGGGCTCAGGCTCAGGGACTGACCCCATTGGACTGCTCTGAGAGGTCAGTTTTAGATTACTTCCTGTCCCTCTATGAGGCAGGGCTTGCCTACTGATCCATTAAGGTACACCTTTGCACCATCTCTGCGTACCATTCACCGGTAGTTCACAGGTCTCTAGCACAGCTAGAGGCTTCCTGTGCTTTCTTGTGCGGCTTCCTTCATTTGAGATCTCCCATTAAAGACCCGATTCCGCCTTGGGATCTCCCCTTTTCCTAGAGCAGCTTACACTGCCCCCTTTTGAACCAGCCATGGTTGAGCTATGTCTCCTCACTGGAAGACGCTCTCTTTAGTTGCCGTTACTTCTGCCAGAAGAATTTGAGCTTCATGCACTTATGTGCGAAGATTCTTATTTGGTTTTTCACAAGGACAGGGTGTCCTTAAGGACAAATCCTAAGTTTCTTCCCGAAGTGGTCTCTGCTGTCATGCTCAACCAGGATATAGACCTTCCGGTGTAGTATCCCAGTCATTCTAACAGAGGAAAAGCCCTGTTACTCACCCTGGATGTACATAGGAGTCTCAGATACTATCTGGCTAGAACCAGATCCCATCGCAAGTCGAACCAGCTGTTTCTTTCGCACACCAAATGCAAGGCGCACCTGTATCTAAGCAGTTGCTCTCCAGATGGCTAGTGAAATGTATTTCATTCTGTTACCAGAAGCACGACAAACCTTTACTGGGACTGGTTAAAGGTCACTCTTCGAGGTGGGTGGCTACCTCCTTCGAGGTGCTCAAGAAAGTCTCCACGTCAGCCATCTGTGCAGCAGCCACCTGGAGCGCTGTACACACCATCAGGCATTACAGTCTGGATATTGCCTCTAGACACCGAGCAGGTTTTGACTTGGCTGTCCTTCAGGGACTTTTGTCCTGAAATCTGACTAACATCTCTCCTATCCTCCTCCCGATAAGGAAATAGTTCCCTAACTGCTGGAGAATCAGTCCTAATGGTGTAACCTGCTGCAAGAGCTGTATCCCGAGGTAAGATGGTACAGTTACGTAAGAACTTACCATAACAGTAGATCTTCGAGAACAGCTCTTGCAGCAGGTAGTTTCCCTCCCACCTTCCCCTCTGGAGGTTGTCTTCTGACCTAGTTTCTAAGCGACAGCGTCTTGGATGCCATCCTGTTACACGCCTTCCTCTGGAAGCGTCTCCTCAGTCTCCCCTTCAGGTGTTACCTTTGGGCCGGGGAGTCACCGGCGGGAGAACTGGGGATGCTGGGGGACCGCCCCCTTTTATTTGATGCCTGACGTCGGGGGCAGTCACCCGCTGGATACTGCTAGCTAGAATTTTTCCGTGGGGTCTTGGCGCCTATCGGCTTCAGTCCTAATGGTATAACCTGCTGCAAGAGCTGTTGTCGAAGACCAACTGTTATGGTAAGTTCTTACGGAACTGTACTTTCCTCCCTGGCAAATTAAAGTGAAACTAAGAAAAAGGCAACCCCAAAAACAGAGAATCAATACAAGTTACTTACACAGGTCCAAAAAGTAATTCAGTTCAGTGTAGTCTAGTAAATAACCTCCTTCATTTATGGAAGCTTTGGCTGCTTTCTCTCTGTCTCAGCAGGAAGGTTCCACGTCCTTCATAGGCATCCTCTGTCTCATCTCCGAATCTGCTTTGCCCTTGGAGCCCGTTCAAAAATGGGCCAAATATCCTCTCACGGATATCCTCAAAAGAGGGGATTCTCCGACAGAAGCCTTCCCTGTGGCCGAAGCCATTGTTGTCCTGACCTTGGAGCTGTGGCAGCACCCAGCCTCTTGCCCTATGCCCTCAGCCCAGATGGCCTGCAAGTACGTGGTTCCCATTGGTCTGAGTCGCGAATCCCCCTGTCAACCCAGGGTTCGTTTACAGGTACTTCCTGGTTCGAAGCGGGGGACTGACGCCCCATTCTAGATCTACACGACCCGAACCAGTTTCTCAGATCTCGCACCTTCAGGATGGTAACTCTGACTCAGATCATAACATCTCTTGAGCAGAACATGTGGTTTTGCTCACTGGATCTGCAGGATGTGTTTTTGCATTTCCCGATCCGTCCGTCACACTGAAGGTTCCTCCGCTTCTGAGCAAAGGGAGCCCTCTTCTGAGTTCCAAGCCGTGCTGTTCAGCCTGTCATCAGCCCCCCAAGTCTTCACCAGATGCATTGCAGTGGTGGCGGACCATCTTTGGGGGGGGGGGGGAGGTCAGAGTGTACCCCTTTCTCGACGAACAAGTCATAGCGGGTTCCTCCAAACAAGAGGTGGAGAGGTCCAGGGATCTGGCCCTCCAGAATGTAATGGAACTTGGTCTCATTAACGAGGCCAGGTTGGAACTCATGCCTTCGCAGGCAACATGCTTCATCGGGGCAGAGCTAGACTCTTGCCAAGCCAGAGCCAGGCTACCAGCGGATAGGGTGGAGGTTCTCTCCTCCTTTGCCCTCTCATTTCTGGTTAGGCACTTGTGCCCTCTCCGGGACTTCCTGCTCCTTCTGGGTTACATGGTGGCCTGCGCCTCCATGGTCTGATGGGCCTAGTGGCATAGATACCGTAGATCCAAGGGTCCGACCACGGAGGTCGTGAAGGCAGCAGACGGTCACCCTTCTCCCCCCCCCCGAAAACTAGCATCTCGGGTACGGGATGCGCAACACAGAATGCAAGGTTGAAAGATCGTAGGGCAGTCGTAGTTTGAGCAGTTGGAACATTTTTGGCGTCAAAACATTTTAAATTGGAACCCTGTTTCTGACTGCTGCCTTAATTTAATAACTATCATCAGAGCAGTTCTGATAGAATTCTAAGTACGCTTTCTGTTCTGCCTGTAAGGGTTTCTCACAAGCTTTACAAGGAGTCTTTAAACAAGTCGAGCCTCTCCAGTTATCCTGTACTGTTTGTATTAGTAATTTATAAGTACGCTTTAAACAAGTTGAGCTTTAGCAAATAATCTTGTACTATTTGTATATAGTAATTTTCTAAGTACTCTTTCAGCTCTACCAGTAAGGGGTTCTCTCCAGCTTTACAAGGGTTATTTAAATAAGTTAGTTATTGCAATTCATCTATTTAACCTTAGTTAATGCAAGTTTTCTGGTACTGTGCTTACTGCCCCATCCCATCAGTTGGCCTCCCCTCCCCCTTGGTCTTCTAACGCTGTATAAGTAGCTTACCTGCGTCTCCTATTTTCACAGATACAGCGGATCCAACTAGGGTCCGACCATGGAGGTCGTGAGGGCAGCAGACGGTCGCCTCCTAAAACAAGCATCTCAGGTCAAGAGTATCGCAGCACAGAAACGCAAGGTCGAAAGATCATAGGACAGCTAGTTTGTCCTCGCCGATGCAAAGCCGGGCTCCCCACTTTCCCCGCCACCACCCTTGGTGAGCAGTGCGCTTTATAGGGCTGCAGAACCAATCAGCCCGCTTCTCCATTAGCAGCCTATCCCAGCTCACCACTAGAGGCAGCTTAGTTTCTTCTCCTGCAAACTTTTCACCTGATTTTCTCCTTAACTTATTTTACCATGCTCCTGATACTCCTAACACTTAATTCTCTGCTGTTCCCAGTGCTGGTCCTCCCCCCTCAATTTTCCCCGAGTATCCACCTCCCTATGCCTCTGACATCTGCTCGACTGCTTTACTGCTCTCCCCACCAGTCCAACTAGCACCTCCGATGAGTCTACATTGCCTAGGCAAACTCTATGCTCTGTTTCCATCTTCCTCCCCAGAAAGTGCCTACTACCTGCCCACCTTCACTATGACTGTCAGCAATGACCACTGTCCCAGTCCCACCCTTTGTTCTCTTCTCAACCCCCGGCGGCCACCTCCTCCTTCCCCTCAGATCTCCTCCCACTTTCCACTACCTCTTCTCCTGGCAACCCCCCACATACTTACCCTCCCTGTTCCAGCATACTCAAGCACCCATGTATCCCTCAAATGCAAATCTCTCTACATCCTAAAGATGGCCTTGCACTCCTTCCTCAGGTCCCTCCTCCTTCTGTCAGGCAGTATTCACCCTAACCCTGGCCCGATCGCTACCTCCACACTCGTGAGCCACCCTGACACCGGACTACGCATTGTCACCATTAAGATCTGCAGCTTATTAAAAAAGTGGGATTCCTACCAGGGATGGGTCCTACATCATGTGGACGTCATTGCAATGTGTGAGACCTGGCTCTCCTCTCATATCCCAGACTCTACGATAACTCTCCCCGGATACAGTCTCTACCAGGCCGATCGCCAAGGTAAAAGAGGGGGTGGCTGCGTCTTGTACATCAAGGATACTCTGCATGGTCAAATCCCCCCCCCCCCGCTGATACCTGGACCTCGAGCCCTTACAATCAAAATTACCCTGGGATGCTCCCAAACCCCACTTCACATTACAGCGGTAAACAGTCCCCCAAGGGATCGGAATGCAGCCTTCCATTCTGTCTTGTCCTACCTCGCCACCCTCCCAGCACAAAATGAAATAATTGCTCTTGGGGATTTCAATATCAACTGGCTCACTGGGACTGCCGCCCCACTCATCGACGCTGCAACTGCCCAAGACCTCACACAGGTCGTCCTCATCCCCACAAGTCTAAACCAATGCACTGGGTCTTCCTCCCTACTTAACTTGGTTTTTACAAACCGTCCCCCACCAAGATCACTAGCACTACCGTGCTTCCAAATGCTGTTAGTGACCACTCCCCGGTACTCTGGCCCTGGCCCTGCAAAGCCCCTAAGAACCCCCCTAAAATACTACAACGCAAACTTGATATCCTGAAATCCTACCTCCACTTGCTGGACTGGTCTCACATAATGAACACCCTTGACTCTAACCGTGCCCTCGACCTGTTCACTCAAACATTCAATGCTATCTGTGACTCTGTTGCCCCACTCTCTAAAAGGGTGGTTAAAGGCAACCCTGGATCACTGGCCACCTATTGGCACTGATGCAGACCCGGAATTCTCTATGGCACCTGTCTGAGTCTGGCCTGCCATTGGAAAGACAAAGATAGAGAGGCCCGGAATAAATGCATATGGGCCCTACGTCAAGCTAAGGCAGAGTATTAGAAATCTTCCCTGACCTCTGCCTGGGGCTCAGGCCAGGTTCTGGAATAATATAAAGACATCTGTGGCAAGGTTAGTAATCCCCCACCCAGATAGTGGCCGATGGATGCCCGTCTTCTAACCTGTCGCATATTGCCACAGCTTTTAACCAGGCTTTCACTAATCTCAGCCATGTCCTCCCTCCTAACCTCTTCGACCCACCCTCTCGCTCCTACTCACAGTCCCCTCCTGCAACCCCTCCTTTCCACCTACGTTACATTTCCCTTGTGTTGGCCAAATCTTATCTGGAAAAAACCTTAAGCCATTCCCATTACAGGTGCGACTCCTTAGACCTGAGACTCCTCCGGCTCACTCTGCATGAGGTTCTCCATCCTCTCAACCACTCCCTGTGTCAAGGGAAATTCCCCTCCCAGTGGATATCTGCCTCCATTACCCCCATTTTTAAATGTGGTGACCGTACCTCCACCAACTACCGCCTAATCTCCATCCCCCCCTTCGAAGGCACTAGAGCATATTGTCTCCGACCAGCTCACTGATCACCTTAACAATCACGACCTACTCTGTAAACAGCAACACGGCTCTTGCAAAGGACCAGCACTATGACAGCCCTCCTGGCGTTCACCACACATGTCCACTCTGCCTTAGACAGAGGCAATATCTCGGGTGTGGTCTTTGTTGACCTCTCTATGGCGTTTGACACTGTCAACCACTCCTACTAAGCACACTCTCCAACATCGGCTTCTCCCAAGACACTATCGGCTGGTTCACCGACTACCTGTCTGACCAGTACCAACAGGTCAAAATTGGTACCACCATATCTGGCAGACTACCTGTCTGCTCTGGTGTTCCGCAGGGGTCCATCCTCGGCCCCCTGCTGTTCAGTCTCTTCCTTAACTCCCTCCCCTCGTCCTGCTCTGGCAATCTACTAATGTATGCGGATGATGCGGTCTTATATTCCTCTAACCCTGACCCCACTCAACTTCACAACTCTCTCCAGTCCTATTTCTCTGATGCCGAAAAATGGTTCTCCATGCAGCGTCTTATTCTAAACTACAAGAAGACAAAAGTCATGTTCTTCTCACACCCGCCGAGCTCCCGAAAGGAGCTCTGCTCCCAAATTCTAACTGCCAATCTGAGCCCCCCTTGTGCAAGTGGATACCTTTAAATATCTGGGCATCACCCTAGACACGTCCCTTAACTTCCTCCAGCATATCCATCATCTATCCTCCACCCTTAATGTCCGACTCTGTATTCTCTATCGCCTCAAACACTGCCTCACCCCTGAAGCTCTTTGGCTCGCTGTCTCCTCCGCTGTCATCTCTCTCCTTGACTATGGTATTCTTATATATGGTGCTGCAAACAACTCGGCCCTAGGCAGACTACGTCCCTCCTTGAACAAAGCATGCCGTTATGTCCTCTGCTGTGAACAGCACATCCATACTTGCTCACTATATAACTCCACCATCTGGTTGAACCTCTAACAGAATCCGGTTCCACGCGTGCCTTATGGCCAAAAAGATTGCTCTGGGACTCTCGCCCTCTGGCCTCACCACTATAATCCAACCGGCTCCAACCCTTAAAAACACTCGTAGCTCTGGCAAGCAGCTCCTTTCTGTCCGCAGGTGCCGAACCTCACAGTTCCAAATGTCCTTTTAGCTACAGGGTCCCCTCCTGGATGAATAGCCTGCCCTGCACCCTTTCTAATGAATACAGAATTGGCCCCTTCAAAACTGCTCTCGGAGCCCATCTCCAGTCCTCTCACCCCTGTGACTGCCTCTGACCCCTCCCTGTCCCATCCCTCCCCTGACAAGGGCCTCTGGCTGGCTTCCTCCCCTCCCCACCCTTATTTCTTGCCCCTGCCAGTGGCCTGATCAACTCTAATATAGAGTCTATATAATAAGCTACTTAAACCTATCCTAATGCACCTTAGGATCTGACTATTAGCCTTTGTTATTGTACTCTCTAATATGCCTGTCTGATCCCTGCTCTTGAATTTGTGATCATTGTAATAATGTTCTTCTTTTGTGACGTGGAGCCTTTGTAAACGAGTCTCGGACTCAAAGGTATTTTCCAAATATGCAGTAAATAAGTATGCACCCCCTTCAGTTGGAGCTGGCTAGCCAGTGGACTCAGCAACACGGTCATTTCGACCAGCTGGTCACTGTAACCCAGAAGGTGTGGGACGCTCTCCAATGGTGTGTACCGTCTTAGAACATCTGCAGGAGGGGATGCTGTTTGTCCGTCCCGAGCCAATGGTCGTTTTTATGACCAGTGCCTCTGTCATAGGTCTGGGTGCCCACATGGGGAATCACTGAGACCATGGGCTCTGGACCCTTGAGGAGTCCCGATGTCATATCAGCCTGCTGGAGCGCCAAGCAGTTTGGCTGGCACTGACTGCATTCACTCTGTTCCTTCGGGGTCCAACCGTACAGGTCCAGATACCACGACCATGTCCTATCTCAACAAGCAGGGTGGCACGTAGCCCCGGCCTCTGTGTAGGGAAGCGCTCCGCGTCTGGAGACTCATGAGCTGACTGGGGGCAGACCAAGCCATCCATGTTGACAGGAGTCTCAAATCAACTGGCAGACGCCCTCAGCCATGTGGGTGAGGCGCCCCATGAGTGATCTCTCCATCCGGAGGTAGTACACAGCCTGTTCTCCCAGTGGGGCACCCCTCAGCTGGACTGGTTTGTCCTCGGGGAGAACACAAAGCTGAGGCTGTTTCGTGCCCGGCCCCTCGGCAGGGCTCGATGCAGGAGGATGCCTTCTTGAGGCCATGGACCCCGGGCCTCTTCTATGCCTTCCCTTGATCCACAGAGTGCTACTCAAGGTGAGGAGGGACAAGGCACAGGTGATCTGGTGGCACTGGACTGGCCCTGCCAGTTTTGGTACCCTGATCACCTCCGCCTCAGCAACAGGCTCCCGAGGCATCTTCCAGCACGCCCGGACCTGATCTCAGTCAATCAGGGGAAGGTCCTCCACCCGGACCCTCAATCCTTGCACCTGACAGCCTGGTTCTTGAGCGGCTAGAGTTCCAGGCTTTGGGTCTCTCCGAGGCTATTCTCACCATTGTTGAGGCATCCAGGAAAGAATCGAGCAGGAGGTGCTATGCCTTCAAATGGAAGAGATTCTCCATTTAGTGTCGGGACAAGGGCCTGTACCCTTTGTCCTGTCTGGTGGCTAGCATTCTTGACTGCCTTAGGTCTCTCTCCAAATGGGGTCTTCAGCCTACGACCCTTAAGGTGCACCTGGCAGCCATCTCTGCCTACTGGACATGGGCCAGTCAGCAGACAGTGGCACAGGAGAAGGTGGTCTGGTGCTTTTGCAGAGGCCTCGACCATATTTCTCCTCTGGTGCATGAACCACCACCACTGTGAGAACTACTGCTGGTATTGGGAGAGCTCATGGGCAAGCCATTTGAACCAGTGCACAGGAGTGAGATGTCACACCTGTCAATGGAAGACCGCCTTCTTGGTGGCTGTCATATCAGCCAGAAGGATTGGGGAGCTCCAAGCACTCTGAGTCTCCCTACATGGTCTTCCACAGGGACAAGATTGTCCTGCACCCCCAACCCGAAGTTCCTTCCGAAGGTTGTGTTGGAGTTTCACTTGAACCAGGTGATGACTCTGCCGGTGTACTACCTCAGTTACACCTCTGAGGCAGAGTACAGGCTCCATACTTTGGCCTGAGACGAGCGCTGTCTTATTATAAGGACCATATGGCCGAAGTTCGGGGAGACGTTCGCCAGCTGTTCGTCACCTATGCTGAAGCCGCACCTGGCAGACCTGCAGCCAAGCGGATGATTGGCAGATGGATTACGTCATGCATTGATCTGTCAGGTGACAGGCAAGGAGCCTCCTGTAGGGATAAGAGCTCATTCCACCCACCATACTGCTATGTCAGTGGCTGCTTCTATGGACGTCCCTATCCAAGATATCTGCAGGGCTGCTACCTGGAAGTCGGCAAACACCTTCATTTCCCATTACCACATCTACCTGGAGTCATGCCGGGATGCTGGTTTTGGGGCCTCAGTCCTCCAGTCTCTCTTCCCTAAGTAGGGGATGTGCACCTTGCCTCTCTCCTCCCGGAGAACTGCTAGGAGTCTGCCAAACAGTGTGGATAGAACAACATATCCACGATCCTAGAAAAACAAGGTACTCGCCTGTATCAGTAGATCTTTCATGGAATGGTCTCTTGCAGTAAGTCATTACTTCTGGGAGTTCCCAATAAGTGGCGCTCTAACACTGCAGTTTCTTCTAGCAGTCTCCTAACCAGGGACCACCCACACGACCTCACTTCCTGGGCTGTGCCTATAAAACTGGGTGGTCCCTGGTAGTCTCCATTCATTTTCCCGCTGGCTTCAGCTCTGACAGCACCTTATTCTTCTGCCAGCAGTCTACGATGTGGATTGAACCCATAGCTTGTGGTGCCTGGGCTTCATACACGGCACCATATTCCTGTGCTCGACCAAGAGTTACAATGGGTGTTTCCCTGTTACAGACTCAGGGTACTCAATCAAGGGCTCTAAAACTTCAGAGTCCTCTTCAAGAAGCAAAATAGGGAAGGAAATGCCTTCACCTAAAATCCTGTCTGACCACCCTTCAATGGTCACATATCCTAAACACGTATCAAGAAAATATTCCTCGTCGATGGGCCATATCCCTCCCATCAACAGTAGGCACTTCTTCATCAAAAGAACTTAAAAATTCAACTTCACATAAAAAGGAACATTCATCGTCAACAGGACGTCATTCCTCAGCTCCCTTGTTGGCGAAACCACATGCACAGTCAACGACTGAGATCCTGCTGCATTCGTCGGTGGGGCACACTCCCCCGTCGACGAGAGGACTCCACAAAACATCCTCATAGACGAAAACACCTCCTCCGTTGACTGAGCACAATCTACTTGCTTCATCATCGATGAGGCTACCTCCCCCATCGACGGGACATGCTCCTAAACCTCCATCGTCGATGAGAAGTCTACCATCATTGACAGAGCATGCATTTGCCTTCTCATCGTCGACGACCCACTTTCCTTCGTCTACGGAGCAAGTACCTACTGTTTCATCATCGACGAAGAGCATCCCACTGTCGACAGAGCATGCATTCACTTATCCTAAGACACATTACAACGTCAACAGGGCTAGCTTTTATTTCTCCTCCATTGAGGAGCCTGATTCCACAGTTGATGGAGCAGCCCCTGCATTATAGAACAGCACCTTTACCAGCATATAATACATTCATGGAAGATCCTTATACAAATTTAACTGTGAAAAATCATGACATTTCTTATTCAAAAGTCTCAAAAGATACTTATGGGGCTGCATCACCACAAAATAAAGGATCATATACTACGGAACACAGAGGCAAACCAGCCTCATTTGCACTCATGCATGGTGCTCAGACACCAGTCCATGATGAACACAAAATTCAAAGACTTACTGGATCACTTTATCGGGAGGCACAAATTCATCCCCCATGCCATGCACACAGGGCTCAGAACCCGCTTACATGGCAATTTCATCCTCAAAGTGCCAAACATATAAGAAATTGTAAATAAAGTGTTGAATTCTGTGGGTTTTGACTATACACTCACTCCAGTAAAAAAAAAAACCTCAATCACAGACTGTCTCCCGCCTCCATCCATCCTCTGTTCCTGAAAATAGGCATATAACTTGTCTAGTGTACCTACCTGGTTAAAAACTAAATAAAATCAAAACAGGCATGTACAGAGCCAGAACGCTAACCATTTCTGCCTCCTCATGAATATTCTGAGGAATATTTGTCAGATTCTCATGTCATTTCGGAACATTCCAAAGATGCAAATTATGATGGTTCCCCTACTACAAGAGGGTATGAGTCCCCATATTCTGTGCCATCATACTGGGATGAAGAAGTATTACAATGAGTAAAGGTCATTTCCCCACCGGATGACCCGTTATTCCCAGAAATGATGTTATGAATACAAAAAACAGTGGGGTTTACCACAACAGAGCAAGATACATTAAGTAAAGACATGGCTGAATATCTTGACATCCCGGAAGAACCTATCTGGGCAGTCCCTCCTTTTTATACCAGCGTTCAGAATTGTGATTACTGAAGCATGGAGTCAACCCATAGCTGCACAGGAGCTACCTAGAAAAGTGCACAGGCTTTATCAGGCTCCCCCTTGATCATCAGTATTTAACAAATATTCCCACTGCAGATTCTGTGGTTATTGCAGCCGCTCACAACCGCACTGGCAAACCCAAACCTACAAGTACAGTACCTCCCGAAAAAGACTCTAAACGTTTTGATTATATGGGGAAGAAAGTGTTTGTTCTAAACACATTAAATATTAGAATACTTAACTACATGGGACAAATCCTGAAATACCAGCGTACGGTGGGCACCTCTGTTGGGGACATTATAGGTAAACTACCTACATCCCCTGAAAAAGAGTAACTCACATCAATAATAAACACACTTACTTCCCCCTCTTGACATTTATTAAGATCGGGATGCGACATTGCTGACACTTCGGCTAGAGCCTCTGCAGTCTGTATTCTTTTATGCTGTCAGGCATGGCTCAGACTCTCTTGGCTAGCACCTGATATTCATAAAAAGTGGCTAATGCCCCTTTTTCTGGTGACCATCTCTTTGGCCTAGGGGCACAAACAATACTGGACAACCTACAAGCCTCGGGCAGACAACTAAAAACAGTACAATATATGTACCACAAGCCACGCCCTCAGTATAATTATTCATGCAAAACTGGAAATTACTATAACCAAAGAGAGAACTTTAGAGGCAAAGAACAAGCAACAAAGCACACATCTAAACCGACCGTGGCTGCCCCTCAGGACGGCCGGGTGCCTCTTCCTCATTAAAAAACTTCAGACTACGCCCCGGTCCCCCTTCTAGGCCTCAGAGACCTTTTTCTGGGGCTTCAATTCAACATTATACTGAGGCCTTTCCCATGAGGCTTTATACATCTAGCCACTTTTTGAGGTATCATTGTTACTGGCCATTACGGTCATTTCATTGGGATGCCTCTCGGCCTGTTGAGCGCGCTGGACCCCTTGTGTCCCTTGTACGAACAGGGCCTGCTACTACTCGCATGCTGAGAAACAATCAATATATCCTGATGATATATGGGTCATAATATTCTTACCAAACTTCTACTGCTACATGCGGTCTTCACCTGGTCATAGATAAGGGCCACAGAAACAATGGTGAGTACATATATATTATAAACACACTAACATTTCAGTTTTACACCTAACAAGGCTGCAGGCCCTGGCTCATTTGGGACCCCCTTGCAAATGAGATTACTAATGCACGATGGAACTGACATCACACTGTTGCATTCCATGTCTTTACCTTAAAACAAGTACAATATTGATTACAGTGCTACTGACTTTTAGAGCCACTGGATTCCAGTATGACAGATGCATTGTTTCATCTCACATCATTGTTTGCTACTTATGCCTATTTATGCCAAAATGGATACATTTTTCTAATGACTTGACAGACATGGAAAAAAAAAACTTAACTTGCTACATTGTAACACTACAAAATAACCTTGTATTAGTTGGGTTACTATGCAAAACTCAGAACCCAATAGGCTCTAACATGTACTGTCTCTTCCAGTGCATGCCACTGAGACCGACCAGTTGCTCCCTTATATGGCTGAAATCTGCTGATTTATCACAGTGTCTGATATGCCATCCCTGATCGGGTTGACATCTGCTTAACCCATCTGACAATGCCCAGTAATAGCCAATCTGGCTTGTCTTTCAGCCATAACCCTATAGCGAATACTATAATGGAGTACTTACAGATAAAATACAAAATTCTCTTTGTATGCTGATATACTGCTCTCAGCCCCCATCGGTCCTAAGACCACACTATATGTACAGCAGAATGCCATATCTGGACACCCCACTGACATATAACTACTTGGGAATCTCCCAGAAGTAATGACTTACTGCAAGAGACCATTCCGTGGAATATCAGTTACGCAAAGACTTTTGTAAGTAACAGTAAATATTCTAGGAATGTCTCTTGTAGTAAGTAGCTTCCCTCCCTCCAACCCCCTGCCATTCTGTAACAGGGAAAACGATGTAGGGTTTGGTACCTCTGTTCCCCTTGGTCCCTCGCTTTCACGAGCTGAAACCTGTGGGGAACGGAGACTGCCAGGGACCACCCACTTTTATAGGCACAGCCCAGGAAGTGAGGTTGTGTGGGTGGTCCCTGTTATGGAGACTGCTAGAAGAAACTGCAGTGTTAGAGCGCTACCTATCGGGAACGCCCAGAAGTAATGACTTGCTGCAAGAGATATTCCTAGAAGACGTACTGTTATGACAAGTCTTTGCGTAACTGATCTTTCCAGGAGTGGTATATGTTCATCCACTCAAACCCATCCGATGTCTCCCGCTTCGACGCAAAAGCTTCTGCTTCCAGTGGGCAAGCTGTGACATCAGGGGGCGGAGCCAAGGCATACACCACCTGGGTGGGTGGGAGGAGACAGCTTTTAGACCTTCCGGCAAGATTCTTAAAGGGAAAGGACATGCCAAACAGTGTGGATGAGCATATACTACTCCTGGAACTACTGATCTTACTTCGAGACACAGCTCTTGCAGCAGGTTACACCATTAGGACTGAAGCCGGCAGGCATCAGGACCCCACGGAAAAATTCTAGCTAGCTATCTTCAGCGGGGACCGCCCCCGACGTCGGTCCCGCCCCTGTTGTCAGGCAGTAGTACATAGGGGGCGGTCCCTTGATTCCCCAGTTCTTTCCACCCGATCGACTTGCATGTCTCGACTCTTGGTTCCAGTCTCTAGCGGCATAGCGTGGTAAATTTTCCTACAGGAAATTGATTCTCTACAATCCAGTTATTCGCTGATGTCCTCGACCTCGGTCACTCCTCGAAGTGTGCTTGTGGGAAGCAGATCCTTCAAGGACCACTTTTCGACCTCGTCCGGTGCCTGTTGAACCATGACACCCGGTCCTGCTCCTTTTGCCAGGGGTTTAATAGCAGAACCCGGATCCGTTGCCAGAAGGCCCTTCAGGCATTCCTGCTAGAAGAAAAACTCAGGACCATGTCTTCCAAGGGGGACTCGTCGAAGAAGGCCCACAAGCATGCTGAGAAACATAGGGAGAAGGCCCCTTCCAGGTCCCTGTCTAGGGCCTTAGACTCGCGCAGCTCTGGTTCCAGGTCCGACCGCTCCCCTTCCCGGGCCAGCTCTCAGCCTCCCCCTGCTGCGGTTAGAAAGTCTTCATTCAAACACCATGAAGTCTTGCTATATTATAACAATAGCAGTCAGCCACTGCAGCTGAACTGCCCCGGAGAGGAAGGAGTTAACTCCAGAAGATCTGGAGTTCTACAGCGCGAGGGCGCTGTGCCCAAAAACTCTATCTGGCAGTTTCAAATGACACTGTCAGATTCTTCTCACTTCACTGAACAGTCGCTCCGAGATCAGCTCCTTCAGCTCGGTTCATTCTCGGTTCAGAGAGTAGTTTTCGGTTCATTTGAACCGGCAAAATCATTATTTTTACCGCATTTCGGTTCTAAAGCTCTATCTGGTAACCGTAAGTACAAAATTCAAGTCTGTGTGGAAAATTAATTATCGGTTCGGTTTTGAACCCGATCGCTTCAATTTTCTGCCTTTTAAAACTGTACTGTGGGTTTTAGAGTGCGGTTCCCGGTTCTTATCGGTTCTAAAAACTAAATTATTACGTTTTTCAAATACCGTGTTGGTTAAGGAACCGATAAAGTGTCTTGCCTGGCACTGCCATCAAAAGGCAAGTTTTTGGTTAGGCTGGCATTGTCTGAGGAACCCAAAGAAAAACCGGGCCACTGGGTTTCAACACTGTGATGTCTGTGGGGCGCCTTTGCCAAGGCTGACCCACACCACTGTGTCTATTGTCTGGGGCTGACCACCTCCTGTCAGACTGCCAGGTGTGTATAAAATTTCCCTGCAGCCACCCTGGAGAAGAAGATTGGGCGGCTCAGGAGCAGAGGCCAAAAGTCCGCTGACCGGATGGCCAGCCGGTTCCAGTACCCACTGGACCAGAGGGTGCCCTCTGACCAGGCGAGACTTCCTCGGGCAAAAGGAAGACTGGTTCAGAGGAACCAGTCCCAAGTAAAGACAAAAAGAAATCAGGAGGTTTGGAGTCAGGAATTGTGTCTCCAACTGCTGCAGAGATAGCTAAAGCCATTCAGATTGTCCAGTCACTGTCTCAGGGATCTGTAGAACCACCAACAGTTGGTAAAGGTTGGTTCGTTCAGTCCCAGTGGTTCAGGATTTTAAGTTGAGGATTTTATGAACCACAGGAGGGAGGAGAATTTGATCAATATATGTGTGGCTGGGAGGGTCTGGACGTGCCCATTGAACGGGCATTTCTCCAGACAGACCTTTAGAATCTCCCTATTCTGTCTGAGTCCCTTCTTTCTTTATTTTTACAAAGGTTGCAGAAACCCTCCAGCTTCCTTTAGAGGAGGCTGTGGATGAGCAAGAGGAGCCTGATTATGTGGAAATGATGGATATTCCAGAGTCTAGAGGTTGTCTATTCCTTTGCATAAGTCATTTAGGAAGCAAACAAAGATTTTAAAAATCCTCATTCTGTCCCTCCTGTAGATAAAAAATGGACAGAAGGTATACTTTGTCAGGCTCGGATACAGATTTCCTTATTGAGCAGTGTAGTCATGTAGGTGTGAGTACAAGCTGCAGCCTGTGACAAGGCTAATATTCCTCTGGCCTCACATCCTCCTGACAAGGATTCTAGGAAGATTGATGCCATGGCGAAGAAACAGTATATGGCAGCTTCTTTGGGACTCAGGCAGGCAAATTATATGGCTTATGTGGCTAGATATCAGAAATCTAGGTGGGACACAGTATTGCAGTTAGCCAAGCAGGCCCATGGCCAGCTGGCTAGTGAGTTGGAACAGGTGGCTGCTGATGGCATTGAAGCCTCTAAAGTTCAATTTCATACTGCTGTTGATGTTAATGATGTTTCCTCCAGGGTCATGGCCACTTCTGTAGCTTTCCGTGGGTTGGCATGGCTCAGATGCACTAATCTGTCCCAAGATACTCAGTCAAAGGCTATGGATTTTCCTGTGAGGAAATTCTCTGTTTGAGGAGCAAACAGAAAATTATATGAAAAGATGGATGAATACAGAACTACCTACAAAAGTGCCCAGGCTAAGGAGCATGCCATGTCACAAAGGCATGCTCCCAGAAATGAGGCAGACCCTTTTCAGGCCTTTTACCAATTTCAAGCCTCCTCTGCTGTCTCTAGAGAGGTTTCTTCAGAGGCAGGGGTGAGCGTGGGCACGTAGACCGTCTCCTCCCCTCACCCTAAGGCTGCTGCTAAGCAGGCACCCTGATGGGGTGCCCAGGGCCGATTCTCCTGTACCAGTGGGGGGCAGGTTGGCCTATTTCAGCCAGAGCTGGCTGTCCCTAACTTTGGACAGATGGGTTCTGGAGGTAATAGGCCAGGGTCTGGTCCTCAGCTTCAAATATTTTCCAAAGATGAGAGCCAGACATTTCCCACCTACAAATCCTTCAGAAGCCCTTGCTTTGGAAGCAGAGTTTCTTCTCTTCTGGTCTGCAAAGCAGTGGAAAGGGTTCCTCCTTGCCATCAGGGCAAGGGCTTTATTCAAGATACTTTCTTACCCCAAAAGACAGGAGAATGGCGGCCCATTCTGGATTTAAGATACTTGAACAAGCATCTGTTGAAACCAAAGTTCAAAATGTTAACTCTGGCAATGATATTGCCTTCCCTAAAACCAGGGACTGGCTAGCTTCCCTGGACCTCAGGATGCCTATTTTCATGTTCTGATCAGGCCTTCCCACCGAAAGTACCTCAGGTTCGAACTGCCCTCAGGCCACTACCAGTTCAGGGCAATGCCCTTGGCCTTACTTCTGCGTAGAGGTATTCACAAATGTCTCGCTGTAGTAGTGGCTCATTTAAGAAGGCAAGGGTTGCTGTGTTCCCTACCTGGACGACTGGCTCATTGTGGGTCAGTCCCAGGTCAGGTGAAATCCCACTTGCAAGTCACCCAGCAGCTTCTCACTTCTCTGGGATTCCTGCTAAACTTACCAAAGTCAGTTCTGGAACCAGTTCAGGCCCTAACTTTCATAGGCGCAGGAATTGAACACGAGGTTAGCCAGGGCCTTTCTTCCCTCGGAAAGGGTGGACAGACTCATCGCCTGGCATCCTCCTTTACCCTGCGGGTCTCTCGACCAGCAAGACATTTTCTGCAACTCCTCGGGCACATGGCTGCTTCCACAGCTGTTGTGCAGGGAGCAAGATTCCAGATGAGGGACATTCAGTTCCATTTGAGGGCCTATTGGTCTCAGAGGAAGGACCCCCTTACCAAATTGGTCCCAGTTACTCAAACCCTGATCCTGGCCTTACACTGGTGGCAGGATCAAAGCAATCTGAAACAAGGGGTTCCCTTCATTCCCATTTCTCCCTCCCTCACCCTCACCACGGATGCCTCCCTGTTAGGGTGGGGGCTCACCTAGGCGACCTTACCACTCAGGAGTGTGGTCTCCTCAGGAATCTCTGCTCCACATCAATCTTCTGGAACTCAGAGCTGTCTTTTTAGCTCTTGGGTCTTTTCAGATTCTGTCCAGAACAAAGTGGTTCAAGTCAGGACAGACAATACCACCACAATGTGGTACATCAACAAGCAAGGGGGCACTCGGTCTTCAGCCTTGTGCACCGAAGCAATGAAGTTGTGGTCTCTGGCTTATTCCCTGAACACCTCCTGATAGCGGTTCATCTCCCAGGGAAGGACAATGTGCTGTGGCGGACGCCCTCAGCAGAATTTCTCAGAGGCCATCACGAATGGGCTCTGAATCACAAGTACTGGGGTCTGTCTTTGCCAGTTGGGGCACTCCTCAGATAGATCTTTAGCGGCCCAGACAACCACCAACTTCCTCTTTTTGCTGCAGGCCTCCAGTACTGGGCTCAGTCCTCTGGATGCCCTTTCTGTTGGATTGGAAGGAAGTTCCTGTATGCCTTCCCCCTTTCCTCTCCTTTTCAGGGTACTAGTGAAAATCAGATCTCAACCTTGCAGAGTGATTCTGATTGCCCAGATTGAGCCAGACAGCCCTGGTACCCTCTGCTCCTGTCCCTGGCAGTCCACCCTGCCCTGAGCCTGCCCAGAGTTCACGACTTACTGGCCTGTGCACAGGGGAGAGTGGTATCCGGACCTCAAGTCCCTCCACCTCAAGGCTTGGCTCTTGAGGAGCTAGAATGCTGACTTACACCTTTCTCAAGGTGTCATGGATATTTTAAAGGCTAGGAAGCCTTCCACTAGAACCACTTATAATTCTAAGTGGAAGGGTTTTCCATCTGGTGCTCTGAGAGGCAGATTGTCCAGAATCTGCTGATCTTCCCATTCTTCTGGAATATTTGGTCCATCTGAATTCCCTAGGCCTTAGACCAGCTACCCTGAAGGTTCATCTGGCAGCTGTCTCTGCTTTGTGTCAGCAGGAAGCCTGCCTCCCTTTCTTCTCACCCTGTGTTCTCCAAGTTTTTTAAAGGGTTACTTCATACTAACCCTCCTTTTCGGGAACCAGCTCCCGCCTGGGACCTGAATATTTGCATTGCTCAGTTAATGCAACCCCCCTTTGAGCCTCTGTCTTCAGCAGAACTCAAGTATTTAACTTGGAAAACCGTTTTTCTAGTAGCTATCACCTCTGCCAGACGCATAAGTGAGTTACAGGCCCTGTCTGTGGAAGAAGATTTTATCTCTTTCCACAGAGATAAGGTAGTCCTTAGGACTAATAGAAAGTTTTTGCCTAAGGTGGTTTCTGATTTCCACCTGAATCAATCTATCTCCTCCAGTATTTTCACTGAGCATTCTTCCTCAGGTGAGAGAGACTGCACAGCTTGGATGTCAAAGGGCATTAAGTTACTATCTAGGCGCACCAGAGGTCATAGGTTCGAATCCCTCCAACTGTTTCTTACCTATGGCGAGGTTGGCAAGGAAACCTGCCACTAAGAGAACAATTGCAAGGTGGATTGTCTCTTGTGTCCAATTTGTTATCAGAAACTGGGTGATAGCCCCCTCAGGATTGAGGCCCACTCCAGGGGTACAGGCTGCGTCTCTAGCGGCTGCTAGAGACATTCCTATTCTGGAGATTTGTCAAGCTGCTACCTGGAAGACAGTTCACACCTTTACAAGCATTATTCCCTGGATGTCCAGTCCAGGAGAGATGCTCAGTTTTACAGCTGTGCTTCAGAGCCTATTTCTAAGTAGGTTCTGACCCTCCTCCATGGAGGTACTGCTGTGTAATCTGCTATTGTTATAATATAGCAAGACTTCATGGTGTTTGAAGAAAAATTACTCACCTTAGTAATTGCTTTTCTTCTCATGAGTCTTACTATATTACTCACCCTCCTCCTTCCCTCTCAGAACTCCTACTTGGGTAGAGGTGGCAAATTGGTGCAAGCACTGTGTCATGCCATTTAGTTTCCCCTAACCCTGTTTTCCTTTGGGTTAGGGATCTGGTGTTTCATTTAGGTTATTTATATTGCCCCTTCCTGGACTTGAGTCTTGGGGGGAAGGGGGGTTCATATGTGCTTGTCAAGGGTGGTAAAAGCGAACCATAATACCATCAATCTTTGTTATTATGGTTCTGGTGTTTCTTTGTTGTTTATATTGTTGTTATTACTACTAGTAGGTAGCCATAGGCTAGTGTAGTTTCCACACAGACTTTTTCCGTCCTTTGATGTTGGCTTCGTAAAAGATCTGACAGTTTCATTTGAAACTGCCAGATGAAACTTTAGACTGGCGCCGCCCGCTGTAGAACTCAGATCTTCTGGGTTAACTCCTTCCTCTCGGGGCAGTTCAGCTGCAGTGGCTGACTGCTATTGTTATAATATAGAGACTCCATGAGAAGAAAAGCAATTACTAAGGTGAGTAATTTTTTCTTCTCTTCCCAGACCAAGACTCCCAGGCCTTCCTCGTCCTCCAAGGCCCTGGCCAAGTCGGGGGATCGCCACCATCACCATAAGTCGGGTTCCCACCTTTCTGAACCCGACGTCAGGTCTGCTTCCTTGCCTCCTCGCAAGACCAAGGAGCTCATCTCTCTGAAGAGGCCACAGGACCCGACGCCGGTGCATCCGTCGACCTCTCTCGCCACAGGTCCCTGGAGCCGCCCGTTGGCCCAGGCGACCGTCGCCCGACCAAACCAGTGCATCACGGGCGCCGGTAGAGGACCAGCGCCGCTCCTGGAGAGAGGACCCCGCCTCTGACTGATGTCAGTCAGGAGACCATCACTGAGGAGGTTGACTCAGCCCGAGGACCAGACGGGCGACCCCGGTCCTGTCGAGATGCCCAGAGAACCCTCGCCACTACCCGAGCCCCCTGTGGAGCAGGCGGGACCCGATGACCGTCCACCGGTGCCCGGACTGTCGTCGGGTCTTTCCATGTTAGAAGTGAAGGAGCTGTTTACTTATTGGTGGGACACCATAAAGAAGGACATGGTTCCCACTCCTCCTCTTCCTCCTCCTCCTACACCGGTTACTCCTCCGGTTCCTGCGCTCCCCTCTCCATCGGGGTCGGCAGGCCGGCTACCTCCTCCCCGGGAGCACAGAACACCTCCAAGGGAGACCAGACAAACTGAGACCTCCGTCCAAATCCTCTTCCAGGTCACCCAGCCCTAAGAGGCCCAGAAGGCGCCGACGATCGCCTTGACGGAGGACATGGGATCAGAGTTCTCAACATCCAGATCCCCATCTCCCTCTCCATCCCTTCTCCGGATCCCGCGAGATGCCAAAGTCTCCTCGGATGACCCTTCGTTCTCGGATATTATGAGACACATCCAAGAGAACATGGGATGGGATCTGGAAGAGCTAGACCCGAGCTCGCCTTGCAAAGTATCTTCGGCAGAGGACCCCAAGCCTGTGGTGGTGCCACCCTTGGTAGACACTTTCGTGGGCGTTACCAAGGCAGCGTGGAAGCGTCCCATTCGCCCAGCGATGCAAGAAAGCTGATCGCTTGTACAAGGCTCCCAGGGAAGACCAGTACTTGACTCAGCATCCTCAGGCCCGACTCTCTGGTCATAACAGCCTCTCATGACCGGTCCCAGAGACCGCAACATCTGAGCACCCTGCCACCGGACCCAGAGTCCAAGCAGCTGGACGCCATGGGTAGGCGCACGTATGCTTCCGCTACCTGCGCCATCAGATCCCTGAATTACTTGACCCACATGGTGCAGTTCCAAAATGCCTTGTGGGAACAGGGTCTGGATGCGGCTGAGAAACTGCTGGAAGGTGGGCAGAAGGAGGAGATGCTTCAGCTCCTTCGTACGGGTTCGGATGTGGGAACCCAAGTGCTACGAGCCGCGTACGACTCCGTGGCCCGAGCAGCAGCTTCAGGGCATGCATCCGGAGACACTCTTGGTTCAGGCGTCTCGGTTTCACCGGACGTCCAGAAGAATATCATGGGCGCCTCATTGAGAGAGATTTTGTTTGGTAAACCCTCAGCGAAGATAATTACCAGACTCAAGAGGCGGGAAGAGCGGTGAAGTCGGTCAGGCGTATGCCGACCCAAGCTTAGTTCCTTCGTAGGAACCAAAAGCCGTTTTGTAGGACGGATGCAGAGACAACAGTCCTGCCCTGCTCCACAACAAAGGGGCTCCGGCTTTCCAAGAGCCCAGGAGAAACAACCCGCAGGCCGAAGCCAGCGTACTCCTAAGCCGGTCCAGCCAGCGGGACCCTCAGCTGCCACAGCCTGACTCCTTTCCGGCCCCCGCCCCTCAGGATCAACGGGAAATCATGGTCGGGGGTCGCATTGCGAGCTTTCTGCCAGGATGGCAGACTATAACCACCGACAGGTGGGTTCTTCAGTTGGTCGGAAGAGGCCACTTTATAGAATTCGCAGAAAAGCCACCCTCGAGGCCTCCTTTGCTCTCCTGGTACCCGGGTGAGCACAAGTCACTGATCTGGCAAGAAATACTCGCGCTCTTGCAAAAGGGAGTGATAGAGTACGTCCCGGAGAACCAGAGAGGACAAGGATACTATTCCCACTTCTTCCTGGTTCCAAAGAAAACAGGGACCTCCGTCCGATTCTGGACCTCAGCGACCTCAACGCGCGTGTCGGTCGCCTACAAGAGATTCCGCATGGTGACTCTTCCGGGTCTCATTCCCATGCTGAAGCAAGGCGCCTTCTCAGCGTCTCTAGACATACAGGGCGCATACTGCATCCCTATAGCTCAGGCGCACAAGAGGTTCCCTGCGCTTGAGTTTCCGACCACCACCTCCAGTTCGAGCCCTCCCATTGAACTGTCATCTGCACCAGGGTCTTTACCAAATGCATGGCAGTCGTGGCAGCGTCTCTAAGGAGACAGGGCCATTATGTGTTCCCGTACCTGGACGATTGGCTTCTCATGGCCGCCTCCAGAGAGGCGTTGTTACGAGCGATCCAGAGCACCCAGGACCTGTTTCGATCTCTGGGCATCCTAATCAACCACAAGAAGTCTCTCCTGGTACCGTCGCAGAAGCTGCAATTTATAGGCGCAGTACTGGACACCGTTCAGGGAAGAGCATTTCTTCCAGACAGGCGGGCGCATCAGATCCCTCATCAGGGGCTTTAGTCGAACAAAACCATCCAGCCAGGTCGGTCCGCCGCTCGCTCGGACACATGGCTGCAGCCATTCCTACGTCCCTTTACGAAGGCTCCACATGCGGGTAACTCAGTGGATGCTCAAGGTGCAATGGGATCAAAGGCAAGACCACATGCAGCATCCGGTCAGAATCACGAACACCGTGATTCGAGACTAGCAGTGGTGGCTAGACCCAGGGACACTCTGCACGGGCGTCCCATTTATATACCGTCCCGGGGTAATCCTCACCACAGGCGCCTCAGGTCTGGGGTGGGAGCACACATGGGACGGGTGAAGTCCAGTGCGTGGACCCTCTGAAGCCCACCTCCATATCAACGTCCTAGAGATGAGGCGGTCCTTTATGCCCTGCAGGCCTTTCAGTCAGAAATCCGCCGAGTACTCTCCTGCTTCAGACAGACAACACAGGCGGTGATGTATTACCTCAACAAACAAGGAGGCGACACTTTTACTCTTGCAGGAGGCCATGAGGGTGGGATTGGGTAATCCGACACGGCGCGAATCTGATCACAGTACATGTTCCCGTGGTGGACAACACAACTGCAGACGGCCTGAGTCGCTCCCAGGCCAGAGTCCACGAGTGGGAACTTCTTCAAGAGGTAGCAGAGGATCTGTTTCTTCGATGGGGAACTCCAGAGTTGGACTTGTCTGCTTCCCCATCCAACGGAAAAATGCCCAATTTTTGCTCGCTAGATCCAGGGCCTGGTGTTTTCTGGCGAGACGCTTTGTCCCTCTCCTGGGCGGACAGATTCCTCTATGCTTTCCCTCCCTTCCCGTTGATCCAGAGAGTTCTTCTCAAACTCCGCAGGGAGCAAGCAACCATGATCCTTGTGGCCCCCTTCTGGCCCAGAGAGATCTGGTTCCCTTTACTGATTCAGCTATCCCGGGAACCTCTGCTCCTGTTGCCGTTCAGCTCCCATCTCTTGTCTCAGGAGGAAGGTTCACTGGTCCACCCGGACTTACGCTCATTGAACCTGCATGCATGGCTCCTAGAGACGTAGCCATCTTGCGTCCGGGTCTGCAAGAGAGGTGCAGAAGTTCTTTCTGCAGCCAGAAAGCCCGACAGCATGCGGCATGCCATGAATGGCGCAGTTTTGTTTATGGTCTAGGCACGCGGCCTTCCCCTTTAGGTTGCCCGGTGAGAGCGGTGTTAGACTACCTGCTCTCCCTTTTCCGTTCGGGTCTCGCCTACTCCTCTATCAAGATGCACCTCTGTGCCATTTCAGCCTACCACCTTCTGGTGGGACAGTGCACAGTGGCACAATTAGATGCCTCTCGGGAATTTTTGAGAGGGGTGTTACATCTTAGGCCTCCCATTAAGGACCCAGTGCCTCCATGGGATTTGCTCTTTGTCCTGGAACAACTCACGCTTTCCCCCCCTTCGAACCTGCCGCGGATTGCGAGCTGCGTTTTCTGTCGTGGAAAGCGCTGTTTTTGGTTGCTGTTACGTCAGCAAGAAGAGTTTCTGAGCTTCACGCTCTTATGTGCAAAGAGCCTTATTTAATTTTCCACCGGGACAGAGTATCCCTGAGGACGAATCCTAAATTTGCCTAAGGTGGTTTCTACACTCACTCTCAATCAGGATATTGACCTGCCGGTCTACTTCCCAAATTACTCTAATAGAGGAGAGGCACTGCTCCACATCCTGGATGTTCACCGCAGCTTGAGGTATTACCTCAACAGAACTAAACAGCTTCGTAGTTCAGAGCAACTTTTCGTTTCCTTTTCTGAAAGGATGATGGGCCAACCAGTATCCAAACAGTCCTTGTCTCGCTGGCTTGTCCAGTGCATCTCATACTGTTATGATATCAAACAAAGCCCCTCGCGGATCAGTCGGGGTCATTCCACTAGGTGTGGCCACCTCCTTTGCCAGCACTCAAGCGTCTCCACCTCTGCCATATGTGCTGCAGCCACTTGGAGCTCTGTACATACATTTATCAGGCATTATAGCCTGGACATCGCTTCACATGAAGAGCCGGCTCCGGCATGGCTGTGCTACAGGGTCTCCTGTCCTAGATTCAGGACCTGTAATGTAATTCCTAGTTTTCTCCTCCCAGAATGTTTGCAGCGTTACTGCTTGGGAATCGGTCCTAATGGTGTAACCTGCTGCAAGAGCTGTGTCTCGAAGTAAGATAGTACAGTTACGTAAGTTACCGTAACAGTAGATCTTCGAGAACAGCTCTTGCAGCAGGTACCTTCCCGCCCACCTTCCCCTTTGGAGGAGGCATGGCATAGGCCTTTACTAACAGGGATTTTTCCCTTTGACTTCTGATGGTGGATCCTCGGTCTCCCATTTCAGTGTCAGCCTGCGGCCAGAAGTCTCCAGCGGGAGAACTGGGGAATCGGGCCGGACCGCCCCCTTATGTACTACGTCTGACGTCGGGGGCGGGACTGACGTCGGGGGCGGTCCCCGCTGAAGATAGCTAGCTAGAATTTTTCCGTGGGGTCCTGATGCCTGCCGGCTTCAGTCCTAATGGTGTAACCTGCTGCAAGAGCTGTTCTCGAAGATCTGCTGTTACGGTAAGTTCTTACGTAACTGTACTTTATGGGTGAGTAACCTGTTTTTCCCTTACATGATGTCACGGTTGGGGGCACTAAGGAAAAAGGGGCGGGTTATGCAGATGAAGTAGAGCACAGAAATAAAAGCATTTTTTTACTTGGAAAACTGCACTCTTTGGGAGTTTGACTGCTTGGCTGAATTACAACTCCTATAGGTTACTACTCCCATTTAATATGGCAAAACTCAGAAAATCACTTTAAGCTTAGAGCCCTGGGGACATGAAGATTCTGGCTACAGCTATTATCCAGTTTCAGCTGTATTACAGAAGGGGTAGGATGCATAGAACAGAGCTGTCTGGAAGCTTTATATGTTTCTACCGTTTATTTTAGGATTGTGCAGCTACTAGACAGATTAGGAATTTCTGGTAACGGAGAACCCTTAAATTTTGAATTTGTGCCTGTTACACTGAGACTTTCAAATTGCCAGCCAAAATCTCATTCCAGTGCCTGGATGAGAGCTGTTCTTTTATAGCAGGGTGTTCTATGCACCCTGGTATAAGCCTGCTGCCCCAGGTAAGTAACACTTGTATTTTTTTAGGTTTTAGGCAGATAGCTAGGTGGGGTAGTACCAAATGTCTATAGAATAAAAGTGTTCAATTGGAGAGAGATAGTTTGCACATTTCCTTGTGGTAGGAGACATGATTGCTTTGGCGTTTTCCTTTGTTTTTTGCCACTCCTCCCATCCAGTTTTGTCTTTCAGGTTGGACCGTTGCAGTTGGCATCTTGCGCCGTTTGGTCCCCCTGTCATTTAAGATTTTGAGATGCCAGTGGAACAAGCATTTTAAACATAAAATGTATTTTGTGTTCTGCTTTGCAGGTATTGGCTATTTTCTAATGTGGTTCCAGGTCTCTATATAGAAAAAGGCTGGGTTCTTGACAGCATTGATTATAGTTTCACATTGCCTAAGAAAGAAGAGGATGAGGAGGAGGAGGAGGAGGATGAAGAGGAGGAGGAGGAGGAGGAGGGTGAAGAGGAACAAGAATCTTCAGGTAAGAGCAGTGGTTAGCACTTTTACAGAATTCATTTTCAGGGGTTTCCATTGTATTTTATATGTAGACCAGAGCATGTCTTAAGAGGTTTTCTTATGTTCTTAGGATTTTTTGGCTCCCTAATGGAAACAAGGAGATGTTCTTCCAGCCTTAAGAGATGTGTTGGCAGGCTGGCCCAAGCCGGTAGCTGAGGTTGAGCACTGGATGCCACACTGCATGCGCTGGCGACCCTTGTTCAGGAATGAGCACTGGTCGTCGGGCTCGGGGACGGAAAGGATGGAGCATCCAGGGATTGCTGTCCTTTCCCGGGGAGAGGTCACTGGCTATGCGCTGTAGCCTCTAGCGGGAGGCTGGAGTTTTCACAGCAAAAGCGGCGGCAACATAGAGGGAGCTGCAGCGGATGTCTTTCGGTGTCTTGTGGGGTGTGCACATGCCGAGCTGGATGTCATTGCACATCCGAGCTCTGGGGGAAACGAGAAAAAAAAAAACCTTGGCTTTGGTAGGCAAAGGTGGGACCAGGGACCACCCCCTCCCATGTCCAACGCCTAGTGTGGCGACTGCCTCCGGTGCTCTGTCCACCCCCGGATTACCTGACCAGATTTCCAGAATGGTCGTCCAGGGAGGAAGGATGGTCTTGGGGGGGCTGGGACCAGGTACTGGGCGAGTGGCAGTGCAGCTAGGGCAACCGGATGGCAGGATTGAGTCTACGGCTAGATGGGATGGAGGTGTCAAGTGCCTATACTGGGGAGAGTCTGGGGCCAAGGTAATAGTTAACAAAAAAAAAAAGTGTTGGCTCCTATAGGTGGTAGCTGGTATGAGTTTACATACGTTATAGCAGTCTTTGGTGGGTTAAAGTATAAAACCAATCACCAAGTGCATTCACTGCCTGGGATGTACCATTATCCCAGTGCAAGCACACCTGGAATGCCTTACTGTGATTGTGAAACTGATTCATTATGATCTGTAAAAACATTAAAAAAATTAAATTAGTAAAACACAAAAGTACCAAAAAAAAGGCCCTGTTGAAATTTTCGATTTGTGTGGATCTGATGAACCCAAAATTCATACTGAAATCTGATTTCCAGATCACCCTACTGAAATTCGGACCATGATTCTGACCGCTGCAAACTGATAATTTCCCTCCCATCTTTGGAAGACACTATCTAAAAAGTCTGGGACAACTCTGCTATGACAGTGGTATTAGAGCAGCTGACGCCTTTGGGGAAAACTTTGAAAAACTTCCTAGTTAAACACAATTTGGGTTCCATTTTCTGTATCTTTTATATATTTTTTTCTCCATTATTTATTACTGAAGAAATTCCCACAAAAACAAGACTTTCATCCTTTAGATCTCGTTCCATATTTGAAATTACCTGGTCAACAAAAACCAAATAAATATAATGCTCTGTTGTGACTCCACAGTCTGATACTATGGGAATAGCTAACAAGCAGAGCATTATGACATCAGGGGCGAGATTCACACAAAAAAAATTGCAATGGCAGTGCAAAATTTTGTGTTCTGCTTTGCAGTTGCCCAGGTGTCCAGAATTGGTATTCACAGTTGGATAGCCCCCCACCACCCCGAAGGTCTGCCAAAAATAGACATAAGATTCTGTGGTGGCTAGTGGTCCCTTCCCCCATCTGATCACTCGCCCCATATAATTGTCTCCACCAGGCTCTGCTCCTTCCTGTACAAACCCACTGCCTGCCCTCTCGGCCCTTTATACTTACTATTCTGTTTACTACAAAATTACAGCTGCTCATCTTCTCCTATTCCTAGGGAGGTTTAGATTGCTTCATTGTTATATTTTGTCATATGTTTTGATGACCATGGAAATTATGTATGGTATCCTATTAAACCTTAGTTGTCCTACTGTTATCCTTATTAGTTTTGTTGTGTGCAGGTCCTTCTTGTAAATGAGTTTTTCTCGATGATGTTTTGCCTGGATAAATAAAGACTTGATTAAAAAAAAAAAACATACATCTTTCCTGGTAGCTAGTGATCCCTTCCCACTTTGAATCACCAGCCTGACATGGACACATATTCTCTGGTGTCCAGTGCAGCCTCCCCAACCTGATCCCCCGCTTTATAGTCATTAGAAGCGTATCCCTGTTGGTGTAGTAGACCCCCAATGTGCATGTACATCTATTCCCTGGCAGGTAGTGCCCCACCACCCTGCTCCCCCATATCCCAAACCCAAGCCGGTGACCAGCACAGCCCTCCTCTCTCCACCACGGCTCGTGGCTGCCTGAGTTGTCAATGAACAGTACGTGCTTACTGATATTGATTGACAGCTTAGAGTGAGCTGTCAGCGTGTACTGTATACAGCACAGCTCATTGGCAGCTTAATCGGCGCCAGCTGTGGTGACGGTAGAAGCTGTGCTGGCAGCAGGCCGGATTTTTGGGGCGGGTCATGGCGTGGGGCGTGCAATAGTCCATCAGGGAATAGATGTACATGCATATACTGGCAATCAGGGATGTGGAGGGGGTCACTAGACCACCAGGGATATGTTTCTAATGGCTGTATGGGGGATCGGGATAGGGGAGTTACACTGGACACCAGGGAATATGATGTCCATGCTGGGCAGGTGATTGGGGGTTAGGCACTGGCCATCGAGGATGGCTTTTTTATACATGGGGCGAGTGATTGGGTGTGGGGAAGGACCGCAAGCCACCAGGGACTTCTATATCTATTTCAGGCAGGGCTTCTGGTGTTGGGGGAGGATCACTAGACACCTGGGGCATCTTATATGTGTATCGGGGGGAGGGGTGGAGCCACTAGACACCAGGGAACTCTTATATGTTTGATGTTAGGCGGAGATCAGCGACCATCTTTGGAGGCACTAGACCACCAGGGACTCTTTAGTCATATCGGGCGGCAGTCTGTTTGGGGGGGTGGGCCTCAATGCCTCTGCCAACCACTAGCATTACGGGGAGTAAAGCAAGGTCTTGGTCGGTGGTATTTGCTTTGCCCAGAGTGACCCACGCAAGGGAACCTGCAAAAGGCCCTTACACAGAACAAATGCTTTGTGAATGGAATAGCACCTTTATGCAGGTCCCCTTCCCCTCATTTGCATTGCAGCCCCTTCATACTTTGCCCCAGTGGAAACCCGGTTTTTTTGCCCTCAAACCGGGCTTTTGTGAATATCACTTTGGCGCCGGGGCAGAGTTTTATGAATCTGGCCCCAGGTTGGGAAGAAGCAGTAGGAGCTGACGAACTTTCAGGAGGGCAGCTACCCTGTTTTCCTGCATATGAACGATGAGAATAAGAACGAGAGCTAATGAGAAATAAGCTGCTTTGCGTTCAAATAAAGTTCTTTTTTGATACGTTGGTGGCAATTTTTAAGCTTTTGAAAATTACAACAAAAGTTCTCCTACATCGGGATCACATCGCATACCTACAAGTATATAATTCTTCAAGCCCCGGGAATACCTCACTATGTTTAACTGCAATCATTCCCCTGGAATTAGCAGTCCCAGAGCCTGTAAGTTAATGCTAATTACAAAATCTTAGACGGAAATTCAAAACTCTGTTGTGTAGTCATGCTTACTCCTGCCCACTAATGTCCAGTTTCTCTGCCTCATGAAGTAGTAGCCTGGAAGTTGTCTCTGTATCTTCTGTGCTGTTTACTTTGGATTTTTGATACTCTGCATTAGTTAAGGTGGTATTTTAGGGTTTTGTTGCTATTTTTTTCTATTCTCTGGTTCCTCATTGGTACCAAGGAACCATAAAAAAGCCTTAGTGTCTCGGTTCCCGCTCTCTGGGGACTGTTATCTATCTGAAATAACTAATCATACAAGGTTTAGGTACCGCCTTGCTGCTTTAATTCTCTTTTCCCGGTTCCTCTTTCAGGCGTAACAGATGATGTTTGATTTATTTTTCTCTTGTATTGTAGCGGTTTTCCTTTTTGTAAGGAACCGAACCGCAGTTATATGTTTTTTGTTTTGGGAACAGAATTGCTTTTAAGGTGGTAAGAAACTGACATGACTGACAGACCCAAAAAAGAGAACAGGACATACAGGCTTTAATATTCATAAAATTTGTTCTAGGAGCATGGATGATGTGTTCTGTCCACACAGGCTGGCATATCCGTTTCCCTTGCCGGAAGGTCTGAAAGCTGGCTCCTCCCACCCACCCGGGTGGTGTATGCCTCAGCTCTGCCTCTTGACACCAGTTCTTCCTTTCTGGTTGGAAGATTCATGTTCCCTCCTTACTGCTCCCACGTAGGGTAGGTCCTGGCACTTAATCCTTCAGATCAAACTCGTTAGTTTCTCCGCGTAAATTCACAATAGCAACTGTGATGGAGGACAAGTCCTTGCCCGGGTTCCGCTGGTGTTCCTGCGGGCAGAAAATGTCTTGTACCAACCAGCATGCCACGTGTGTCTACTGCCTGGGCCATGCGCATGATACTCAGGCCTACTATTTTTGTTGCGCTTTTCAGCCTCCAGTTCTGGATGCTCGCCTCGCATGTGTGCAACTCAGACGAGCGTAAAAACTGCACCCGCCAGTCAAATCAAATGCCCATTGTGCGGTCTCTGTGGCTGCCGGTTCCGCTGACCAACTGGAGCAGATGAAGGCCTTTGAGGAGGAGGTGGCTCTTGACGCCGAGCAGTCCTCTTCAGTCCTGGTCTTTGTTCTGCTCAATCTAGGCACCTCCTTCTCCGGATCCTTCAAGGAGATGTGCCAGTCTCTCTAGACAAAAGGCAGCCCGTCCAGTTCGCACACCTCCCAGTCCCGTAAGAAGGACAAAGGATCGAGGGAAGATTCTTCATAGTCGACGCTCTTTGAACAGAGAGATCCTGATCCCAGGAGTCTCCCATGTAGACTTTGGTTGTAATTGCAACCTTGGCTGCTGGCTTCATGGTACCTCTACCCTGCCAGCTCAGATGTGGGACGTTGACCAGGCCGAAATTGTAATAGACCCTGTCGACCCGTTGTCCGAGGCCGACAATTCTCTATTTAGGACTCCGGTCCTACTGGCCACAGAGGAGGAGGAGACCCAGCTTGCTTGGGCTCCACCCATGGTCTCTGTCCCTGACCTGGAGGAGCTGCGATTCTCCCTGGCTCCTTCAGAGAGCCCCCGTCGAGGTCTCTGACACCCTCGACAGATAGGCCGAGGAAATCTCATAAGTGGCGCTCCAAGAAACTCTGCCACCGCCTTTCGTCCTCTTCCTCCTTGGATGAGGAGAGGCTTCGACGCAAGCTGTGTCAATGCTACGGGGACCTCATGAGGCAACAGCTTATGCTGTCCAGTCCGAAGTAGACCCCAGCTTCCACTCTAGCCATCATGTGGCTGTCTGCCTTCTAGGCAGATGCAGACTCCTCCGGAGCCGGTCGTCACCATCCCTCCGTGGATCCGATGAAGACCCTCCCAGCTCGGCCAAGGCTGGCCTCTCTACCTATTATGGTGGTGCTGCCACCTAAGCAGCCTCCCTCAGGGGCTCTTGCCAAGGAGTCTCTGACCGTTCAGAGCCTCCCGTACAGGCTGTCGGTCACCCTTACTCCCGACCATCTGCGGCTGGTCAAGAGTGACTGGTGGTCTGCCGCTCTATCCAGACTCAGAGTCTGAGGATTCAGACCTGACTTCGCGTCCATGCGACAACTATTCCGAGTCTTTCGATGTAGGAAGGTCCTTCGTCCTTCCTGGGCATCGTCAATCTCATCTCCGAATCAACAGGGATGACTTTGGAGCCTGTTGAAAAAACGGTCCGAATATCCCCTGAATGATATCCTCAGAAAAGGGGATTCTCCGTCCGAGGCCTTCCCAGTGGCTGAAGCCATAGGTGACCTGGCCTTGACACATTGACAGCGCCCAGCCTTCAGCCCACGTGGCCCGCAAGTACACGATTCCCATAGGCTCCCCTTCAGGGTTCACACAGCATCCCTCGACTGGGGGGTTGGTGACGGTCTGTGTTTCGGCGCTCTGGCAACTCAGGAGACACAGCTAGACCTCCGGACAAAGAGTCCAAGAAATTGGACCAAATTCGGCCAGAAAGGTCTATGATGCTTCCTCACTTGGTCTCGGGCGAGTTCAACCATCATTATGGCACACTTCCCCCCATGCCCTCCTGGGCTCTGTGGATGAGGTGATTCCTTATCTCCCCGCGGACCTTCTGACCATGGTCGAGCAGGTCTGTGACCAGGGTCGGGCTGTTGCTAAGCAGCAACTCCAAACAGCTTTGGACATCTGGGATTCTTGTGCACGTTCAGTGGCGGCTGCAGTCACCATGTGCTGCAGAGCCTGGCTGAGGGTCTCAACCTTTACGGCAGGCACCCAGCACAAACTGGCACACATTCCTTTCATGTGTACCGACTTGCTCGGTCCAGGAGTCAAGTCACCTTCCGCGGATCGAAGTCCATTGCCACCTCTGACTCAGTTACTTCTGCCCAGAAAGAACCCCAGGGTTCGAAGAAGCAGAAAAGGAAGCCTTTTTGGCCTTCTGCCCCTGTGGCCAAACAGCCCCAGTACCAGTCTAGGCAGCAACAAGCTCAGTCTTAGCGCCCTCGGCCCAAATCAGGGGCTTCGGCAGCCCGGAGAGAAGGGCCCTGGTGGTACCCCTGCTGGATCCTTCTCTAAGCCTGCTCAGTGACTGGATGGAGTAGCCAACCCCATGCCCATCACGACCACTCTGGGTCCTCCCATGAGGGGCTAGCTCCGCCACTTCCTTTCCACCTGGTCCGCTGTCACAATGGACAGGTGGGTCTTGGAAGTGGTCGACCAGGGACTGCCTGTGGAATTCGAGCAGTACCCGCCAAGCCAAGCCCCACGTGGGAGAAGGTATCCGCCCATACTCGGTCGACTTTGACTAAATTGCTCAACTCCTCCGCAAGGAGGTAGTGGTCAGAGCTGCGGATCCCCCGTCAACCCAGGGCTTGTTTCCAGGTACTTCCTGGTCCCGAAACGGTGATCTGCATGACCTGAATCAGTTTCTGTGGTCTCGTACTTTTCGGATGGTAACCCTGTCTTGGATCATACTATCTCTTGAGCAGAACATGTGGTTCTGCTCCCTGGAACACATTTTTTCATATCCTGATTAGTCTGTCCCATCGAAGGTTCCTCCGCTTCAGGGTGGAGGGAACCCTCTGAGTTCCAAGCCATGCCGTTTGGCCGGTAATCGGCCCCCAGGCTCTTCACCAAATGCAGTGCAGTGGTGGTGGCCCATCTTCAGCGTCGAGTGGTCAGGGTGTACCCTTGTCTTGACGATTGGCTCATAGTGAGTCCCTCCAGACTGGAGGAGGAGGAGAGGTCCAGGAATCTGGCCCTCCAAATCTGCCTCAGCCTTGGCCTCCTGATCAACGAGGCCAAGTCAGAACTTGTGCCCTCGCAGGTGATTTGCTTCATCAGGGCAGAGCTCGACTCTTGCTGAGCCAGAGCCATGCTTCTTGCGGACAGGGCGGAGGTTCTGTCCTCCTTTGCCTTATCATTTCTGGTTGGACAATTGCGCCCTGTCCAGGATTTCCTGCGACTTCTGGGTTACATGGTGGCCTGCACCTCTGTGGTCCACTGGGCCAGGTGGCATATCCGCCTCCTTCAGTGGGAGCTGGCCAGCCAGTGGTCTCAGCGACACGGTCATTTCAACAAGCTGGTCACTGTGACCCAGAAGATGCCAGACACCCTCCAGTGGTGGACCTTCCTGGAACATCTGCAGGGAGGGATCCCATTTTGTCCACCCCGAGACGACAGTCATCCTGACAACCAGTGCCTCTCATGGGGAATCTGAGTCCATGGGCTCTGGACCCCCGAGGAATCCCAATGCCATATCAACCTGCTGGAGTTCTAAGCTGTTGGGCTGGTGCTGGCTGCATTCGCGCCGTTCCTTCAGGGTCAGGTGGTTTAGGTCCAGACAGACAACACCATGACCATGTACTACCTCAGCAAACAGGGCGGCACGCACTCCCTGCCTCTGTGTGAGGAAGCACTCCTCATCTGGACCCTCGTGAGCTGACTGGAGGCAGATCTCCTAGGCATCCATGTGGCAGGAGCCTCAAATCAGTTGGTGGACACCCTCAGTCGTGTGGGCGAGACGTCCGAGTGGCCTCTCCATCCAGAGGTAGTTGTCTGTTCTCCCAGTGGGGCACCCCCTCAGGTGGACCCATTCACCTCCAGGGAGAGCACAAAGCTGAGGCTGTTTCATGCTCGCCCCCCACAGTAGGGCTCACTGCAAAGGGGATGCCTTCTCGAGGCCGTGCACCCCAGGCCTCTTCTGTGCCTTCCTTCCACTTCCCTTGGTCCACAAGGTGCTCCTCAAGGTCAGGAGGGACAAGGCACAGGTGATCCTGGTCGCCCCAGACTGGCCTCACCAGTTCTGGAATACAGATCCTCTCAGCACCAGGCTCCTGAGGCGTCTTCCAGCACACCCGGACCTGCTCTTGATCAGTCAGGGGAGGGTATTCCATCTGGACCTTCAATCCCTGGCGCTTGACAGCCTGGTTCCTGAGCGGCTAGAGTTCCAGGCTTTGGATCTCTCCGATGAAATCCTCAGTATAGTTGAGGCATCTAGGAAGGAGTCGACCAGGAGGTGCTATGCCTTCAAATGGAAGAGATTCTCCATTTGGTGTCAGGCCAAGGGCTTGGACCCTTCGTACTGTCCGGTGGCTAGCATCCTCGACTACCTTTGGTCTCTCTCCAAATGGGGTGTTCGGTCTACGACCCTTAAGGTGCACCTGGCAGCCATCTCTGCTTACCGGACGTGGACCGGTCAGCAGACGGTGGCACAGGAGCAGGTGGTCTGGCGTTTCTTTAAAGGCCTTGACCATATTTCCCCTCCGGTGCATGAACCACCGCTACCGTGGGATCTACTGCTGGTACTGGCGAAGCTCATGGGCAAGCCATTCGAACCGATGCACAAGTGTGAGATGTCACATCTGTCGTGGAAGACTGCCTTCCTGGTGTCTTATCAATGTCAGCCAGAAGGATTGGGAAGCTCCAGGCACTCTGAGTCTTCCTATCTGGTCTTCCACAGGGACAAGGTTGTCCTGTGCCCCAATCCAAAAGTTCCTTCTGAAAGTGGTGTCGGAGCTTCACCTGAATCAGGTGTTGATTCTGCTGGTGTACTACCCCAGTTGTACCTCAGAGGCAGAGTACAGGCTCCATACTTGGACCTGAGATGAACACACTCATTACAGGGAGTGTACGGCTGAAGTTCGGGGAGAGGTTCTCCAGCTATTTGTCACCTACGCTGAAGCCACACCTGTCAGACCTGTAGCAAAGCGGATGATTGGCAGATGTATAACATCATGCCTTGATTTCTGCTATAGGTTGGTGGGCAAGGAGCCTCCTGTAGGGATAAGAGCTCATTCCACCTGCCATACTGCTGTGTCCATGGCTGCTTCTAGGGATGTCCCTATCCAGGATATATGCAGGTCTGCTACCTGGAAGTTGGCAAACACCTTAATTTCCTGTTACAACATCGACCTTGAGTCACGCTGTATGCTGATTTGGGGGCTTCAGCTCTCCATCTCTGTTCCCTAAGTAGGGGGTTTGCGCCTTGCCTCCTTCCTCCCAGAGAACTGCTAGGAGTCTGCCAAACCAGTGTGGATAGAACAACATATCCACACTCCTAGAAGAACAGGTTACTCACCTGTAATAGTAGATCTTACTTCGAGATACAGCTCTTGCAGCAGGTTATACCATTAGGACTGACGCCGTCAGACGTCAGGACCTCATGGAAATTTTCTAGCTAGCGGTCTTCAGCGGGGACCGCCTCAGACGTTGGTCCCGGCCCCGTCAGGCGTAGTACATAAGGAGGCGTTCCCGCCATAATCCCCAGTTCTTTTCCCGTCGTCGACGATCGCAGCATCGGCCTCTCGGTCATCTTCTAGCGCGCGACGACAAGGAAACTTCAACTGTTCGTTTCTCACTGGATTTCATCTGTGTCCTCCAACTTCTCTGGAGGGCCATTCGTCGAAGTGTGCCTGCGGCAAGCAGATCCCTTTCAAGGATCCTCACTCGGCCTGTGTATGCTGCCTGGGCCCAGACCACGACACCCAGGCCTGCTCCTTCTGCCAGGGCTTCTAACAGCTGTACAAGGATCCACCGCCAGAAGGCCCTTCAAGCTTTCCTCCTTGAGGAAAAACTTAAAGCTATGCATAGAGACCCTTCCTCCAAGGGGGAGTCGTCAGGGAAGTCCCATAGGCACCGCGAAAAGCACCGGGAGAAGGAAAGACCCAGATCCCCCTTCAGGGCCTCTGACTCCCGCAGCTCTGGCTCCAGGTCGGACCGCTCTCCCTCGAGGGCTCGCTCTCAGCCTCCCCCGGTTCTAGTCAGATCGATTAGTGGTTCCTTCTCTGCAGCCTGTCGAGACCTACAGGCCTGTATCTTCGTCCACTCCGTCTAAGGCCTCGTCCTGGTCTGGGGAGCGCCATAAGTCTTCCACCCATCATCCGGCCTCTGATGTCAGGTCTGTCTCCCAGCCACCGCCACCCCAGCGCAAGACTAAGGAGCTGACCTCCCTGAAGCGGACGTCGGATCAGACGGCCCATCCAACGTCGGCCAAGCTACACAGGCACTCCCGGGAACCGGCTACCGTACGTCACCCATTGCCGGTCATGCGTTCGCCCACGAGGACATTGGCCGGGGGACCGGCGTCGGCTACTGCAGAAGGAAGGACCACGTCACCGCCTAGTGATGTTGGTCGGAAGGCGTCGGAGGAGGAGGACTCTACCTAGCCCGAAGACCAGGCGGGTTAGCTCAGTCTCGTCGAGCTCCCACGGGAACCCTCCCCGGAATGGGAGAATCCCGGGGACCCGACGCCCGGTCTGTCATCGGGCCTAAATCTGACAGAGGTGAAGGAGCTCTTCACCTTCTGGTGGGACACCATCAAGAATGATGTGGTCACCACTCCTGCGCCTGCTGCCCTCAACGCCTGCGCCACCTCTACCGCCAGGGGTCAGCAGGACGGGCATCGACCCCCAAGGAGCCAGCATCCTCTCCTAGGGGCAGATCTTCGGAGAGGAGAAGGCCTCCTTCAAGATCCACTTCAGGGTCACCCAACCCCAAGAGACCCAGACGGCGTCTGTATACTTGGTCAGTGGAGGACTCCGGATCTGACACCTCTGCGGGCTCCAGATCCCCTTCTCCAATCAGCGTCCCTTCTCCGGACCTAGGCGACTTTCCCAGGTCCCCTCGGGATGACCCCTCATTTGCCGAGATAATGAGGCATATCCAGGAGAACATGGGGTGGGACACTGAAGAGCTTGACCCCGGAAGACTACGCCTTGCCCTCTACCTTCGGCAAAAAGACCCCAAGCCTGTGGTAGTGCCACCCTTGGTGGACACCTTCGTGGACATCACCAAGGCTGCGTGGAAGCATCCACATTCGACACCGGCAGTGCCGAAGAAGGCTGACGGCCTGTACAAGGCCCCAAGGGAGGACCAGTACCTGGTGAACCATCCTCTGGCCGACTCCCTGGTCATTACGGCCTCACATGACCGGTCTCAGAAACCGCAGCACTTGAGCACGCAGCCACCGGACCAGGAGTCCAAGCAGTTGGACATCCTGGGCAGGCGCACGTACGTGACAGCGACTTGCGCCATTAGGTGGGTTAAATTACCTCACACCCCATGGTTCAGTTCGAGAGCATTGTGGGAGCAAGGACAAGACCTAGCTGAAAAATTGCCAGGCGGTGGCCAAAAGGAGGCTGTTGCAACTCCTCCATACGAGGATTCGGACGTGGGGACCCATGTGCTTAGAGCACATACGACTCACGGACTCTTTGGACAGGCACACTGACCTCAGGGCGTGTCTTTCCGGAGACACTCGTGGCTCCGTGTTTACCCCAGATGTCCAGAAGAACACCATGGACGCCCCTTATCATGGCGAAGTTCTGTTTGGTGAAGGCTCAGAGAAGGTGATCACCAAACTGCAGGAAGCCGGGAAGGCTGTTAGATCTGTCCACGCTATGTACAGGTATTGACTCAGTTCCTTTCGCAGGAACCAGAGTCATTTTCGCAGCGGGACCCAAAGGCAACAACTAAGTTCCGGCCAGCGGCAAAGGGGCTCCTTCACCCGAAAAACCCAGGCTAAGACATCCTCAGGCAGAGGCCAACGAGTCAGTCGGCCCAACCTGCAGGATCTAATGCTGCCACAGCATGACTCCTTCCTGGCCCCCGGCCCTCCTCAGGATCAACGGGAAATGAAGGTCGAGGGTCGTATCGCGGACCACCTGCCAGGGTGGTGGTCGTTCACCACCGACAGGTGGGTGCAACAGTTGGTCAAAAAAGGCCACTGTATAGAATTTGTAGACAACCCGCCCACAAGGCCTCCTCTGCTTTCCCGCTACTCGGGTCAGCATGCCCTGCTTATACAGCAGGAAGTGCTCACGCTTCTAGAGAAGGAAGCTTTGTAGCACGTTCCAGGGAACCAGAGAGGAGCAGGATACTATTCGCACTACTTCCTGGTTCCAAAGAAAACAGGGGACCTCCATCCAATTTTGGACCTGAGCAACCCCAATCTGTCAGTCGTCTACAAGCGCTTCTGCATGGTGACCCTTCTGGGTGTAATCCCATGCTGAAGGACGCTTTCTTGGCGTCCCTGGACATGCAGGACGCTTACCTGCATATCTCTATTTCTCAAACACACAGGAGGTTCCTGCGCTTCGAGTTTCTCGGCCGCCATTGTCAGTTCTCGGCGCTTCCCTTCGGGCTGTCATCAGCACCCCAGGTATTCACCAAGTGCATGGCAGTCGTGGCAGCGTCTCTGAGGAGACAGGGCCACTACGTGTTCCCGTACCTGGACTTCTACAGGGCTTCTCATGGCCCCTTTCAAGGAGGCATTACTGATAGCCATTCAGTGTACCCAGACCCTTTTTCAGTCTCTGGGCATCCTCATCAACTACGCGAAGTCTCTCCTGGTACCGTCCCAGAAACAGCAGTTTATCGGGGCAGTTCTGGACACCGTCAAGGGAAAAGCCCTTCTTCCCGAGGACAGAGCGGAACGCATTCGGTCCCTCATAAGGGATCTGTCGGCGAAGAAGACCGTCCTGGCCAGACTGGTCCTTCGCCTGCTCGGACACATGGCTGCGGCCATTCCAACAGTCCCGATGGCAAGACTCCACATGTGGGTAACCCAGTGGATGTTAAGGGTGCAGTGGGACCAAAGGCAAGACCATCTGCAGCAACCAGTCCGAATCACGAAGGCCATGGTTCGGGACTGGCAATGGTGGCTAGATCCGGGAACCCTCTGTGGGGTTCCCTTCACAGTAGTCCCGGCGGTAACTCTCTCCACAGCACGCTCAGGGCTGGGAGGGCGCTCTGAGCGGGGTGAGGTCTCAGGGAACATCGACATTCCAGGAGTCTCATCTCCAAATCAGCATATTGGTGATGAGGGCAGTCCTTTATGCCCTGCAAGCCTTCCAGTCGGAGGTTCCATCGAGTACTCTCCTGTTGCAAACAGACAATACTGCAGTGGTGTATTACTTCAACAAACAAGGAGGCACACACTCCTACCCCTTTTGCAGGGAGGCCATGAGAGTGTGGGAATGGGTAATACAACACGGCGCAAACCTTATTGCAGTTCATGTCCCCGGGGTGGACAGTACCGTCACAGACAGCCTGTCGTTCCCAGGCCAGAGTCCATGAGTGGGAACTTATACAGGAGGTGGCAGAGGATCTGTCCCACAGATGGGGCACTCCAGAATTAGACCTATTTGCGTCCCCATCCAACGCAAAACTGCCCAGTTTTTGCTCGCTTGATCCAGGGCCTGGTGTTTTCTGGCGAGACGCGTTGTCCCTCTCCTGGGCGGGCAGATTCCTCTATGCCTTTTCTCCTTTCCCGTTGATCCAGAGTGGTGTTCTCAAACTTCGCAGGGAGCACGCAACACTTATTTTGGTAGCGCCTTTCTGGCCCAGGCAAATCTGGTTCCCGCTACTGCATCAGCTATCTCGGGAACCTCCGCTTCCTTTGCCAATCAGCTCCCATCTGTTGTCTCAGGAGGAGGGCTCATTAGTCCATCCGGACTTGCATTCATTGAACCTGCATGCCTGGCTCCTAGAGACATAGCCATGATGCGACACGGGGTCTCGCAACAGGTGGCAGACGTTCTTTCTGCCGCTAGAAAACCGGCAGCACACGCAACATACGCCATGAAGTTGCGCAGGTTTTGCTTGTGGGCTCAAATGCGTGGTTTCTTGCCCGACTGTCCTGAGAAGCTGGTTCTGGAGTACCTGCTTTCCCTTTTCCAATCTGGGCTAGCTTACTCCTCGATCAAAGTGCACCTTTGTGCAATCTCAGCTTATCATGCCCCCATAGGCCAGCCATGATGGTGGCTCAATTGGATACTCTTGTGCCTTTTGGGGGTCCTCCACCTTAGGCTGCCTATCAGGATCGGTTCCTCATGGGACTTGCCCGTCGTCCTGGAGCAGCTTACGCTGCCACCCTTTGAACCAGCCGTGGATTGCGAGCTACGTTTTCTGTCGTGGAAAACGCTGTTTTTAGTTGCAGTTACTTCGACGAGAAGAATCTCCAAATTACATACTCATGTGCAAAGAGCCATATTTAATTTTCCACCAGGATAGGGTATCCTTGAGGACAAATCCTAAGTTCCTGCCTAAGGTGGTTTCAGCCCTTACCCTTAATCAGGATATCGATTTACCAGTGTACTTTCCCAAGTACACCAATTGAAGAGAAGCGCTACTTCACACCCTGGATGTTCACAGGTGTCTCAGATGTTATCTGACCAGAACCAAACAGTACCGGAAAGCAGTTCAGCTGTTTGTCTCATTTGCTGAGAGGATGAAAGGAGCCCCTGTTTCTAAACAGTCCCTTTCGCGTTGGCTCATCCAGTGTATCTTTCTGTTATGACAAGCGCAACAAACCCTTGCCAGGCTTGGTCAAGGGTCATTCTACCAGAGGTGTGGCCACCTCTTTTGCAGCGCTGAAGAACGTTTCCACTTCAGCTATTTACACTGCAGCTACCTGGAGCTTGGTGCATACCTTTATTAGGCATTACAGCCTGGATATCGCTTCAAGGCGAAGGGCAGGTTTTGGCCTAGCCGTCCTCCAGGGACTTCTGTCCTAGGCTCAGACAGGGTCTTAATCTCAGTCTTTCCTCCTCCCGATGGCGTAAGATTGTTGCCATTGCTTGCGAATCAGTCCTAATGGTGTAACCTGCAGCAAGAGCTGTATCTCGAAGTAAGACAGTACAGTTACGTAAGAACTTACCGTAACAGTAGATATTCGAGAACAGCTCTTGCAGCAGGTACCTTCCCGCCCACCATTCCCCCTTCTAGAGGAGATAGGTTATAGCCTAAATTCCATCATTCAGGATGGAACCATTTCTTTCTAGTCTTGGCCATCTGATGGCGGATCCTTGGTCTCCTCTTCTGATGTCAGCCAGCGGCCGGGAGTCTCTGGCGGGAGAACTGGGGATTCTGGCGGGACCGCCTCCTTATGTACTACGCCTGACGTCGGGGGCGGGACCGACGTCGGAGGCGGTTCCCTGCTGAAGACTGCTAGCTAGAAAATTTCCGTGAGGTCCTGACGCCTTACGGCTTCAGTCCTAATTGTGTAACCTGCTGCAAGAGCTGTTCTCTAAGATCTACTGTTACGGTAAGTTTTTGCGTAACTGTACTTTCTCAGGGTTTTATATGTTCATCCACACGAACCCACCCAGCTTTGACGCACAACCTCTGCTTCCAGCAGGCACGATCTGGCATCAAGGGGTGGAGTTGAGGCATATACCACCCGGGTGGGTGGGAGGAGCAAACTTTTAGACCTTTCGGCAAGATTTAAAGGGAAAGGGACATGCCAACCAGTGTGGACGGAAAATATATACCACTCCTAGAACTATATTACAGGTCAGTAACCTATTTTTCTAGGGACATGGATCTGATGTTCTAGCCACACGAACGAGCGAACGGAACCAGTGTGTCAGATTTAAGGATACCCATTGAGTGGTCTCCGCGGCTGTGGGGTCCACTGAACAGCTTGAAGCATTTGAGGAGGCTGTGGCCCAGGCCGCTTCCCGCTCTTCGGTGACTGCCTTCGTTCTGCTCCAGTTGGGTTCGACTTTCACGAGATCCTTCAAAGAATTGTGCCAGTCCTTGCTGACTTTAGGTCAGGGACTCTCCGGGTACAAATCCAAGTCAGAGTGAGTCAAAAAAATGGTCCCGTTGACGTTCATGGGATTGGGAGCGCTTCTCCGGATCCGACTTCGATCAAATATTCGGCCCAGGCCGCCAGCTCCACAGTAATGCTGCAGGCCAGTTGATAGACGCTGGTTGATCTTCTAGCCGAGATTTTTCTCTAACAGATTGTAGACTGAAGAGGCAGACACTTCCTTGTTCGGGACTCCAGTCCTGACTCTGACCATTGGGATGGATCAGTCCGCTGACCTGCTGCCTATGGTCACCAAACGACTCGGAGGAACCTCTGTTCGCTGACTCCTTCAGAGCCCCCTCGCCGGTTCCCACCCCTGGTGGTCGAGGTCTTCTTCCAATGGGTTGAGCAGTTCTTGCCGACGTCGGTACGCCTGCTCTTGATACCATGGTAAACAGTGCCACCACTCTTCATCCTTGTCCTCCTCAGGTGAGGAGAGGCTTCGGCGGAAGTTGCATCGATGCCACAAGGATCTTGTGTGGCAACAGCTGGTGCTCACCGACATTAAAGCAGCTCCGGCTACTACACCGGCCATCACCTGGCATTCGCCCCCAAAATGCCAACGCCTTCTCCACCTAAGGAGGCGACCAAGATGGTCCCGGCTCAGCTGACTCCAGCGGCTCCACCAGATCTTACTTCGAGATACAGCTCTTGCAGCAGGTAACACCATTAGGGCTGAAGCCAGCAGGCATCAGGACCCCACAGAAATCTTCTAGCTAGCAGTCTTCAGCGGGGACTGCCTCCGACGTCGGTCCTGCCCCCGACGTCAGGCATAGTACATAAGGGGGCGGTTCCGACAGATTCCAGCTTCTTTCCCGGCCACGACTTGCATGTCTCGACCCTTCGTTTGGTTTCTAGCACGGACGCTGTGGTAAAGTGCTTTCCTACGGGAAATTTGTTCTGAGTTCAGTTTTTTTCTCTGATGTCCTCCCTGACCTCCGGTCACTCCTCAAAGTGCACCTGTGGGAAGCAGATCCCTTTTAAGGATCCGCACTCGGCCTGTGTCAGGTGCCTAGGCCCAGACCACGACACCCGGTCCTGCTCTTTTTGCCAGGGTTTTAACAGCAGAACTCTGATCCATCGCCAGAAGGCCCTACAGGCGTTCCTGTTAGAGGAGCAACTCAAGTCCATGGCTTCCAAGGGGGACTCTTCGCAGAAGGCCCGCAAGCATGCTGAGAAGCACAGAGAGAAGGCCCCTTCCAGGTCCCCGTCTAGGGCCTCTGACTCGCGCAGTTCTGGCTCCAGGTCCGACCGCTCTCCTTCCCGGGCCAGCTCTCAGCCTCCCCCCCGCTGCGGTGAGAAAATCTTCTTCCTCTTCTCAGGCCAAGACTCTCAGGCCTTCCTCGTCCTCCAAGGCCCTGGCTAAGTCGGGGGATCGCCATCATCACCACAAGTCGGGTTCCCGCCATTCTGAACCAGACGTCAGGTCTGCTTCCTTGCCTCCTCGCAAAACCAAGGAGCTCACCTCACTCAAGAGGCCGCAGGACCCGAAGCCGGTTCGTCCGACGTTGGCCTATCGCCACAGGTCCCCAGAGCCGTCGTCTGCCAGAAGACCGTCGCCGGCCAGGCCTACTCATCACCGGACCCCGGTAGGGGGAACGGCGCCCGCTCCTATTGAGAAGAGGACCCCGATGTCTCCGACCGACGTCGGTCAGGAGACCATCACTGAGGAGGAGTTAACCTAGCCCGAGGACCAGACGGGCGACCCCGGTCCTGTTGAGACTCCCAGGGAACCCTCGCCGCAACCCGAGCCCCCTGTGGAGCCGACGCCGGGTCCCGACGACCGTCCACCGGCGCCCGGACCGTCGTCGGGCCTTTCCTTTTCAGAGGTAAAGGAGCTTTTCACTTACTGGTGGGATACCATCAAAAAGGACATGGTCCCCACTCCACCTCCGCTTCCTCCTCCTCCACACGGTTGCTCCTCGGTTCCTGCGCCGTCTCCATCTGGGTCTGCAGGCGGTTACCTCCTCCCGGAGCCCAGGACCCCTCCAAGGGAGACTCGATAAAAGGAGACCTCCGTCCAGATCCTCTTCTAGGTCACCCAGTCCCAAGAGACCCAGAAGACGCCGCCATTCGCCTTCGACGGAGGACACGGGATCAGAGTTTTCTACATCCAGATCCCCATCTCCCCTCTCCATCCCTTCTCCGGACCCACGTGAGCTGCCAAAGTCTCCTCCATATGACCCTTCGTTCTCGGATATCATGAGACACATCCAGGAGAACATGGGATGGGATGCGGAAGAGTTAGACCCCGGAAGACTGCGCCTTGCGAAGTATCTTCGGCAGAAGGACCCCCAAGCCTGTGGTGGTGCCACCCTTGGTAGACACTTTCGTGGACATCACCAAGGCAGTGTGAAAGCGTCCACATTCGCTCCCGGCGATGCCGAAGAAAGCTGACCGCTTGTACAAGGCTCCAAGAGAAGACCAGTACTTGACTCGGCATCCTCAAGCCGACTCTCTGGTCATAACAGCCTCTCATGACCGGTCCCAGAGACCGCAACATCTGAGGACCCTGCCACCGGACCCAGAGTCCAAGCAACTGGACTCCATGGGTAGGCGCACGTATGCTTCCGCTACCTGCGCCATCAGATCCCTGAATTATTTGACCCACATGGTGCAGTTCCAAAATGCCCTGTGGGAGCAGGGTCTGGATGCGGCTGAGAAATTGCCGGAAGGTGAGCAGAAGGAGGAGATGTTACAGCTCCTCCGTACGGGTTCGGACGTGGGAACCCAGGTGCTACGAGCCGCGTACGATTCCGCAGACTCCTCGGCCCGAGCAGCAGCTTCAGGCGTATGCCTCCGGAGGCACTCTTGGCTCCGTGTCTCCGGTTTTACCCCGGACGTCCAGAAAAACATAATGGACACCCCATTTGAGGGAGAAGTTTTGTTTGGTAAACCCTCAGAAGATAATTACCAAACTCCAAAGAGGCGGGAGGCGGTGAGGGCAGTTCAGGCTGTGCCGACTAAGCTTAGTTCCTTGTAGGAACCAGCAGATTCGTGGACGGGCGCATGCGCAGAGACAACAGTCCCGCCCGTTCCACAGCAGAGGGGCTCTGGTTTCGTGAGGCCAGGGAAAACAACTCGCGGGTAGACCAGCGGCTCCCTAGCCCGGTCCAGCCAGCAGGACCCTCAGCCGCCACAGCCTGACTCCTTCCGGTCCCGCCCTCAGGATCAGCAGGGCGTCATGGTGGGAGTCGCGTGCAATTTCCTGCGGGATGGCAGACTATAACCCGACAGGTGGGTTCTACAGTTAGTCGGAAGAGGCCCTTAATAGAATTCAGCGGAAAAGCCACCCTCGAGGCCTCCGTTGCTTTCCCGGTACCCGGGTCAGCACAAGTCATTGATCAGGCAAGAAGTGCTCATGCTCCTGCAAAAGGGAGCGATAGAGTACGTCCCAGAGAGGACACGGGTACTATTCCCACTTCTTCCTGGTTCCAAAAAAGACAGGGGACCTCCGTCCGATTCTGGACCTCAGCGACCTCAATTTGTCGGTCGCCTACAAAAGATTCCGCATGGTAACTCTTCCGGGTCTTATTCCCATGCTGAAGCAGGACGCCTTTTTAGCGTCTCTAGATATGCAGGACGATTACTTGCACATCCCTATAGCTCAAGCGCACCAGAGGTTCCTGCGCTTCGAGTTTCTCGGCCATCTTCAGTTCCGAGTCCTTCCATTCGGGCTGTCATCGGCACCCAGGGTCTTTACTAAATGCATGGCAGGCGTGGCAGCGTCTCTAAGGAGACAGGGCTATTATGTGTTCCCATACTTGGATGATTGGCTTCTCATGGCCGCCTCCAGAGAGGCGTTGTCACGGGCGATCCAGAGCACCCAGGACCTGTTTCGATCTCTGGGTATCCTAATCAACCACAAGAAGTCCCTCCTGGTACCGTCGCTGAAACTGCAGTTCATAGGCGCAGTACTGGACACCGTTCAGGGAAGAGCATTTCTTCCAGACGACAGAGTGCAGCGCATCAGATCCCTCATCAGGGAGCTTTCGTCGAACAAAACCGCCCCAGCCAGGTCGGTCCTTCGCTTGCTCGGACACATTGCTGCGGCCATTCCTAGTGTCCCTTTCGCAAGGCTCCACATACGGGTGACTCAGTGGATGCTCAAGGTGCAATGGGACCAAAGGCAAGACCACATGCAGCATCCAGTCAGAATCATGAATACCGCGATTCGAGACTGGCAGTGGTGGCTGGACCCAAGGACACTCTCTGTGGGCGTCCCATTCATAGCGCCGTCCCCGGAGGTAATCCTCACCACAGACGCCTCTTCTCTAGGGTGGGGAGCACACGTGGACGGGGTGAAGTCCCAGGGTACGTGGACCCCTCTGGAGGCCCACCTCCATATCAACGTCCTAGAGATGAGGGCGGTCCTTTATGCCCTGCAGGCCTTTCAGTCAGAAATCCGCTAAGTACTCTCCTGCTTCAGACAGACAACCGGCGGTGATGTATTACCTCAACAAACAAGGGCGCACCTCTTACCCCTTTGCAGGAGGCCATGAGGGTGTGGGATTGGGTAATCCGACACAGCCTTGAACCTGATCACAGTACATGTTCGGGGTGCACAACACGATTGCAGCCGGCCTGAGTCACTCCCAGGCCAGAGTCCCAGTGGGAACTTCTCCAGGAGGTAGCAGAGGATCTGTTTCTTGAGGGGAACTCCAGAATTGGACTTGTTCGCCTCCCCATCCAACGCAAAACTGCCCAATTTTTGCTCGCTAGATCCAGGGCCTGGTGTTTTCTGGCAAGACCCGTTGTCCCTCTCCTGGGCGGACAGATTCCTCTATGCTTTCCCTCCCTTCCCGTTGATCCAGAGAGTTCTTCTCAAACTGCGCAGGGAGCATGCAACAATGAGCTTGGTGGCCCCATTCTGCCCCAGGCAGATTTGGTTCCCTTTGCTAATTCAGCTGTCCCGGGAACCTCCGCTCCCGTTGCCATTCAGCTTCCACCTCTTGTCTCAGGAGAAGGGTTCACTGGTCCACCCGGACTTACGCTCACTGAACCTGCACGCATGGCTCCTAGACATAGCCATCTTGCGCCACGGGGTCTCGCAAGAGGTTGCGGAAGTCCTTTCTGCAGCCAGAAACCCGGCTATCGACATATGCCATGAAATGGCACCGTTTTAATCTATGATCTGCAAACGCGCGCCCTTTCCCCTTTAGGTTGTCCGGTGGCGGGTGTTAGATACCTGCTCTCCCTTTTCGTTGGTCTCGCCTTCTCCTCGATTAAGTGCACCTCTGTGCCATTTCAGCTTATCACCTCCCGATGGGACAGCGCACAGTGGCACAATTAGATGCCTGTCGAGAATTCTTAAGAGGGGTGTTACACCTTAGGCCGGCCTTTAAGGACCCAGTGCCTCCTTGGGACTTGCTCTTTGTCCTGGAGCAACTCACGTTCCCCCCCTTTGAACCTGCTGCGGATTGCGAGCTGCGTTTTCTGTCATGGAAAACGTTATTTTTGGTTGCTGTTACATCAACGAAAAGAGTTTCTGAGCTTCAGGCTCTCATGTGCAAAGAGCCTTATTTAATTTTCCACCGGGACAGAGTATCCCTGAGGACGAAGCCTAAATTCTTGCCCAAGGTGGTCTCCACACTCACTCTCAACCAGGATATGACCTGCTGGTCTACTTTCCTAATTACTCTAACAGAGGAGGTGCTGCTTCACACCTGGATGTTCACCGCAGCTTGAGGGTACTACCTGAGCAGAACTAAGCAACCTAGCGCCAGACAGCTTTTAGTCTCCTTTACAAAAGGATGAAGGGCCACCCAGTATCCAAACAGTCCCTGTCTTGCTGGCTTGTCCAGTGCATCTCTTACTGTTATGATATCAAAAGCCCTCCCAGGGGCAGTCAGAACCATTCCACTGGGGCATGGCCACATCTTTTCAACACTTGAAGCGTCTCCACTTCTACCATTTGTGCTGCAGCCACTTGGAGCTCTGTTCATACTTTTATCAGGCATTATAGCCTGGACATAACTTCACCGGCGAAGGCAGGCCGGCCTGGCAGTGCTACAGGGGTCTCCTGTCCTAGATTCCAGGACCTGGAGCGTTCTTTCTTATTTCCTCCTCCCAGAGTGTTTGCAAGCACTATTGTGAGGAATCAGTCTAATGGTGTACCCTGCTACAAGGCTGTGTCTCAGTAAGATAAGTACAGTTACGTGAACTTACCGTAACAGTAGATCTTCGAGAACAGCTCTTGCAGCAGGCTACCTTCATACCTTCCCACTTGGAGGAGGCATGGCTTAAGCGCTAACGAAATTTTTTTTTTTTTCCGTTTGTCTTCTGACGGTGGATCCTCGGTCTCCCATTTCGATGTCAGCCTGGGCGAGTCTCTGGCAGGAGAACTGGGGAATCTGGCGGGACCGCCACATAATGTACTCACCTGGCGTCCAGGCGGGACCGGCGTCGAGGTGATCCCGCTTCAGAATAGCAACTAGAATTTTCCGTTAGAGGGTCCTGGCGTACCGGCTTCCAGTCTAATCGTATAACCTGCTGCAGAGCTGTTCAGAAGATCTAATGTTCACGGTAGTTCTTGCGTAACTGTACTTTCTAAGGGACATGGATATGTTGTTCATCCACACTCATTAGCAGTATCCTTGCCGCTTTAAATCTTGCGGAAGGTCTTCAAGCTTGCTCTTCCACCCACCGGGTGGTATAAATCTCGGCTCGCTATGACGCCAGATCTTCCTTACAGCTTGGAAGCTCAGGTTCCCTCTTCAACGTCTCGTTTGTGACTGATTCCTATTTCTCCGTTTCTTGGATTTAAAAATAATACTTTGCAAAGGCTTCAGTCTTGATCACCATGGCTGCGATGGATAAATCGACTCCCGGTTGGAGATGCCCATCTGGAATGAAGATGTCCGAGACGGATCCACCTCCCGCTAATGTCCTACTGCTTGACCTTGAGCGACCAGCAGGCGCCGACCTGTCGCTCATCTTTCTTTCGACCTCGTCCACCGAAGACCGTGCTGCCAGTGCAACTGGAGCCGTCCAGGCGTTCCACTCCGGTGTGAAGGTCAGGAAGCCCGGGTTAGCGGTGTCAGCGGCCGTGATTTCGGCAGTCAACTTCAGCCGGATGGTGGCCCTCGAAGAAGGCGTAGCGGGCGAAATATCTTCCCTCGACGCTGACGTTTATCGCTCGCTCTGGGTTCTTCCTACGGCTTCCTTTAAAGAACTTTGTCTGTCCCTCTCCACTAAGGAGGGCCTGCGTCTACTGGACCTTTTCTCGGTCCAAAAAGAAGGACAAGGGTAAGTCCCTCCGTCGGCTGCTCTTAGGGCGGGAAGGTCCCTCTCCCGGGCCGTCGACCCGTCGGCTTGATCGACCCGCTTCGGCCTGACCCACTGGCCTCCACGGTGTCCCATCAGGTCAGTTGACGAGACTCCCACTGATGAAGTCGAGATTTTCGACCCATTAGGCGGAGCTGTCGCCTGTAGCAGCGAATTCCCTCTCCCGGTTTCCCCGGAGAATTGTGAGATCGATGCGACTCGCCTGTGCCTCGGTTCCGGGCCCTCGGATGGACCTTCAGGCGAAGGAAGTGCCGGTTCGGACGACACCTCCTGCACCGACCGGAAATTCGAGACTCTCGGTCACCGGTCTCGGACCTCGCCAGCGGTCAAGCGATCCCCACCGTCATAAGCGTCACCGGTCTCGGCACCATTGAAAGCGGCGTCGCCGCTTCGTCCTCGTCCTCCTCCTCCGGATGAGGAGGCTTCGCGTAAATTAAATCCGCGATGCGAGACCTTATGTTTAACAGCTCCTCCTGGCGGGAATAAGCCGACTCCGGCGCCTTCCCGACCATTAAAATCAACGGCTCACCGCGGCCGACACAACCTCGACTTGCCGAGGCCTATACCCAGGCGGTTGTTCGGCCAAAACCAACTGCTCCACTGCGGTGGAACCTCCGCCCTCCACAGCCTGGTGGGGCTCCGGGACCAAGGATTCGATCGACCTGGGTTTACCCATCAGCTGTCAGTTACCCTCACTCCCGACCCGACCTTCGGCAGGTGAAGGTGGCTCGAGCCAGAGCAGCTCTGAGGACTCTTCCGAGTCGAATGATTCTCCTTCTTCTCAAAGCGACTGGACTTGGAGTGCAGGAGATCAGCCAATGGGCGATATCCCGTCGTCCTTCCTAGGACTGCCCGGCTCATCTCGGAGTCTACGCGATGGGCTCGAACCCGTTTCCAAGCAGACAGGTAACTCCCCTCACGTAATTCTGGACCGAGGGATTCTCGACAGGCCTTTCAGTGGCGGCGAGGCCATAGTCGAGTCAACACCGGAACTTTGGCAGACCTGCTTCCTGCCCTCATGAAGCCCAGGATGGCCAAAATGCTCACGGTCCCTACCGGTTCCTTGTCAGGTTTTAGGAACACCCTCTGCTGAGGGGTTTGGTTACCGACAGCGTTTTCCGGCCCGGCTGCGCCAGGGATAGGACAAACCTCTGACAAGGTCAAGAAATAGGACTAGCAAGGGCAAAAAGTCTCGCGTCCTCTCTGACCGTCAGACGGATTGACCGTCCTCATGCTTTGTACTATAACCACCCTGTTGGGCTCCCTGGATAGTCATCCTCATCTTCCGCCGATCTGCAGATCGGTTAGCAGATCGGGACCAGGAACAGAACGGCAAACAGCAGCTCCAGACTGCCTTTGGTGTAGGGGACTCATATTAACAGATCGGTGGCGGCCGCAGTGGCTGTCTGCGTCGTGAACAGCTGAGGATATCCACCTTTGCCGGATACAGCACAAGGTGGCGGATGTTCCCCACAGGGACTGACCTCTTGACCCTGGGGGTGGAAGGTCACCTGCAGAGGATCGAAGTCCAATGCCACCGGACTGGAGTTATATTCCACCAGAGGACAGGCCGCAAACCACAGCCTAAGCCCTTTGGGTCCTTCTGTGCCCCGGCAGCGCCCGGCCCAGCGTCAGGGCCAGGCTCCGGCCTTGGCAGCCCAAGCAAGGCCGACTCTAACAGGAGGCAGGAGGAAGAGCCCAGGACGGCGGTCCCACTCAAGCCTGCCAGTAAGGCTGGGGGTGTCGCCCCCATCCCGATCACCTTACCCCCCTGGGTCCCCAATAGAGGCAGCTCAGCCTACCCGTTCCGCCTGGTCGCTGGCACCACGGACAGTGGGTCTGAAAGTGGTGGGAAGAGGCCTGCCTCGATTGAAAAGCACCACCCTTCAGAGCGTCGCCTCGGGGCTCAAATCCCAGCCTCACTGGCGCAAATCGACGACATCACTCTCCTCCTCCGAAGGAGGTGGTAGAAGGTGGTGGACCCTCCCTTCGACCCAGGGTTGTGTCCAGGTACTTCCTGGTTCAGCAGACGGGGCTGGCCCCATTCACCGACCTACGACTAAGCAATTCCTGGTCTGAACCCTAGGATGGTCACTCTGAAACAATAATACCATCGCGGGCAGGCGGTGATATTAGTTCTGCTCTCTGGACTTGCAGGGCAGCGTTTTTCCGTCCCTATCGTCCGTCTCACCAATTCCCACACTGGCGGAAGGATATCTCGATTAAACCATACTTCGGCTGTCTCAACTCCCAGGGTCTTCACCAAATGCATGGCAGTGGTGACAGCATTCCCTGCGGCGAGGTCCCGGTGTCCCCCCTGGACGACTGATGATAGCAGCTCCCTCAAGGAGGCGGGTGGTCCAGAGATCTGGCCCTCCGGAATGATATCCAACTGGGCCTCACATCAGCGAGCCGTCGAACTTCGAGCGAAGCAGGTGATTTTCTTCATCGAGCGCAGCTTCGACTCTCCGAGCCAGGCGCGGCTCCCGGCAGTTAGGGCCGAGGTTCTTTCCTCCGCCCGATCATTTCTGGTTGGGCAGTGCCCTACACAGCCCTAGCTCCTGGGTCTCGCGGCCTGTACCGCGTGGTCCGTTGGGCCCGCTGGAACATAAATCCCTTCAGTGGGGACTGGCCCGTAGCTGCGATCCTTGGACCAGCTTGTGTAGGTGACAGGGGATGTGGAAGGCTCTCAGTGGTGGACCGTTCAGATCATTGGGAGGCATCCCGTTCGTCCGCCCGAGCCCGAAAGTCCTATAACAGGCCACTGCCTCTCGATGGGTTGAGTGCCCATCTGGGGGAACACACGGGCTCATGGCACTCCTCCCTCCTGGTCCCCTTGAGGAGTCCCGATGCCACATCAACCTGCTGGAGCTCGGCGGTCCGCCTAGCTCTCGCCCTTGCTCCGTTCCTCCCGAGGGGTCCAGTGAATTCCGAGTCCCAGGCCGGACAATACCACGACCATGTACTTCTCTAAACCGCCAGAGGCGGGGCCCAGCTCTCCATGCTTCTATACAAGGAAGCTCTCCGCATTCCATTCACCTAAATGCGCAGCCTGGAGGATCTCCTAGCCATTCCGCGTGGCGAGGCCTCCAACACCCTGACCCGATGCCCAAACCGGATCAGGGGCTGCATCCCAGTGGTCTCCCCGGGTAGTACAACATCATTCTCCTTTGGGACACCTCAGGTGGACCTGTTTGCCTCCATGGAGGCAGGCTGAGGCCTGTTCCATGCCACCCCCCTCAGCAGGGCTCGCTGCAGATGCCTTCTCGAGCAATGGACCCCAACTCTTTCACCTTTCCCCATTTCCCTGATCCACAAGGTGCTTCTCAAGCGAGGAGGACAAAGCAGAGTGGATCTGATAGCCCCAGACTGGCCTCCAGTTCTGGTACCAGATCTCTCAGTCTCAGCTCAGGACTCGCGACAGCTTTCAATAGCCGGACCTCTCTCGTCAATCGGGAAAGTGTTCACCATCCGGACCTTCAAGCACCACCCTTCAGAGCCGTGGCCCCCCCCGGGGGCCGGGATCCCAGCCTCACTGGCGGCTCGTAGAGCCGACATCACTCTCCTCCTCCAGAAGGAGGTGGTAAGAGAGGTGGTGGACCCTCCTTCAGACCAGGGTTTGTGTCCAGAGTACTTCCTGGTTCCCGAAGCGGACCGGGCTGGCGCCCATTCTCGACCTCGACCCTAAACAAGTTCCTAAGGTCTCGAACCTTCAGGATAGTCACTCTGGCTCAGATAATACCATCCTTGGAGCAGGCGTGTGGTTCTGCTCTGGACTTGCAGGACGCGTTTTCGTCCCTAACAAATCGTCTCACCAGAGATTCACCCGCTTCCAGTGGAAGGATCTCTCTTGATTCAAGCCGCCCTTGACGTGTCTCCAGCTCCCAGGGTCTTCACCAAATGCATGGCAGTGGTGACAGCATTCCCTCTTGGCGCCGAGGGGTCCGGTGTACCCTTACCTGGGCGACTGGCTGATAGCAGCTCCCTCAGGAAGGAGGCGGAGTGGTCAGAAATCTGGCCCTCCAGGTCTGCTCTCAACTGGGCCTCCTTATCCAGCGAGGCCAGAGTCGGAACTTCGAGCCGAAGCAGGTGAATTTTATTCATCCAGGCGCAGCTCGACTCTCTTGAGCCAGGCGCGGCTCGGCCCGGGACAGGGCGAGGTTCTTTCCTCCTTTGCCCGATCATTTCTGGTTGGGCAATTCGCCCCTGCCAGGGACTTCCCTGCGCCTCCTGGGTCTCATGGCGGCCTGTACCAGCGTGGTCCGTTGGGCCCGCTGGAACATCGCCCCCTTCAGTGAGGACTGGCCAGCCAGTGGTCCTGCCCTGCGATCCCTTGGACCAGCTTAGTGTCGGTGACACAGGGATGTGGAATGCTCTCCAGTGGTGGACGTTCAGAATCATTTGCAGGAGGGCATCCCGTTCGTCCGCCCGAGCACGGCGGTCTCTCTGTCGACCGATGCCTCTCTGATGGGTTGGGGTGCCCATCTGGGGGCACACGGGCTCATGGCCTCTGGTCGCGCAGTCCCGATGCCACATCAACCTGCTGGAGCTCCGGCGGTCCGCTAGCTCTCACCGCCTTTGCTCCGTTCCTCCGGGGTCAAGTGGTCCAGTCAGGCGGACAATACCCGACCATGTACTATCTAAACCGCCAGGCGGGGCAGCGCTCATGCTTCTATGCAAGGAAGCTCTCCGCATTTGGTCGCAATGCGCAGCGCCTGGGCGGATCTCCTAGCCATTCACGTGGCAGGAGCCTCCAGCACCCTGGCCGTGCCCTGAGCGGATAGGGGCTGCATCCCACAGTGGTCTCTCTGCGGAGGTAGTACAGCATCTGTTCTCCCTTTGGGGCACACTCAGGTGGACCTGTTTGCCTCCATGGAGAGCAGCAAGCTGAGTCTGTTCCATGCCGCCCCCTCAGCAGGGCTCGCTGCAGGGGATGCCTTCTCGAGGCAATGGACCCGGGCCTCTTTCGCCTTTCCCCATTTCCCTTGATCCACAAGGTGCTTCTCAAAGCGAGGAGGACAAAGGCGCAGGTGATTCTGATAGCCCCAGACTGGCCTGCGCCAGTTCTGGTACCCAGATCTCCTCAGTCTCAGCTCCAGGACTCATGGCAGCTTTCAGCTCGCCCGGACCTGCTCTCAATCAATCAGGGGAAGGTGTTCCATCCGGACCTTCAATCCCTGCACCTGAGCGGCCTGGTTCCTGGCGGCTAGGGTTCCAGGCTTTGGGTCTTTCGGCGAGGTCCTCAATGTAGTTGAGGCGTCCCATAGAGTCGACAGAAAATGCTATGCCTTCAAATGGAAAAGGTTTTCCATTTGGTGTCAGAAACAAGGGCTTGGACCCTTCCTCCTGTTCCTTGGCAAGCATCTTGGACTATTTATGGTCCCTTTCTAGTCAAGGGCTTAGGTCGGCGACCCTAAGGGTGCACCTGGCAGCCATCTCTGCTTACACGGTGTGGGCGGAAGCAGTCGATGGCGCAGGAGAAGATGGTCTGGCGCTTTCAAGGCCTTGATCACATTTCCTCAGTCGGGAACCCCACCTCCGTGGGATCTACTGCTGGTACTGGCAAAGCTCATGGGCAAGCCATTAGAACCTATGCACAGGTGTGCTCTCTCTCACCTGTGTGAAGACCGCCTTCTTGGTGGCTATCCGTCAGCCAGAAGGATGGGAGAGCTCAGGCTTTCCATCAGTCTCCTACCTGGTCTTCCACAGGGACAAGGTTGTCCTGCGCCCCACCAGAAATTCCTTCCGAAGGTGGTGTCGGAGTTTCACCTTAACCAGGTGTTGGCTCTGCCGGTGTTCTACCCAATCACCTCGGAGGCCGAATATAGGCTCCATACTCTGGATCCTAGAAGGCGCTCGCTTTATTATAAGGCATACGGCTGAAAGTCGAGAGGTTCCAGCTGTTTGTCACCTAAGCTGAAGCCGCATCTGGCAGACCTGCAGCCAAGCCAGCGCGATAAGCAGGTGGGTAACCTCCTGAATAGATCTCTGCTATAAGTTAGCGGGCATGGAGCCTCCCAGAGGATAGAGCTCATTCTACCGCCATACTGCTGTAGCAGTGGCTGCTTCCAGGGCGTCCCTATCCAGGAAATCTGCAGGGCTGCTACCTGGAAGTCAAACACCTTCATTACCCACTACCACATCGACCTTGAGTCGCGCCGGGATGCTGGTTTTGGGGCCTCGGTTCTCAGTCTCTCTTTCCCAAGTAAGTATAGAAGTGTCGTCTTGCCTCCCTCCTCCGAGAACTGCTAGGAGTCTGCCAATGAGTGTGGATGAACAACATATCCATGTCCCTAGAAATACAGGTTGCTCACCTGTAACAGGAGTTCTAGGAATGGTATATGTTGTTCATCCCGATCACCGACCTCGGCTTCGGCCTTTTAAACCTGAGCTTCCAGCGGGCCGAGATCTGGCGTCATGAGGAGCCGACCGAGTTATACCACCCGGGTGGGTGGGAGGAGCAAGCTTGAAGACCTTCCGGCAAGATTTAAAGCGGCAAGGATACTGCCAATGAGTGTGGATGAACAACATATACCATTCCTAGAACTCCTGTTACAGGTGAGTAACCTGTATTTCTTTCCCGCCGTCGACTTGCATGTCTCGACCCTTCGGTCTGTTTCTTCGCGCGATGCCTGGTAAAGTTTTTCCAATTGGAAAAGTTTGTTTTCTCTGAAGTCTGCCATCTGATGTCCTCTCCAACAGCGTGGAAGGCCATCCATTGAAGTGCGCCTGTGGGAAGCAAATCCCTTTTAAAGACCCGCATCGGCCTGCGTCCGGTGCCTAGGCCCAGACCACGACACCCGGGCTTGTACCTTTTGTCAGGGATTCAATAGCCGGACTCGGATCCGTTGGCAGAAGGCCCTGCAGGCGTTCCTTCTCGAGGAAAAAGTTAAGGCCATGGATTCAGCCTCAAGGAGATAAGTCGGAAAAAGCCGGAGACACCTCGAAAGCATAGGGAGAGGGTGAGATCAAAATCCCTTCTAGGGCTTCCGACTCCTGTAGCTCCGGCTCCCGGTCCGACCGCTCCCCTTCCCGGGCCCGCTCTCAGGCTCCCCCGGCTGCGGTGAAGACTTCTTCTGGTTCTTCTTCTCTTCCTCTGGCCAAGACCTCCAGGCCTACCTCTTCTTCAGCTTCCAAGGCCTTGCTGAGGTCAGGGACGCCACCACCACAAGTCCGGATCCCGTCACCCGGACCCTGACGCCCGGTCAGTCTCCCTGCCCCCTCCACCCCAGCGGAAGACCAAGGAGCCGACTTCACTCAAGAGGACGTCTGCCGAGCACCACCGCTCCCGAGACCCGACGACCGTTGCCGGTTGAGCCGCCAACACGGGCGCCGGCGGGGGACTGGCGCCCGTTCCTGTTGAGAGGAGAACCCTACACCTCCCACCCGGCGGTCAGGGGCTTGGAGGAGGAGCTGGCCCAGCCGAGGACCAGATGGGCGAACCTGGTCCTGTCGCACCCCTCAGGGAACCCTCCCCTGAACCCGAGACCCCTGGGGAGCCGATGCTGGAACCAGACGACCGACCACCGGCGCCCAGTCCGTCGTTGGGCCTCACCATTTCAGAGGTTAAGGAGCTGTTCACCTACTGGTGGGATACCATAAAGAAGGATGTGGTTCCCACACCTCCTCCTCTTTCTCCTCCTCCACCCGTGACTCCACCGGCCCCAGAGCCCCCACTCCATCCGGGGCTGCAGGCCGAGTACCTTCCCCCCCAGGAGCCTGAGGAACCTCCTAGTGGTAGACCAGACAAGAGGAGACCTCCGTCCAGATCTTCTTCAGCGTCACCCAGCCCCAAGAGACCCAGAAGACGCCGCCATTCGCCTTCGACGGAGGACATGGGATCGGACTTCTCGGACGGATCCAGATCCCCCTCTCCAGTCAGCATCCCTTCTCTGGACCCACGTGAGCTCCCAAGATCTCCTCCGGATGACCCATCGTTCTCAGGGATTGAGGCATATCCAGGAGAACATGGGCTGGGACGCAGAGGGACTCGACCCCGAGAGACTATGCCTTGCCAGATATCTTCGGCCAAAAGATCCAAAGCCTGTGGTGGTGCCACCCTTGGTGGACACCTTTGTGGATGTCACCAAGGCAGCGTGGAAATGTCCACACTTGCTCCCGGCGATGCCGAAGAAGGCTGACCGCCTGTACAAGGCCCCTAGGGAGGACCAGTACTTGGCATCACATCCTCTGGCCGATTCTCTGGTCATTACAGCCTCACATGACTTTTCCCAGAGGCCGCAACATTTGAGCACCCTGCCACAGGACCCAGAGTCCAAGCAGCTGGACGCTATGGGCAGGTGCACGTATGCATCCGCTACCTGCGCCATTAGGTCCCTCAACTATTTAACCCACATGGTCCAGTTTCAGAATGCCTTGTGGGAGCAGGGACTGGATCTGGTGGAAAAGATGCCAGAAAGTGAGCAGAAGGAGGAGTTGCTGCAACTCCTCCGCACGGGTTTGGATGTGGGAACCCAGGTGCTGCGAGCCGCGTACGATTCCGCGGACTCCTCGGCCAGAGCGGCAGCCTCAGGCGTATGCCATCAGAAACACTCTTGGCTCCATGTCTCCGGCTTTACCCCGGACGTCCAGAAGAACATTCTGGACGCCTCGTTCCACGGAGGAGTTCTTTTCGGTGAGTCCTCGGAGAAGGTCCTCACCAAACTTCAAGAACCCGGGAAGGCGGTGCGGTCTGTCCAAGCCATGTACAGACCCAAGCTCAATTCCTTACGCAGGAACCAAAGCGTTCTCGAGGCGGATGCAGAGACAGCAGTCCCGCTCGACCTGCAACAGAGGGGCTCCTTCTCGCAGAGAGCCCAGGGAAGTAGATCCAGCGGGCGGGGCCAGCGCCCTGTAAAGTCGGCCCAGCCTGCCACACAGGACCCTCAACCGCCACAGCAGCATGACTCCCCTTCCGGCCCCTGCCCATCAGGATCAATGGGACACAAGGTCGGGGGTCGTATTGCGGATCACCTGCCAGGGTGGCAGTCTATAACCACAGACAGGTGGATTCTTCAGTTGATCAAACAAGGCCACTTTATAGAATTCGTGGACAAGCCACCCACAAGGCCTACTCTGCTCTCCCATTTCTCGGGTCAGCACAGATCGCTCATCAGGCAAGAGGTACTCGCGCTCCTTCAAAAGGGAGCAGTGGAGTACGTCCCGGAGAACCAGAAAGGATCTGGATACTATTCCCACTTCTTTCTGGTTCTGAAAGAAAACAAGGACCTCCGTCCAATACTGGGCCTCAGCGACCTCAACATAGCCGGTCGCCTACAAAGCGTTCCATGGTGACCCTCCAAGGTCTCATTCCCATGCTGAAAAGGACGCCTTCCTAGCGTCCCTGGACATCCAGGATGCGATGCGGCACATCCCGTAGCTCGGCGCACAGGAGGTTCCTGCGCCCGAGTTTCTCGGCCACCACTTTCGGTTCGGGCTCTTCCCTTCAGACTGTCCTTGACCCCAGGGTCTTTACCAAGTGTATGGCAGTGGTGGCAGCGTATCTAAGAGAACAGAACCCACTACGTGTTCCATTACCTGGGCGACTGGCTTCTCATAGCGCCTCAAAGAGAGCTGTTGCTAGCTATTCAGAACACCAAGATCTGTTCAGTCTTTGGGCATTCTTATCAACTTCTGAGAAGTCTCTCCTCGTGCGTCCCAGAAGCTGCAGTTCATAGGAGCAGTTCTGGACACCATCAAGGAAAGGCTTTCTTCCGAGGAAAAAGCCAGACACATCAGATCCCTTATCAGGGATCTCTCAGCGAAAGACTGTCCCCGCCAGGTTGGTCTTCGCCTGCTCTGGACACATGGCGCGGCCATCCCAACCGTCCCTTTGGCAAGGCTCCGCATGCGGGTAACTCAGTGGATGCTCAAAGTGCAGTGGGACCAAAGGCAAGACCACATGCAGCATCCGGTCAGAATCACGAACGCCGTGATTCGAGACTGGCAATGGTGGCTAGACCCAGGGACACTCTCTGTGGGTGTTCAGTTTACAGCGCCGTCCCCGGAGGTAATCCTCACCACAGATGCCACAGGGCTGGGGTGGGGAGCACACCTGAACGGGGTGAGGTCCCAGGGAACGTGGACCCCTCAGGAAGCTCACCTCCACATCAACGTTTTGGAGATGAGGGCGGTCCTTTATGCCCTGCAGCCCTTTCAGTCAGAAATCCCGTCGAGTACTCTTCTGCTTCAGACAGACAATACGGCGGTGATGTATTACCTCAACAAACAAGGAGGCGCACACTCTTACCCCCTTTGCAGGGAGGCTATGAGAGTGTTGGATTGGGTAGTCCGACCACGGCGCGAGCCTGATTGCAGTTCATGTTCCGGCATGGACAACACAATGCATGACAGCCTGAGTCGTTCCCAGGCCAGAGTCCCACGATGGAACTCCTTCAGGAGGTAGCGGAGGATCTGTTTCTTGATGGGGAACTCCAGGTTGGACTTGTTAGCTTCCCCATCCAGCATCAAAACTGCCCAATTTTTGCTCGCTAGATCCAGGGCCTGGTGTTTTCTGGCGAGGCAGCGTTGTCCCTCCTGGGAGGACAGATTCCTCACGCTTTCCCTCCCTTCCTGTTGATCCCGAGTTGTTCTCAAACTACGTGGGAGCATAACTAATGATCCTGGTAGCACCTTTCTGGCCCAGGCAAATCTGGTTCCCCATGCTGACGCAGTTGTCCCGGGAACCTCCAGTCCCGTTGCCTTTCAGCTCCCATGTACTGTCTCAGGAGGAGGGTTCTCTAGTCCACCCGGACTTACGCTCACTGAATCTGCATGCCTGGCTCCTCGAGACATAGCCATCATGCGACACGGGGTCTCGTAGGTGGTAGCGGAAGTTCTCTCCGCTGCCAGAAAGCCTGCAACGCATGCAACGTACGCCATGAAATGGCGCAGATTTTGCCTGTGGTCTCAGGCACGCAGCTTCTCCCCTTTAGAATGCCTAGTGAAATTGGTTCTGGAATACCTGCTTTCCCTCTTCCACTCAGGTCTCGCCTACTCCTCTATTAAAGTTCACCTCTGTGCGATTTCGGCCTACCACTTCCTGGTAGGTCAGCGCACAGTGGCACAACTCTATGCTTCTCGGGACTTCCTAAGGGGGGTGTTACACCTGAGGCCACCCATCAAGGATCCCGTCCCTCCTTGGGACCTACTCTTTGTCCTGGAACAGCTCACGCTTCCCCCCACTTTGAACCTGCCACAGATTACGAGCTGCGTTTTCTGTCGTGGAAAACGTTATTTTTAGTTGCTGTCACGTCAGCAAGGAGAATTTCCGAGGTTCATGCTCATGTGTAGGGAACCTTATTTAATTTTCCACCAGGACAGAGTGTCTTTGAGGACGAATCCTAAATTCCTGCCTAAGGTGGTCTCTGCCCTTACTCTTAACCAGGACATCGATCTGCCGGAGTACTTTCCCAAGTACTCTAATAGAGGAGCATTGCTTCACACCCTGGATGTTCACACGCTCCTTAAGGTACTACTTGAACAGGACTAAGCGGCCGCATCGTCTGAGCAGCTGTTCGTATCCTTAGCTGAGAGGATGCTGGGCCAACCAGTCTCAAAGCAGACCCTTTCTGCTGGCTTGTCCAGTGTATTTCCTTTGCTACAACAATAAACGAAGCCCTTCTGGGCACAGTCCAGGGCCACACTCGACAAGGGGTGCTTCCCCTCCTTTGCAGCACTTTCTTAATGTCTCCACCTCGGCCATTTGTGCAGCTCACTGGAGCTCAGTGCACACATTTATTAGGCACTATAGCCTGGATATTACCTTACGGCGGAGAGCCGGTTTCGGCCTTGCTGTTCTACAGGGTCTCCTGTCCTAGAGTCAGGATTTGCTCAGGATCTCTCCAATTTGCCTCCTCACAGAATGCTTAGAGGCGCTATTGCTTGGGAATCAGTCCTAATGGTGTTACCTGCTGCAAGAGCTGTATCTTGAAGTAAGATAGTACAGTTGCGTAAGAACTTACCGTAACAGTAGATCTTCGAGAACAGCTCTTGCAGCAGGTACCTTCCCAACCACCATTCCCCCTTGGAGGAGGTATGGCCTACCAGGCCTTGGCAGGAGCTAACGCTCTTCCTTCTTTTTCTTCTGATGGCGGATCCTCGGTCTCCCCTTCTGATGTCGTCCAGTGGCCGGGAGTCTCCGGCTGGAGAACTGGGGATTCTGGCGGGACCGCCTCCTTATGTACTATGCCTGACGTCGGGGGTGGGACCGACGTCGGAGGCGGTCCCCGCTGAAGACTGCTAGCTAGAAGATTTCCGTGGGGTCCTGAGGCCTGCCGGCTTCAGTCCTAATGGTGTTACCTGCTGCAAGAGCTGTTCTCGAAGATCTACTGTTACGGTAAGTTCTTATGTAACTGTACTTTCTGATGGAGCTGCCACCTAAACAACTGCTGACCAGCACTCCGACAAAGGAGTCTTGACTGAGCAAGGGACTTCCCCCATTGGTTGTCTTTCACTGTCACCCCGACTGTCTGTGGAGGGTCAGTGGGGACTCTGGCGGTTGACTCCTGAGTCAGTGTGTTCCACCCTGGACTCCCGTCCACTCTGGTCAACGTGGAGCTCGTGGGGGATCGTTCCACAAATGAAGGCCCTTGCTTCTTTATGGGCCTTCTCTGCCTGATCTCCGAATCTAATGGTATGAAAATAGAGCCCGTCTAGAAATGGGCTCTACCTGTTGACCGAGATCATTGACTGGGGAGATGCTCCTTTGGAGGCCTTCCCGGTGGCAGAGGCCATTCTTGGCCTTGCCCTGGAGCTTTGGCAGCACCCCTCTTCCTGCCCTGCACCGTCTTCCCGGATGGCCCGCAAGTATGCGGTTCCTTCCAGTTTCCTCTCTGGAGTCGCAGAACACCCCTCGGCCGAGGGGCTGGTGGCCGATTCTATGTTTAGGCGCTCTGGCAAAACTGTGGATTTCGACAAACTGCCTGACAGTCCAAGAAATTTGGACTGTGCGGCTTAAAGGGTCTAAGCTGCCTCCTCGCTTGGTCTTTGCCATGCGAGCTCGGCCTTCCTTATCGCCCACTTCTCCCGTGCTCTACTGGGCACTCTGGATGAGGTGCTTCTTCATCTGCTGGCAGACCTCCAGACCATGGTCAAACAGGTATGGGGCTGTAGGTAAGCAGCAGCTCCCTACAGCCATGGACATTGGGTACTCCTGTGCCTGCTCCGTGGCGACCGCAGTGCTTGGCTGAGAAATCTCTACCTTCTCAGCTGACATTCAGCACAAGCTGGCAGATGTTCCTTTCCTGGGCACAGACTTGTTCGGGCCTGGGGTAGAGGGCCACCTCACCTGCATTGAGAAGTCCAGTGCCTCCTTGAACTTCGTGACATCTGCCCAGAAGGACCCCAAGGGCTCCAAGCAGTAGCAGAAAAGGAAGCCCTTTTGATCAGTCTCTACTCCTGCTGCCAAACCAGCCCAGCCCCAGGCTGGTCAGCAGGCCCAGACCTGGCGACCTTGGCTGAAATCATGTGGCCTCTGTTGTACATAAGCCTGTGGGGAGAAGCTCCAGTGGCTTCTCAGCTGGACCCTCCTCATCAAAGCCTGCCCAGTGATGGGAGGAGAGGTGCCTCCCTCATGCCTGTTGCACCTTTCCTGGGTCCTGCTGTGGGGGGCGGGCTCCGCCACTTTCTTTCTGCCTGGTCCGCTGTTGGTGGCACAGGAGAAGGTGGTCTGGCATTTTTTTCAAAGCCCTTGCTTGACTAAGTTTCCCTCCAGTGTGTGAACCACCACCATCATGGGAATTGCTGCTAGTTTTGTAAAGCTCATGGGCAAGCCATTCAAACCGATGCACAGGTGTGACATGTCTTGCCTGTCATGGAAGACCGCCTTCCTGTTGTCTATCACGTCAACCAGCAGGATCAGTGAACTCCAGGTGCTTTCGGTAGTCTTCCCTTACCTGGCCTTCCACAGGGACAAGGTTGTGCTGTGCCCCAGCACAAAGTTCCTCCTGAAGGTTGAGTCAGAGTTTCACCTCAGTGAGGTGATTAATCTCCTGGTGTACTTCACCAGTCTCACCTCTGAGGCAGAACACAGGCTCCATACTTTGGACCTGTGGCGAGTGCTTGCCAACTTTATGGAGCGCACGGATGGATTTGGGGAGAGATTCACCAGCTGTGTCATTTACGTGAAGCCGCACCCAGCAGACCAGTAGCTAAGCAGGTGATTGGCAGCTGGATTATATCTTGCATTGATCTCTGCTATAGGTTGGCGGGTAGGGAGCCTCCCGCAGAGCTAAGGGCTCATTCCACCCGTCGTACCGCTACCTCGGTGGCTGCTTCCAGGGACATCCCTATCCAGGAAATCTGAAGGGCTGCTACGTGGAGGTCAGCACACACCTTCATTTCTCATTAGCACATCGACCTCAAATCATGCCAAGATGCTGATTTTGGGGCTTCAGTTCTCCAGTCTCTGTTCCCTAATTAGGGGGTGTGCTTCTTGCCTCCCTCCTCCCGGATAACTTATAGGAGTCTGCCAGAAGTGTGGATAGAACATATCCACGTCCCTAGAAAAACAGGTTGCTCACCTGTAACAATAGACCTTACTTCGAGAGGGCTCTTGCAGTAGGTAATTACATATAGGACTGACGCCGGCTGGTGGCAGGACCCCAAGGAAAAATTTCTAGCTAGCAGTCACGTCCAGGTGACGGCGTCCTCTAGCGTCGGTATAAAGGGGTGGTCCGGACGCCCGCCTTCCAGTTCTTTCCGGCCGTCGGCTCATGCAGCGCCTCGCAGTTAAGTTCTTATCGCTCAGTCCTGTTACTCCGTCGGTTTTTCCGATTAGTTTCAGAATTTTATTCCTCTTTCGTCAGGTGAACGTCGGTATATGTCGTCCCTTTCAAAGAATAAGTGTGACTCGTGCGGCGCCCAACTGCCTCACTAAGACGGTCACTCCCTCTGCCTCTTCTGCCTAGGCCCCGACCACGCGGTCGACAAGTGTCCACACTGCCTCTGGTTCAACGCGGCGACCCGCAGACAACGCTCGCAGTCCCTCGAAGCCCATCTCCTCAAAAAGATGTCTGCGATGGAGAAAGAGCTGAGAACTCCGGCAGGCGTCGACCTCCCCTGAAGGGCATAAGAAGCGGGATAAAGAGGCAGCGGAGAAGGCCCCTCTTCGCGACTCCAGCCAGAGTCGCGGGCAACTCTTTATCCCTCCGAGGGATAGCCTGGCAGCGGCAGCCTCCAAGGCTTTGGAGGAGCGTTGGCCGCCCAGCGGGTTCAGTTTGAGCCCTGGGCGTCTCTGAGCAAAGGAGACTCCAGCCCCCAGTACCGCACGAGGCCTGCGGCCCTACTAGTGGAGCCTCCCTTAAGCTGGAGCGTCGGCCTCCGTCATCGCGGGAGAAGGCCTCTGGGCGGCTGACCCTGCCGGGCAGCGCTCAGCAGTGTCCCTCGGACCGGGCCTCCTCTCATCCTCGTCCGCTCCCTGATGAGGGACCCCAAGCGGGCGCCCGGCTCCTCCAGGTGTCCGCGGGACTCGGCCCATAAGCCGTGCGTCGGCTCCTCCGGCGTCGCCGGGCCTCTGAGCCTCTGGCCGAACCTACTGTTTCTGTCATTCCAGGCTCTCCGCAGCGCCTCGCTGCCATCAGGGGACCCCAGTCCCCGCCTGACCCGATTTTTCCCCTCCGTCCCTGGACGAGACTCGGGACCATGGGCTACCGTCCGATCCTCTTCCTGAAGAACCGGATCTGATGCTGGTTCCCCTGACGCCGGTACAGACACCGGCCCCTCCGACGCCGACGGGGGATTTTCTTCTTCCTTCGGTCCCTCCACCCCATGGGCCTATCCTGGCTGATCTGCCCGTGGAGTACCCGGCTGGGCAGTCTGCTCCGGTAGCTCCTCCAGTGCGTGGGTATCCGCCGTCGTATCTGACGCCGGTCTTCTCGGGTCCGCAGTATCCTTTGCCGCCGTACCTGGTGCTGACTCCTTTGACGCTGCAGTACCTGACTCCGGGATACCCGCAGCCGGGTTACGGATACTCCCCCTGCGGATTTCCTCCGTACAACTATTCCCCTCCTCCTCCTCCATCACCCCCTAGGCCGCTGGTGGATCTTCAGGAGACTCTTGCTTCTTGGTGGGCTGAGGCCAAGGCTTAGCTCACCAAGGAAGTTGATAGCCGTCTTACAGCGACGGTGCCACCCCCGGCTCCCCTACACCCTAGATGGCACTCTCCCTTTCATCCTCCGGATTACCGGGTTCTGCCCCCGGGGTCCAGAGAGGGGCAGGACACACGTTCGTGGATCCCTCCCAGGGAACCCGTTCCTCCCCCTAGACGGGTTAGGGAGTCTTACTCTGCTTCAGATTCTTCCTCCCCTTCTCTCTCGGACTCCTCGGACGCTTCCGATGGATGTTCCGAGAAAGAAGACGAGCCACGCTCTCCGTCCAAGCCCCGGCCGAGGACTCCTCCGAAGTCTCCTCCGGAGGATCCTTCCTTCACGGTGTTGCTCAGGAAGATCCAGGAAGTCCATCAGTGGCATTCCTTAGAACCAGATCCTCAGCGGGTAAAACTCGCCGAACATCTGGACTTGCCCCTTACGGCTCCTGCCTTAGTGCCACCCTGGATCGAGCCTCATGCCCACCTTGTTTCCACTATTTGGAAACAACCATCGGCTTTAGCCACACTTCCAAGGAAGTCGAACAGGCTATACCACGCTCTGGAGGGTGTAGACTTTTAGACTCATCACCCGTGCAGACTCTGTTGTGATTAAGCGCGCTCACGGCGGTCAGCACACCGAAACATTGTGAGCTCCTCTCCCCGGATAAGAATCTGCCTTCTGGATCAGTATGGAAGGAAGATCTATGCTTCTTCCACACACTGGGGATTAGGGCCCTGAACTATATACATATGGGGATTACCAGAAGGCCGTCCTTACCCAGAGCGGAATCAAGATCGACTCTTTGCCTGACTCTCAACTCAAGCAGGAGTTGGCCGGACCTGATCTGTTCTTCTCGTTCGCCAGTGTCGTCACATTCTGAGGGCGACCCTACGGCGCAGTGGACACTGCAGGACAGAGCTCTGCGTTCGCGAGTCTTCAGCGTCATGCATGGCTCCGTGTGTCAGGTCTGGTCCCGGAGGTGCAGTCAGCCATCAGAAGCACCTTTCAGGGTTCTGTGCTTTTTAGTGGTGATGTCAAGGACATCATCACTGATTTGCAGGAGAGGGGCCCTTAAATCCGTTGATTCAATGTGACCCCATCCCCCACAGCGCCGTCCCTTCCATGAGCAGCCAGCCTCAAGCGAAACCTCAGGAAGGCGGGCCTCTAACGTCTGGCCCCACAGCTGCAGGCCCCGCCCGCCCAAAAAAGCAACGGGTGCCCCAGCTGTGGCACTGCCTCACACCTCCTGACTCCTTTCCTCTCCCACCGCCTCCGGACGCCTCGGAGGAACCGGTAGGAGGGAGGTTCTCCCTCCACCTTCCGGGTTGGGAGAGGATAACTTCCGATTCATGGGTGCTTCAGATCATAGCAGAGGGGCACTCCATAGAGTTTCTACAGAAACCTCCACATCACCCACCTCTGAATTCCGCTTACTCAAGGGACCATCTTCCTTTGGTCAGGGAAGAAATCTCAGCGCTTCATGTGAAACGGGCTATAGAGCCCGTCACTCCCTACCTCTATGGGACAGGGTACTATTCCCATTTCTTCTTTGTACCAAAGAAGACGGGAGATCTCGGACCTATTCTCGATCTCGGCTCCCTGAACCTGTATGTGGAGTACAAGAGGTTCAGGATGCTTTCCCTTCAATCCCTTTTGCCTCTGCTTTGGCCGGGCCAATGACTTTGTGCACTAGATATGCAGGATGCGTACCTGCACATCCCCATTCGCCCTTCGCATCGAAAGTACCTCAGGTTTGCGTTCCAGGGGGTCCACTACCATTTCCGGGCACTCCCATTTGGTCTTTCCTCAGCCCCGGGTCTTTTACAAATGCCTGGCGGTGGTAGCAGCCCACCTGTGTTCTTAGGGGCTCAGGTTTTCCCCTACCTGGATGACTGGCTCCTGGCGGCCCGTCAGGAGAACTCCTGCATTTCCTCTCCCTCACCCAGCAGGTTTCACTGGCCTGGGTACTACCATCAACCATTCCAAGTCTCACCTGGATCCTTCACAGAGGCTCCAGTTCATGAGAACAATTCTCGACACAACTGTGCAAAGCCTTTCTGCCTCGGACGGGGCCTCCCTCCAATCACAGATTTCCTCCTATTGGAACACAGGAGGTCGCAGCGATCAGTGCTCTGTCTACTGGGGCTTATGGCGGCGGCCATCCCGACTGTTCCGTACGCATGCCTCCACATGAGAATCTCTCAGTGGACTCAACGAGTAGACGACCTCGATCATCTGATTCTGATCTCCTCGCCGATGGTAAGAGACTTGCAATGGTGGATGGTTCGAGAGAACCTCTTCCGGGGGTCCCCTCTTTTCATCCTCCCCCCGATCAGACTCTGACCATGGACGCGTCAGGTGAAGGTTGGGGAGCCCATCTGGGTCCTCACCGAACCCAAGGCCTTTGGTCAAAGTTGGAGATAGTTCTCCACATCAGCGTGCTCGAGCTTCGAGCAGTGCTGTATGCGTTCCAGGCCCTTCACCAATACATCCTTCCCGGTCACCTAGCTGTCCAAACAGTCAACATGAGCGTGGTGTGGTACATCAACAAGCAGGGAGGAACTCTGTCCTACCCGCTGTGCTGGGAAGCGATGAGGGTCTGGGATTGGGCAACTCTCCACAACCTTCACCTCACGGCGATCCATGTTCCGGGAGTCGACAGTGTCCTGGCAGACAGACTGTCGCTCGTCGGCTCTTCCACACGAGTGGGAATTGGATGAAAAAGTTCTAAAAAGCATCTTCCAGATTTGGGGGACTCCTCAGATAGACCTGTTCGCTTCCTCCCAAAATGCAAAGCTTCCAATCCTTTGCTCGATCGCTCCAGAGTGAGGCACTTTCTGGAGCGACGCTCTATCTCTAAGCTGGAAGGACAGATTCGTCTATGCCTTTTCCCCCCAATTGCTCTGGTCCCTCGTGTGCTACAGAATCTTGCTTTAGAAGGAGCGAGAATGATTCTGGTCGCTCCTTTCTGACCCAGGCAAATCTGGGTCTCTCTTCAACCATACTCAGAGGTTCCTCCTCTTTCTCTTCCTTTATCTCCAGGATTGCTGACCCAGGATCAGGGGACCCTGGTCCATCCGGGACTCAAGTCCCTTCAACTTCATGCATGGCTCCTGCAGACCTAGCTCAATCTCATTTTGGCGTTTCTCCTAAGGTGGCCGAGATTCTGGTGGAGGCTAGAAAACCCTCCACTAGGTCCACCTACGCCATGAAATGAAAAAGATTTTCTATTTGGGCTGCGTCCAGGAACGTGGAGCCCTTTTCCTGCCCTGTGACCATTCTGCTTGAGTACATGCGTCATCTTTTCGACCTGGGTCTCAGTCACTCTTCTTTGAAAGTCCATTTGGCGGCTATTTCAGCCTACCGTGTCCCTTTCACTGATAAGGCATTTGCCCAGCTGGAGGTATCCAAAACTTTCCTTAGAGGGGTCCTTCATCTCAGGCCCCCTGTCTGGACTCCAGCTCCGCCTTGGGACTTGAACTTTGTCCTCGAGAAACTTACCCTTCCTCCATTTGAGCCTGCGGCTTCCGCAGACTTGAAGTTTTTATCGTGGAAGACGCTCTTCTTGGTGGCCATTACTTCTGCTCGCAGAATTTCAGAGCTCCAGACCCTGATGTGCAAAATCCCTTATCTGATTTTTCACAAAGAACGAAGTAGCTCTTGCATACGAATCCTAAGTTTCTTCCGAAGGTGGTAGTGGAATCTACCTCAAATCAGTCTATTGAATTACCTGCTTTCTTCACGCAGTATTCCAATCGAGGAGAATACCTGCTCCATACCATGGATGTTCACAGGATTCTGAGATACTACACTGATAGGACGAAGGATCTCAGAAAGACTGATCAGTTGTTCGTCTCTTTCGCTCACAAAAGAGAAGGCAATGCTGTCTCTAAGCAATGCCTATCAAAATGGTTGGCCCATTGCATCACTTTCTGTTATGACAAGTACAAGACCCTCCCAGGTCAAATCAGAGGTCACTCCACTCATTGTTTCAAGAACGTGTCTGCGGCAGACATCTGTGCTGCCGCCACTTGGACTTCAGTCCATACCTTTACTAAACATTACAGTTTGGACATTGCCTCTCGCTGTAGAGCAGGCTTCGGGTTAGCTGTCTTGCAAGGCCTCCTTTCTTGAGACCTGCTAGATTATTTACTACTTTTTGGAGTAGTTCCACCTCCCGGTGCCTTTCATTTGTTCCAGACTGCTTGGGATTCTGTCCTGTATGTAATTACCTACTGCAAGAGTGCCCTCTAAGTAAGATAGTAGTTACGTAAGAACTTACCGTAACAGTAGATCTTCGAGAGAGGCTCTTGCAGTAGATGTCTACCGTCCTCCATCCCCCTAGGCTTTTCAGCTCCTTTTTCCATTCGGAAATATCTGCTTCTCTCTCTCTCTCGTCCGGGCCTTCAGGGCCTGTGGTGAAAGAACTGGAAGGCAGGCATCAGGACTGCCCCGCGCCGGCGTCGTGGCGCGGTCACCTGACGGAGGCGGTCCCGCCGAGACTGCTAGCTAGAAATTTTTCCGTGGGGTCCTGCCGCCGGACGGCGTCAGTCCTATATGGAATTACCTACTGCAAGAGCCTCTCTCGAAGATCTACTGTTACGGTAAGTTCTTGCGTAACTGTACTTTCTAGGAGTGGTATATGATGATCATTATCCACACTGACCCACCCGACCTCCCCTGGCTTTGGTGCACAACACTGCTTCCAGTGGGCAAGATATCGCCTCATGGGGCAGAGCCAAGGGATTTACCACCTGGGTGGGTTGGAGGAGCCAGCTTGAAGACATCTCTGGCAAGTCTTAAAGGGAAAGGCAACAGGCAGAAATGTGGATAAACATCATACTACTCCTATAGCTACTGTTATGAGTGAGTAACCTGTTTTTTGACCCATCCTCCCTCACCTCTCTGCTAATCAGCAGACAGTGACTGAGTCTATGGTCAATTGCTGGCTAAACACCAGCTCCAGGTGGTTTTGGACATGGGTGATTCATGTGCCCATGCAGTGGCCGTCTCCATGCTTTGCAGGGCTTGGCTGCATCTGTGCACCTTCACTACAGACACCTAGCACAAGCTGGCCAACACCCAGCACAGGCTGGCCAGCATCCCTTTTCTGGCCACTGATCTATTTGTCCATGGCATGGAAGGCCATCTGAACTGTATTGAGAAGTCCAGTGCCTCCCTGGATTCTGTGGTATCATTCCAGAAGGACACGAAAAAAGCTTAAGAAACAGGCTTTCCAGTATTGGTCCTTTCAGTCTCAGCCTCCTCTGCAGCAGACCCAGCGAGGACAGTGCCATGCTTAGTGCCCCAAGCCGAATTCTAGGTCCAGGGTCCTAAAAAAGGGCAGGATTGGTGCCCCTCCGGCTGCAGCCACCAGTGCCCCTGCAGAAGCTTCCCAGTGACTGGGGTGTCCGCTTTCTGCCCGTCTTGTATCTGTCTGCACTCCACATAGGTCTGGCTACATCACTTCCTGCCATGTTGGCCTGCTGTCACAATAGACAAGTGGATGTTGGGCGTAATGGGCAGAGGCTTGCCTCTGGACTTTGAGACTCTTCCGCCTTATCACTTCTATGGCCTTGGGGCTGCAGGGTGTTGCAGGACATGCTGTCCATTCTTTTGGAGGACATTGCTCAGCTTCTTACCAGAAGGGCAATAGACTGTGCCCCGGATGCCCTGGCCAGTCAGGGTTTCGTGTCCAGCTACTTCCTGATCCCTAAATGGATGAGGGACTGGCACCCCATACTGTATCTGCACAGTCTAAATGAGTTCATGTAGAAACACAAGCTTTGAAAGGTCACTGAGTCAGATCATTCCATCTCTGGTGCAGAACATGTGGTTTTGCTCATTAGACCTCCTGGACGTGTTTTTCTACATCCCCGTCTGTCCATGCCACTGCCTGTACCTCTAGTTCTGAGAGGAAAAGGTCATGTACCAGTGCCAAGAAATGCCCTTTGGCCTCTCCTCTGCACCCAGGGTCTTCACCTGCTGCATGGCAGTGGTGACAGCATATCTGCGACACCTGGATGTCAGGGTTTTCCCCCTACCTGGATGAGTGTCTGCTTGCCGGTTTATCTATAGAGGCTGTGGAGAGGTCCAGAGATGTGGCTCTCCAGGCTTGCTGAGTCTTGGGCCTGTTGGTTAACTAGGACATGTTGGAACTGGTACCCAGGCAGGTAACAAATTTCATTGGGGCAGAACTAGACTCCTTGTGGACGAAGGCCCACTGCTGTGCAGACTGGGCACTGGATTTTACCTCCTTTATCCGATCATTTCAGATTGGGCTCTTGCACCCTGCCCAGGATTTCATGAGGCTGCTGGAACACATGATGTTCTGCACCAGAGTAGTCTGTTGGGCATGCTGGCAGATGCTCTACTTCAGTTGGAGTTGGGCAGTCTGTGGTCTTGATGCCTAGGCTACTTGGATCAGCCAGTCAGTGACTCAACAGATGTGTGCTATCCAGTGGTGGCTTATCCCTGAACACCTTGAGGGAGGAATCCCATTTTTGCACCCGGAACCGTCCATCACACTTGTGATGGATGTGTCTCTAGTGGGGTGGGAAGTGCACCTGGGAGACCATAAAGCCCATCAGTTTTGGCCATCCTGGGAGTCCTGTTGCCATATGAACCTGCAGGAGCTCTGTGCAGTACGACTTTTGCTGACTGAATTCGCTGCTCTTGTCTGGGTCAGGTCATGCAGGTCCAGATGGACAAAACCACGACCATGTTCTTCCTGAACAGGCAGGGTGGAACTCCCTTTGTGTCGTGAGGCCCTCTGCACCTGAACACTCCTGCACAGCCTTGGTGCAGATCTCTTGCTTCATGTCACAGGTGAAAACAGTCAGCTTGTGGACGTTCTCATCCAGGTAGTAGAGATGTTACACAAGTGGTCCCTGAATCAGGAGGTTGTGAAACACCTGGTCACCCAATAGGGCAGTCCTCTGGACTGGTTTGCCTCCTGGTAGAATGCTAGACTGAGGTTGTTTTGTGCCCACCCCTATCGCCCTCACCCCCACCTCCAAAGTCTGGAATACTTTTGGGGGATGGCTTTGTGTGAGACACTGTACCCGAGGCCTCCTGTATGTATGTCTTCTCTTCCTTCACTTTGATCTATAAGGTACTGGTCAAGGTCTGAAAGGTCAAGGTGGAGACGATCCTGATAGCTCCAGACTGGCCAAGACCGTTCTTGTACCAGTGTGTCCTCTGCATCAGCAGCAGACCTCCATGGTGACTGCCTCTCCACCCAGATCTGCTGACCATAGATCAGGGAATGTCCTGCACCAGGATCTGCAGTCCGTGCACCTCACGGCCTGGTTTCTGAGCAACTGGAGTTCCACGCCTTGGGTCTTTCAGTTGATGTGCTCCATGCTGTGAAAGCCTTCCGAAAAGAGTCAACTGGCAGATACTGTATGTTTAAATTGAAGAGATTTTCCATTTGGTTTCAGGGCAAGGAGCTTGATCCCCTTACCTATTCTGTGGTTGGCATCCTGCATTGCTTCTGTTCCCCCTCAGTTGGGGACTGCAGGTGATGACCCTTAAAGTACACCTGGCAGCCATTACTGCTTACCGAGCGTAGGCTGGTAATCTGGCCCAGGAGAAGGTGGTCAGGTGCTTATTCAAAGGCCTGGACCATTTATCCCCTCCGGTGCATGAACCATCTTTACTGTGGCACCTACTGCTGATGTTGGCTGTGCTTATGGGTGTGCCTTTTGAGCCAGTGTTCAGATGTCATATCACACCTGTATTGGAAGGTGGCCTTCCTGGTGGCCATTACGTCAACCAGAAGGATTGGGGAGATCTAGAAACAGAGAATTTGACGGCAGTTAAGGACTGCTTGTCCCACCCAATCTGACCATTAACCATTTGCTCAGAATGCTCTCAGTGGAGTCTCCATGTATGGTGTTCCACAGGAACAGAGTATCTTACTTCGAGAGGGTTCTTGCAGTAGGTAATTACATATAGGACTGACGCCGGCCGGCGGCTGGACACCCTGAAAAATTCTAGCTAACGGTCCCTGAGGGACCGCTTCACACCGCCTGTATAAAGGGGCAGTCCCAGACGCCTGCCTTCCAGTTCTTTCCTGCCGTTAGCTTGTGCAGCGCCTCGTGGTAAAGTTCATGTTTAGTCAGCCCGGCTCTTTCATCGGTTTTACCGAGATTTATAAGTATTTTTTCTTCCTATTGTCAGGTCATCAACGATGTACGTCTTCCCCTACACCCTCAGAGCACAAAAACAAGTGAGACTCTTGCGGCGCCCAGCTGCCACACAAGGACGGCCATTCCCTCTGCCTCTTCCTCTTCTTCCTAGGCCTCGACCACCCGGTCGACAAGTGCCCGCATTGTCTTCACTTCAACGCGGCTACCCGCAAACGACGCCAACAGTCCCTGGAAGCCCATCTTGTAAAGAAAAAGATGTCTTCGTTGGAGAAAGAATTGAAGAAGCTCAGGCAGGCGTCTACTTCTCCGAAAGGACATCGCAAAAGCGGGACAAGGAAGGCACGGAGAAGGCCTCCCTCGCCCACAACTCCGGCGGGCGCGGCCGTTTATCCCTCCGGGGACTGTCCGACAACCTCCAAGGGTTTGGAGGAGGTGTCGGCCCGCCCGTCTGGCTCGCGCTTGAGCCTTGCGGACGCCTCCGGGCAAAAGGAGGCCTCTGCCCCCAGTTCAGCCGCAGGCTTGCGGCCTACTGGTGCGTGTGACTCCCATAAGTCGGACGTCGGCTCCTCCGATGTCCGCTGGGAGAAGGTCGATAAGACGCCCGACCCTTCGGCGCGGCGCACGACCTCGTCCCCCTTGGTCCGGGCTGACCTTTCTCCTTGGGCCGCCTCTGATGAGGGACCCCATAAGACGGATGCCGGCTCCTCCGGAACCTGGTGCCTAAGCCACATGTCGGCTCCCCCGACGTGCGCCAGGCGACGGAACCTACAACGGACCCTCCAACTCCCGTTATACCCGGTTCCCCGCAGCCTTCGCTGCCGTCCGGGGAAACCCAGTCACCAGCCTGACCGGGGACCCCCCACTATGCAGGCGATGCGATTGGATGGTCCACCTCAGTCTGACCTCTCTGGGGAACGGATCTGACGCCGGCCCCGACGACGCCATCCCCACCGACGCCGGTGGGGGATTTTCTCCTTCCGTCGGGCCCTGCTTCCCCCGGGCCTCTCAATGTTGACCCGCCCGTGGGGCCACCTTCCGGGCCGTCTGCTCCGGCAGCTCCTCCGGCGCCCGGGTACCCGCCGTCTTATCCGACGCTGTCGTACCCGGGACCGCAGTATCCAGCGCCGCAGTACCTGACGCTGGTCCCTCCGATGCCTCAATACCCGGCACCAGTTTTCCCGCAGCCGGTTTTCGGATACTCGCCTTACGGATACAACCCGTATTCCTTTCCCCCTCCTCCTCCACCGCCCCAGCGCTGGTGGATCTGCAGAACTCTGGCTTCCTGGTGGGCTGAGGCAAGGCTCAGCTCACCAAGGAAGTAGAGAGCTGCCTTATGGCGACAGTGCCTCCCCCGGCTCCTGTTTGCCCGAGACGGCACACTCCCTTGCTGCCTCTGGACTCCAGAGCCCTTCCCTCTGGATCCCGAGAGGGGCAGGACACGCGTTCAGGGATCCCCCCCATGGAACCCGTTCCTCCCCCTAGCCGTGTTAAGGAGTCTTATTCTGCTTCCGATTCTTCTTCTTCCCTCTCAGATTCCTCGGATTCTTCCGACGGATGCTCCGAGAGAGACGACGAGCCTCGCTCTCCGGCCGAGGACCCCTCCGGAGGACCCTTCCTTTACGGAGTTGCTCAGAAAAATGCAGGAAGTACATCATTGGCGCTTCTTGGAACCAGATCCTCAGCGGGTCAAACTCGCCGAACATCTGGACGTGCCCCTGACAGCAACAACTTTAGTGCCACCCTGGACCGAGCCTCACACCCACCTTGTTTCCACTATTTGGAAACAACCGTTGGCTTTAGCCCCGCTTCCTAGGAAGTCTAACAGGCTATACCAGGCTCCTGAGGGTGTAGACTATTTGGACTCTCACCCTCGTGCAGATTCGGTCGTGATTAGCACCGCTCACGGCCGGTCAGCGCATCCCAAACATCTAAGCTCGTCTCCTCTGGATAAGGAATCTCGCCTCTTGGACCAGTATGGAAGAAAAATTTACGCCTCTTCCACACTGGGAATTTGGGCCCTAAATTACGTTGCTCATATAGGGGATTACCAGAAGGCCATCCTTACCCAGGCGGAATCTAAGATTGATTCCTTAACTGACTCTCAAGTCAAGCAGGAGTTAGCCGATTTAGTCTGTTCTGCTCGTTTGGTGGCCAGTCGTCACATTCTGCGGACGACATACGATGCAGTGGACACTGCCGGGCGGAGCTCCGCTTTTGCCATGAGTCTTCCGCGTCATGCCTGGCTCCACGTGTCAGGTTTGGTCCCGGAGGTGCAGTCTGTGATCCAGGAAGCACCTTTCAGTGGTTTGGTGCTTTTCGGCGGTGATGTCAAGGACATCATCACCGACTTGCAGGAGAAGGGGACGGCTCTGAAATCCGTGGATTCCATGTACCGTCCCCATCACCCGCAGCGCCGTCCTTTTCGCAGACTGAGTCGGCCACAAGCGAAACCCCAAGGAAGGCGGGCCACTAAACAGGTCCCCGCAGCTGCCAGGGCCCCCCTGCCCAAAAAAATGCAGCGGGTGCCCCAGCTGTGGCGCTGCCCCACACCACCTGACTCCTCTCGTCTCCCACCGCCTCCGGACACACTGGAGAAACTGGTAGGAGGGAGGTTCTCCCTCCACCTTCCGGGTTGGGAGAGGATAACGACGGATTCATGGGTGCTTCAGATTATAGCAGAAGGGCACTCTATAGAGTTTCTACAGAAACCACCCCGCCACCCACCTCTGAAGTCATCCTACGCAAGGGACCATCTTCCTTTGGTCCAGGAAGAAATCTCTGCTCTCCTCGCGAAGCAGGCCATAGGACCCGTTCCCGCTCACCTTCAAGGGATGGGTTACTATTCTCATTTCTTCCTGGTCCCAAAGAAGACGGGAGATCTCAGACCCATTCTCGATCTCAGCTCCTTGAACCTTTACGTGGAATACAAAAGGTTCAGGATGCTCTCCCTACAGACCCTTCTGCCCCTCCTTGGCCGGGTCAATGGCTTTGTGCGCTGGATATGCAGGATGCATATCTGCACATCCCCATTCGCCCTTCTCATCGCAAGTACCTCCGGTTTACTTTTCAGGGGGACCATTACCAGTTCCGGGCACTTACGTTTGGTCTTTCCTCGGCACCCAGAGTCTTTACCAGATGCCTGGCTGTGGTAGCGGCCCACCTGCGTATAATGGGAGTTCAGGTGTTCCCTTACCTGGACGACTGGCTCCTGGCGGCTTCGTCCAGGGAGGAGCTCCTGCATTTTCTCTTCCTCACCCAGCAGGTTTTTACTTGCCTGGGTATTACCATCAACCATTCCAAGTCTCATCTGGATCCCTCCCAGAGACTATAGTTTATCGGGGCTATCCTCGATACAACGGTGAGCAAGGCCTTCCTGCCTCCGGACAGGGCGGCCTCTCTTCAGTCGCAGATTTCCCTGCTATCAGAATGCAGGAGGGTTCCGGTGAGGTCGGTTCTCCGTCTCCTGGGGCTCATGGTGGCCGCTATCCCGACAGTTCCCCGGGCTCGGCTCCACATGAGGATCTCTCAGTGGACTCTTCGCTCCCAGCGGGATCAACTTGTAGATGACCTAGATCATCTTGTTCTGATCTCCTCGCTGATGGCACGAGACTTGCAGTGGTGGATGGTTCGAGAGAACCTGTTCCGGGGGGTCCCCTTCTGTCATCTTCCCCCCCTTCCAGACTCTGACCACAGACGCATCAGGCGAAGGTTGGGGAGCCCATCTGGGTCCTCACCGAACCCAGGGATTATGGTCCAGATTGGAACTAGCTCTCCACATCAATGTGCTCGAGCTTCGAGCAGTACTATATGCTCTCCAAGCCCTTCACCAATACATTCTTCCGGTCACCTAGCTGTCCAGGCGGACAACATGTGCATGGTGTGGTACATCAACAAACGAGGAGGACGATCCTACCCTGTGTGCAGGAAGCAGTGAGGGTTTGGGACTGGGCAACTCAACACAACCTTCACCTCACAGCGATTCATGTTCCAGAGTCGACAATACCCTGGCAGGCCAGGCTAAGTCGCTCCTCTGCCCTGCCACAGTGGGAATTGGACCAAAAGGTGCTAGGCGACATTTTCCACCTTTGGGGACTCCACAGATAGACCTGTTGCGCCTCTTCCCAAAGCATAAAACTTCCCAACTTTTGCTCGCTCGTTCCAAACAGGCGCTTTCTGGAGCACGCTCTGTCTCTAAGCTGGAAGGGCAGATTAGTCTATGCTTTTCCTCCAATTCCTCTGGTCCCTCGTATATCCGAAACTAACAGAAGGAGCGAGAATGATTCTGATCGCTCCTTTCTGGCCCAGGCAAATCTGGTTCTGTCTTCTACAACAATACTCAGAGGTTCCTCCTCTTCCTCTTCCCTTATCTCGAGGTTTGCTGACCCAGGATCAGGGGACCCTGGTCCATCTGGGACTCAAGTCCCTACAACTTCATGCATGGCTCCTGCAGACCTAGTTCAATCTCGCTTTGGTGTCTCTCCAAAGGTGGCGGAGATTCTGGTGGAGGCTAGGAAACCCTCCAGTAGATCCACTTATGCCATGAAATGGAAGAGATTTTCTATTTGGGCTGCCTCTAGGAACGTGGAGCCTTTCTCCTGTTCAGTGGCCGTTCTACTGGAATATTTACGTCATCTTTTCGACCTGGGTCTTAGTCATTCCTCTTTGAAAGTGCACATGGCCGCTATTTCAGCGTACCGTGTTCCTTTCTCAGATAAAGCCTTTGCCCAATTAGAGGTCTCTAAGACCTTTCTGAGAGGGGTCCTTCATCTGACGCGCCCCCGTCCAGACCCCTGCTCCCCCTTGGGACTTGAACTTTGTTCTCCAGAAAGTTACCCTTCCTCCCTTTGAACCTGCGGCTTCCGCAGATCTGAAGTTTCTTTCGTGGAAGACGCTCTTCTTGGTGGCCATTACTTCCGTTCGAAGAATTTCTGAACTTCAGGCCCTTATGTTAAAAATCCCTACTTGATTTTCACAAAAACAAAGTGCTCTTATACGAACCTAACTTCTGCCTAAAGTGGTAGCAGAGTCTACCTTAAATCAGTCTATAGAGTTACCTGCCTTTTCACACAGTACTCCAACCAAGGAGAATATTTACTCCATACCATGGATGTTCACGGTTCTGAGATACTACACAGACAGGACGAAGGATCTTAGAAAGACTGATCAGTTGTTCGTCTCTTTTGCTCTCAAAAGGGAAGGCAATGCTGTTTCCAAGCAATGCCTGTCGAAGTGGTTAGCTCCTTGCATCACTTTCTGTTATGATAAGTACAAGAAGACACTCCCGGGTCAGGTCAGAGGTCACTCCACACGAGGAGTAGCGGCCTCTGCTGCTTGTTTCAAGAATGTGTCTGCGGCAGACATGCGCTGCCGCCACCTGGACTTCCGTCCATACCTTTACTAAACACTACAGTTTGGACATTGCCTCTCGCCGTAGAGCAGACTTTGGGCTAGCTGTTTTGCAAGGCCTCCTGTCTTGAGACTTGCAAGGCTACTGCTACTATCAGGAGTAGTTTCCTCCTGCCGGTGCCTTTTATTTTTTCCAGACTGCTTGGGATTCAGTCCTATATGTAATTACCTACTGCAAGAGCCCTCTAAGTAGATAGTACAGTGCGTAAGAACTTACCGTAACAGTGATCTTCGAGAGCTCTTGCAGTAAGTATCTCCACCCTCCATCCCTAGACTTTTCAGCTCTTTTTTCAGAATGGAAACATCTGCTTCTCTCTTGTCTGGGCCTTCCGGACCTGTGGCGAGAAGAACTGGGAAGGCAGTGGGACGCCCACTTTTATACCGACGTCGCGCATGGCCGGTCACCGTGGGGTGGTCCTCGCCAGGGGCGACTGGCTAGGAATTTTTCCATTGGGGTCCTGCCGCCGGCTGGCGTCAGTCCTATATGTAATTACCTACTGTAAAAGCCTCTCTTGAAGATCTACTGTTACAGTAAGTTCTTACGTAACTGTACTTTTCTCACCCCAAGGGTCCTTTAGAAGTATGCTTGACAATAGCAGTATGCCAGCTGTGTTCAGCTGCACTGGAGGTGGAGTCAATGGAAATGAGCCCAGAGAACTGAACAGTGAAAGAGTAAGAGATTGTGTTGCCTGTAGTCGGCCTAGAGGGCACCAGAATTATTTCTCCGCTGACTGAGCAACAGTGCCCTGGAGTGTTCTCTGCTCATTTCACGTGAAGAAAGTTCATTTTTTTTAAGTTGCAGATCTTACTTCGAGGAGAGCTCCTGCTGCAAGCAACACTGGTAGGATTTAGCCGCTAGGTGCCAGGACCCCACAATAAACTTGTAGCCAGCAGTAAACATTGGGGGACTGCCCCTTGCCCAGTGGTATACAGGGGGAGGTCCCCCTGCCCTATCTCTGTTCTTTTCCTACCGTCGACCTGCACACATCAACTCCACGGACGCCTTCTGCTGACAGTCTACCACCATTTCTTTGTGTGTTAGTGGCACTTTTTTGGTTTGCCACTCTACAGTGTTTGCCTTGCTTCTGTATGATTTCTTCATTCTCTTAGTCTACAGAGCGGCAGATGAATAAGTGAATCTGTGGTAAGCAGATTCCTCCCTCCGAAGGCCATTCGGCCTGCCTGTTCTGCCTGGGGCCCAACCACGATACTGAGGCCTACCAGGACTGCCGCAGCTTCAGTCAGAGGACTAGGATCTGCCTCCTGAAGACGCTCAAGAGCTTTCTTCTGGAGCCACAGTTGGCCACATTGGAATCTTCTAGACCTACTGGAACAGTCTTCCTCGAGAACTCACCAGGAGAAGACACCCCATGGGAAGCACGCTCAATGGGACAAGGACCAAGCGGTCTTGCTAGAGTTCCCGTCCTCTGTCCCCATGCCATGCGGTGATGGACTCTAGTCTTTTCTCCTGCGGGGACGGACTCCATCGCCCTGGCAGCCCTCACTGCCCCGGGTTGCGTTGGGTGACCCCCACCCTGTGCTAACATCAGCGAGGGCCTTCCAGGGCCTGGGTCTTTCTTGACCCTAACACCCCTGCCTTGTGGGTCCTACATCCATCCTTTCTGGGCCAAAGCCAGGAGGCCCCAGCTGGTGCCTGCTTGGTGGCGGGATCCCACCCACCGCCTGACTGAAGTGTTGACTCTGTCGGGCCAGGTGTCTGGGTCAGCAGGCACCCTGGTGCCAGGAGCAGGATCAGTAGTCTGATGTCTGCCCCACCCCCCTAGCAAAGCCACTCAACTGCTGCTGCAGCTCGGCCGAGCCAACATCCTCCTGCTAGTTCAACGCCGGGTTTTCTGGACGAAACCAGGTGACACCCCGTTGCCCAATCCCTGGTCTCCGCCAGCCAGTCCTTGATTCCCTCCCCCGCAGGGCAGACATCCAAGAAACAGCTGCCTCCAGACCTGACGTTCAGCACCATGATGCCGGACACCCGGTGTCTGATCTGCCATGGCCCACATGGTTGGTGCCGCCTTGTAACCCGACACTGGTTCTATCAGGAAATGCTCCTCATGGCCCAGGGACACCCCTGGTCGCCTTGGCAAAAGTGGGGGTCCTCTTTGACTTATGGTGGAACACCATCAAAGGGGACTTGCTGCCTCGGTGTCCTGTCTTGCCTCCCATGGAGGCTCAGCCAAGAGCTCCTACTCCTTGGCAACCAACCCCTGCACGGGGACTTTCGCCTCAAGCGGAGCCCAACCAGCCTAGATCCCCCAGGGGTAAGAAGTGGCACTCCTCTTCTAGATCTACCTCCAGACGCCACCATTGCTCCTTTTCACGGTCCTCTGAGTCTGAGCTATAGTGGAAGCTCTCATTATAGTTTGGATTCCTCAGTGGATGGGTTTTCTCCTACCCCAGTCCATCTTCTGGATGTGCCTTGGTCCCCACCTGAAGATTCCAGTTTCATGGAAGTCATGAGGCACATGCACGCGCTCAGCGGCTGGGACACCGAGGATCTCGATCTGGAAAGGTGCCGGCTGGCCGAACATTTGGAGTTACAGGACCCCAAACCGGTGGTCCTGCCTCCTTTAATTCTTTCCTACCAAGACGTGACCATGTTGGCATGGATGCACCCTTCGTTTTCTGCAGTCCCAAGAAAGTCTGACAGACTCTGTAAAGACCCTAAGAACGAGTCCTTCTTGGCAGAGCAACCCAGGGTCGATTCTGTGATCCTCATGGCAGCCCATGGGAGGTGCCAGCAGCCTAAACATCAGTGCCCGATCCCTGGACAAGGAGTCCAAGAGGCTGGACCAGCCGGGATGCAAAGTTTTCTCCTTTGCCACATGCAACATCCACTCGCTCAACTTCTTGGCTCACATGGTGAAGTACCAGAACACCCTGTGGAAGAAAACCTTAAAACTGGCCAAGGGTCAGCCTGAGTCTCCCCAGACTACGGAGTTGCTGGATATCCTCCAGTCGGGGGCTGATGTAGGTAAGCATGTCCTGCGTTGTGCTTACAATACCGTGGACACTTCAGCTCAGGCTGCAGCTACGGGTATCTGTTTGCATCATCACTCATGGCTTCCGGCTTCTGGTAGGATCTGCAGGAGGAAATTTTGGATGCTTCCTTCCAAGGCCCGGTGCTGTTTGGAGAACCCACTGAGATTATCCTGAGGCTTCAGGATTCCTGGAAAGTGGTCCAGTCGGTATAAGGAATGTACTGCTCGGAGCCCTACAAACGTTGGCCCTTTCATTGCTCCAAGGGCCAGCAGTTTCAGGGTCAGCAGTCTGGAGGTATGTTCCAGAGAAAGCTTGCCTCACAGCCAAGAGGGGGCTCAGGTCCAGGAGGCACTAAGCCCCCCCCCAGCCATCCCTCCCCACTCCCAGTGCCTCCGCCTGACTCCTTGCCCAACCCCACCCCCAGCGGAGCATCTGGGGGAGTCACTAGTAGGTCGCTTCTCCATGTGCCTCTCCCGAATGAGAGGATACTACAGAGAGAGAGAGGGACAGGCCAGAGGAGAGCCAGCTCCACTCCTCCCAGTACCCAATCCAAACAGCAATCCTGACTTCTTACAGGTTGCCTCCCCTTCCCCAGTAGGAGACAGGCCTTCCCACTGCCTCCACCAATGGCAGCTCATCACCACAGACGAATAGGTGCTGGAGTTGGTGGGTCAGGGCCTCACTATAGTTAAAAAAGTTTCCCTCCCTCCTAGGCCCCAAACTTTAAAAACTCCTATTCCCCAACAGAAAACCTGCTGTTGGAGTTGGAGGTGAAAAGTCTTCTAAAAGCCCAAGCAGTGTAGAGTCCCTGTTCCCCAGTGGGGGAGAGGCCCGTACTTCAGATATCACTCCGAGAGTTCCTGCAGCAGGCAGTAACTATCAGGACTATACTGCCAGGCACTAGGACCCCACGGAAAAATTTCTAGCTAGCAGTCCAAAGTTGGGGACCGCCCCTGACATCACCCAGTGGTATAAAAGGGAGGTCCCCTGGCACCACCTCAGTTTTATTCAGCCCGCGTATTTGGGCTCCATGGATGCCTCCTGGTAAGTCGACCATTTTTCTCGCACTTCACTTAGTTACCATTTATACCAGAGTTTTCCAATTTCGTTGTGCATGTCTACCCAGCCAGCTTCATCTACAGAGCGGCGGAAATCTTTGAGTGTGCGTGTAGCAAGCAAATTCCACCCAAAGACAGCCATTCGACCTCTCTTCTGTGCCTGGGCCCCGACCACAAGCAGGATGCCTGCCCGCGTTGACTTAACTTCAATAAGAAACCCGCATCCGCCGCCAGAAGACCTTGAAAGCCTGCCTCCTAGAGCAAGTAGCTGCCATGCAGAAGACCCACTCGGGACACAGCTCGTCGTCTTTGGCCAGGGGCACCTTCCCTATAGAGAAGAAATCTAGTGGGAAGCACCATCACCGAAATGAGGACAGATCGAGTTCAAAATCCTGGTCCAGGTCTCCTCACAAGAATTACGCCTCTGGCGTGAGGTCGGGCTCAGCCCCTTTGATTTCCCTTGCTCTTCCTGGGTTACCACTGAGAGAGCCTCCTGCCTCTACCCAGATGTCTGGCTGTGGTCTTCTGGGCTAGGGCCTTCTAAGGCCCCTGTTTCCCTGGCTATCTAGCCCCACAAACTCTACTGGATCTCAGCCAGAAGGATTGGCCCACTCTTCGTTGGGCGGCAGACCGAAGCCTGCCATCAGGCAAGATGGGGTCCGTCAACACCTAAAGGTGTCGGGAACACGAGTGCCACAAGAAACTGCGCTCACCTTCTAAGCAGTCTGCCGGGGCTTTGTACCGACGACAGACCACAACTCCTTCTGACTACACCCTCTAAGTTGTCGCCTGAACCACAGGGATTCAAAAAGTCTCCACTGAGTGGACAGCGGACCTGAAGCCAGGCTCTACAGAGCCGAAGGAAACTGCACCACACTGTCGCCGACGCCACCACGGGAGCCTGATGAACGGACGCCAGCGCACCAGATGCCAGGGTACAAGACACTTCCAGACCTGACAACGGGGACTAAACCAGAGGACCCGACACGATGTCCCTCTGGCACTCCTACCCCATGCCTGAACCGCTGACGGCCCCTATGGTACCTCTGACTTGAGGTCTAGGCCCTGTTTACCAGTTGGTGAAACACAATGAAGGGGGATCTGTTAGACTGCCAGAGCTGAACCCCACACCAGCTCCACCTAGGCAACCTGCCCACCCTCCACACACAACTTCGCCACCCTGATGCCAGCCTGCCCAACTCCAGCTGGCACAGGACAGGGGTCCCATGAATGTTGGCAACACGGTCGCCACCCATCCTGATCCTCCTCTAGATGTCGTAGTTGCTCTAGCGGACACCGGTCCTCATCCTCAGAGGAGTCCAGCAATGGTTCCTCCTCATATGACTCTTCAGAGAATTACTTCTCTCTTCTCTTCCATCTCCAGATCCAAGGAAGGATTCCCCAAAGTCTCCTCGGGACGATTCCACTTTCCTAGATGTGATGATGCACACGATTCCTTAACCAGTGGGAGACAGAGGAATTGGACCCCAAAAGACGCTGTCTGGCAGAGTTCTTGGGGGTCAGTGATCCAAAATCTTTGGTCATCCCTCCATTAGTGGAGCCCTTCAAGGACGTGACAAAACTAGCCTGGAAGCACCTTTCTACTACCATGGCAGCTCCTAAGAAAGCTGACTGCTTATACAGGACCCCGAGGGAAGAACCACATTTAAGTAATCAACCAAAAGCAGACTGTATGGTCCTCATGGCTGCACATGGAAGGACTCAGCAACCCAAGCATATGAGCTCCCAACCACTGGATAAGGAGTCCAAAAAGATGGACCACTTTGGCCATAAGGTATACTCATCGGCCACTTGTATGGTCTGGTCACTAAATTTTCTGGCACATACGGTTACATACCAGAAGTCTCGAACAAAGCTATGGACCTGGCCAGGTCACAACCGGACTCCCCTAATAAAACAGAGCTCTTTGCTGTCTTACAGTCCGGTGCTGATGTCTGTAAACATGTCCTCAGATGCTCATATGATTCGGCAGACACTGCAGCAAGGGCACCTGCCATGGGAATATGCTTTCGGCGCTACCCTTGGTTAAGGGTCTCGGGCTTCTGGCAGGATTTGCAGGATGCTATTCTTGATGCCCCTTTTCAGGGACCAGTACTTTTCTGCAAGGATGCAGAGAAAATGATCACAGGGTTGCAGGACTCTGGGAAGGCAGTTTCTGACGTCCAGTAGATGCATAAGTCAGAGCCAACCCCATACAGACGTCCGCCCTTTTGCAGGCAACAAGGCCAGCAAGCGACAAGGCAGCACAGAGGGGGATACAAAAGAAAAGCTCCCTCTCTGCAAATAGGGACCAAAAAATGGTAGAACCCACCTGCCCACCCCAACAACCTCTGCATGACTCGCTGCCAGCCCCCCTCCTCTGGCGGAGCTACGATGGGATGCAGTAGGTGGGTGATTCTCCCGTTATCTCTCAGGTTGGTCCAACATTATGGCAGATCAGTGGGTACTCCAAATTATAGAAAGGGATTACACTCTGGAGTTCGCACAGATTCCTCCAAACAACCCACCGATTCCTACTCATTGCTCCCCATCCCACGCAGGCCCCATTTGGGCAGAAATTCAAGCCCTTCTGAACAGACGATCCAGACAGTCCGGCACCTCGAGTATTCACCCAATGCTTGATGGTGGTAGCAGCAGCTCTCGGGAGGCAGGGACATTACATCTACCCCTACCTTGACGACTGACTCCTGACCGCTCCCACAAGAGACCAGCTTCGTTATACACTGAAATGTACTTTCCAGCTGTTCCAAAACCTGAGCGTCTCCTTGCATTTTCCCCAAGTCGTCCCCCTGGGCCAGTTAGAGATTACAATATATAGAAGCAGTCTTGGACACCGTCCAAGGAAGAGCCTTTCTCCCCTCAGACAGGGCAGAACACCTATGAGTGTTGGCTTGGAAAATCGCCTCTGTAAGCTAGATTCCAGCCAGAATGCTTCTGCAGTTTCTTGGTCACATGGCAGCCACCATCGTGACAGTGCCCGTGGCTCATTTCAACATGAGTACTTCAGTGGAACCTCAGAGTACAGTGGGATCAGCGTTTGGACGACTTGAGCAGCAAGTTAGGATCTCCAACACAGTGCATCTGACTTTGGGATGGAGTCTCACACCCCCACCCGAGACTGGGTCACCCTTACGAAGTCCCATTCCTCAGTAGATCCTGACAACAGATGCCTCTGGACTGGGGCACAAATTTAAAAGAAAAACAGACTAGGGACGTGGACTCCTTTTAAGCGCAGCCTCCATTTAAATGTGTTGGAGATGAGATATTCTGTACACCTCACAGGCGTTTCAGACAGACCTCATTCCAGGCTGCTTACTGATCCAGACAGACAACATGCTGGTTGCATTTTATATCAACAAACTAGGGGGCACACACTCCTATCCCCTTTTCAGAGAGGCAGTGAGTCTAGTACTAGGCAGTGGAACACAATCAGGAACTCTCAGCAGTTCATGTTCCAGGAGTACAAAACGCGTTGGCTGACAGCTTAAGCTACTCTCGGTCTCAGGCTGACTAATGGGAGCTACTACAGGACATAATAGACCTGTTTGAAAGATGGGGACATCCAGAACTGGACCTCTTTGCTTCCCCGCTCAGTGCCAAATTGCCCAGTTTCGGCTCGCTAGATTCAGTGTCTAGTGTTTTCTGGTGAGACACATTGTCCCTCTCTTGGACAGGGAGGTTTCTTTATGCCTTCCCTTCCTTTCCACTACGAGTACTGCTCAAGCTGCAAGTGGAGCAAGCTGGTGTGATTCTGATAGTGCCACTCTGGCCTTGGCAGATTTGGTTCCCATTGCTTCAGCGATTGGTGATAGAACCTCCGCTTCTTCTACTCCTGTCATCTCACTTGCTCTCCCAGGAGCATGGTACTTTTATACACCCGAATCTCTAGTCTCCGCACCTGCTTGCATGGTTCCTGCAGACCTAGTCAGGGACTGGTATGATGTGTCAGCAATGGTAGCAGATGTCCTGGTGGCCGCGAGAAACCCTCGACCAGGGCCATCTACGCCATGAAATGGAAGCGCTTCTGCCCATTATCTGGACCCATTCACCTGTCTGGTGAATTCGGTCCTGGAGTATCTTTTTTTCTGTCTGATTCAGATCTTAGCTACTCTTCCATAAAGGTACACCTTTCTGCAGTATTAGCTTATGTATCAGTGGATGGCAGGACCCTGGCAGAAATGGATCTGTCTGGCACCTTCCTGTGAGGTATGCATATTAAGCCCCCCCATTTGGGACCCTGTTCCCCCATGGGATCTTGTATTTGTTAGAGAAACTTGCGTTATCTCTTTGAACCAGCCATAAGTTGCGAGCTATGCTTCCTGTCTTGGAAAGCATTATTTTTAGTTGCCATTACTGCAGCCCGGAGGATCTCCGAGCCTCAGACTCTGATGTGTAAAGAGCCCTATTTAATTTTCCACAGGGACAGAGTATCCCTGCGCACTAATTCTAAGTTTCTCCCGAAGTTGGTGTCGGAGTTCACTGTTAACCAAGACATTCATCTCCTAGTTTATACCCAGAGTGCTCGGAACATGGGGGAGGCCTTGTTGCATACTCTGGATGGAGCTCTTCGTTTTTACATGGACCATACTCTTGTCTTCCAGAAAATCTGATTAGTTTCTTTCGCCCCACGAATGTTACGGGCTCCTGTGACCAAGCAGATCTTGTCTAAATGGTTGATCAATTGCACTGTCTTTTGCCATCAGCAATATGACAAACCTTTAACGGGCTCGGTTAAAGGTCATTCCACTAGGGTGTAGCAGCTTCGTTTGCATCCCTTTGGAATGTGTCCGTAGCGGATCTCTGTGCTGCTGCCACCTGGAGTTCATTCCATATGTTAAACATTACAGTTTGGACATTGCTTCCAGAAGGAGGGCAGGGTTCGGCCTTGCTGTTCTCCGAGGACTGCTCTCTTAGCTTCTGAGGGTTTCCATAATCACTACCCTACTGACCTGGAATCTATGTCCTGCTTGGGACTCTGTCCTGATTGCCTGCTGCAAGCGCACGCTCTCAAAGTGAGATGGTACGGTTGCGCAGAAACTTACCATAACAGTAGATCTTCGAGAAGAGCTCTTGCAGCAGGCATGCTTTCCCCTCCTTCCTTCCCCCTGGTTAGGTTTTTCTTTTTCTTTTCCTTGGGATGTTTGAACCTCCTCTGTTCCGTGTCCTTTATGCAGGCCTGGTCTCTGGTGGGCGAACTGAGGTGGTGCTTGGGGACCACCCCTTTATACCATTGGGTGACGGGGGCGGGGCCAACGTCAGGGGCGTTCCCCCGCCCTTGGACTGCTAGCTAGACATGTTTCTGTGGGGTCCTAGTGCCTGGCGGCATAGTCCTGATGGTTGCCTGCTGCAAGAGCTCTTCTCGAAGATCTACTGTTACAGTAAGTTCTTGCGTAACTGTACTAATTTTCTCACTCTGAAGAAAAATGGGGATTGGCGACCTATTCTGGACTTAAGGTACCTGAACAGGCACTTTCAGAACAGTCCCCTTAAATCAGGTGATACGTTCTTTACAGCAGAAAGACTGGCTAGTCTTCTTAGACTTCAAGGACACCTAATTTTTCATATCCTGTGACTGTTTCTAGCGTCTACGTATATCTGTTTGTAACTCACCAAACCCTGAACTTTCTCTAAGTTAGACAGTGTCTTCTCAGACTGGACTGTTCCCTGTATTTCCTCCCGTTACACTCTCTCTCTCTCTCCCCACTTCTGCCCACCCCTGTCACCACCTGCTGTTCTCTGTCCCACCCCTCTACCTCCCCCCAGCTCCTCTCTAACCAGCACTGTTGGTCTTCTCCTTGTCTCTACTCCTTTTGCCTGCAACCCCTACTGTGCAGTGTCTATACGTTGTGTTCTGTATTTTTGCTTCGTAGTATATTCCTGTTAACCCAGTGCTTTGTGTAGTACGTAAATTTGCATTTACGTTTAACTGTACTCTGGTTGCATCCAGATTGTATTTTATTTGATGTACCAGTTGACATGGAGCCTTTGTAAATGAGTCTGTGACTCAGAGGTTTGTAATTCTGATACTTTCACTAAATAAAATAAAATATTCTTATAAGGAAGTCCAACAGAAAATTTCACAGGTTCAGGCTGGGCCATTATCAGTTTGCAGTCTTGCTATTTGGCTTCACTTCAGCTCCCAGGGTCTTAAAGTGCCAAGCAGTAGTTGTAGGTCACTTGAGGCAAAAAGTGCCTGTCTTCCCATACCTGGACAACTGGCTGATAGTGGGCAAGTCACCACAAGTAGCCAAAGACTCCTTGAGCCTTACAGAAAAGAGACTGCAGTCCTTGGGACTCATAATCAACAAAGGCAAGTGCCACTTAGAGCCAGCTCAGCTGCTGAACTTTATCGGAGCAGAACTCAATGCCTTGCAAGGGAGCCTTCCTCCCTGTGGACTGGATGCAAACTTTTCTAGACCTTCTGAACTCCTTTGTCCTCGGCCAGCCAAGGCCGGCCAGGCACTTCCTCAGACTTCTGGGCCACATGGCTTCCTTGACAGACGTGATCCCAGGAGCCCGGTTCCAGATGAGGGACATACAGTATCACCTTGGGGATCATTGGTCCCAGAAAAGATTCTTTCTCAAAACTAGTACCAGTCACCAGAACACTTCTCCAGACTCTCGACTGGCAGAGAGGGAAAACCTCAGAGAAGGAGTTCCAGTTAAAGCAACCTTTCAGAGTGCTTACAGAAGTGCCTCCCTTCTAGGTTGGGGGGTCACCTTCAGAATCACTCCATGTCACATGGACTCCCAAGGAGTCTACTTACCACATCAGTCTGCTCGAACTCAGAGCTGTATACCTAGCCATCAAGGCCTTCACTCCACAGCTCAGAGGCCACTCTGTTCAGGTCTGAACAGACACCACTGCCATGTTTTACATCAAGAAGGGTGGCACAAGGTCTACCAATCTTTGCACAGAGGCAGTGAGAATTTGGTCTCTGGTCTACTCCCTGGACATGAAGCTGTCAGCCATTCATCTCCTGAGCAAAGACAATGTTTTGGCAGATGCCCTCAGTCGCATTAGTTGGGGCCATTACGAGTGGACCCTGAACAAGCTGGTCCTAGCTTAAGATTTTAGAAGGTGGGGTGTTCAGAAGTGGATTTTTTCACTTCCAGCTTCTAACCAGCTTCCACTCTAGTGCTACGGGGCCCCAGCTCTGGGTACCATTCCAGTAGATTCTTTAATCTTAGATTGGACAGGGAGGTTTCTGTATGCCTTTCCTCTGATGCACAGAGTTCTACTCATACTCTGGGATCAGCCAGCCACCATGATCCTAATGGCTGCGGACTGGGCAAGACAACCATGGTACTCCCTGATCCTTGCCCTGTCAGTCAGGAAATCCATTTGCCTCGCTGTGACTGTCTCCCGAATCTTCCTCAGACGTGGGTGGTATACCCTGAGCTACAGTCTCTTCACCTTAAGGCCTGGTGCTTGAGGAGGTAGTTTCCCGACTCTCCATAGTCTGAAAAAGTTCTCAAGATCCTTTGCATGGCTGAAAAACCTAGTACAAAGAAGACTTATGCTTCCAAGTGGAAAAGGTTTTCCCTGTGGTGTAAAGACAGGGGTATAGAGACACTCGGGGCTAATCCACCTTCCCTTCTTGACTACTTGGTACATCTTCAATCAACAGGCCTTAAGGCCTCATTCTTTAACGTTTACCTAGCAGCCTTTTTAGCCCGTCTTTCCCCTAGGAATGAAGCCTTATTTCTAACCCCAGGAATCACTCATTATGATTAAACTGATGCAGTCAGCCTCCTGTGTTGAACTGACTGGAGAGATGGAATTATATGCAAATGATGGAACTCTTAATTGGCTCATGCCAATTTCAAACTGCTGCCCTAGCAACTGCTACACTCTTGAGTGCTTCAGATTCTTTATTCCACCTGCCTAGTAAGGACGTCCTGGAGAGCTCTCCTTGAACTGTCTTCAGAATAAATTATCTGTGTAGATAAGTACTCATCTTAAGTTTAATTTTTAATTGTTTTCCTTACAAGTTTAGTTTTTTGATAAGTGTACTAGTTTTTTGTCTTATTCACGGTTCCCTCACGGTTGCTTGGAACAGAGGATTCCGCATTTTTTGGCGAGGTTTACCTCAACTTTATTGCCCAACGTTTGTATTTGCGATCTGTTCTTTTGACCACTTTATTTTTATTTAAATTTAAAGTAATTTTCAGTTTCTTTTCTTTTAGGGAACCAAGTAGCGCTCTGTTCCCGGAACCATTAGCGGTTTATATTTAAAATATTCAGTTTCAAGGAACTGATAATTTTGTTACAGTTTACTTTAGCAATCCTGCTCAGTGTCAGAGGTTCCTGTTGTGAAGCCTAAACGCACAGGACCCACTGGTTTTAAATATCGAGTCTTGTCAGATTATAGCAAAAGCAGACAGACATTCTGTTTTTTGTCTGGGTACTAGCCATATTTTTGCAAATTGTGATATTTGTAAGACTTTTTGCCCTAAAACTGTTAAGAAAAGGTCCAAAATATTGGAAGAGATGGCATCTGCTTCTGCTACTACTGGTGACAGTGGTTCCTCCAACTCTGGCACAAAAAAGGATTGAGGTAAAGCTAAGGATCCTGATAAAGGATCAGATGAGGTTTAGCAGGGTAAGTCAAAAAAGTCAGTGGAGTCAGGGACTGAACCTGTTCCACTTAAGAAAAAATGCAAGAAAAAGCATGTCGCTGTGCCTCTGGCCGAGAAGGCTAAGGAGCTCCCAGCAGACAAACCTGGTATGCCGTCAGCTGAGGACATTGCCAAGGCCTTACAAGTCTTGCAAGCACTGCAGGCTGCAGTCTCTGTTCACACAACTGCTTCGGTTCCTGTGCCCGTTTCATTCCCTCAGGAACCGCAAGCCACCCTTGCTGGGGAGGGGGAGGAATGGGATGGGATTATACCTCACATTATGCTTTTGTGAAAAGCATGGTGGAGACACTCAACCTCCCTCTGCAGGAGACCGAGGAGGATGATGTGAAGGGAGCAGCATTTTAGACATGATGGGGCTAGCCCCCACAAAACATTTATTACTGCCTGTGCATAAGTCCTTGAAAAAGGCAGCATTACAGATATTGCAAACTTCCACTTCTATTCCAGGAGTGGATAAAAAAGCTGATAAGAAATATCAGCTAGATAGGTCCACAGCTTATTTTCTTTTCAGCCACCCTGATCCTGAGGGGGTGGTGCAGGCTGCTGCGTGCGACAAAGCCCATGATTCCTTTGACTACCCACCCTCCTGACAAGGACCCACAAAAGATGGATGCAATGGGTAAAACATGGTACATGGCTGCCTCTCTAATAGTTAGACAGGCCAACTGCATGGCTTATGCAGTGCAATGCTGGAAGGCACTCTGGAATACAGTTTTAGCCCTGGCTGATAGGGTGCCAGGTGAGGTGGCTGTTGATTTACAAGACACAGCAAGAGCTGCACTGGATGCCACAAAATACCAGTTCCACATAGCGGTGGACACTGATTCTGCAGCCAAACTAATGGCACTATCCATCTCCCTTAGATTTGCATGGCTCAGGGCCACAGACCTAACCTTGGACACCCAGGCCAAGGCGATGGATTTTTCATTTGTTGTGTCACCAAATGAGTTTTTCTCAGAGGCCTACATGAAAAGGTAGAAGAATACAAGGCTACCTATAGAAGTAATTCTAATGATAGGCCTCCCACACACATCCTGTAGGGCCCAAACTAGGGTAGGCAGGGGTAGGGGTTCCTACCCCAGACCTTTTTTCCAGGCTCAGGCCTCTCAGCTGCAACAGCAGTCTAGAGGATATTTTTGAGGAAGGGGCAGGAGAGCCATGAGAAGAGCTTCTCCCTCCCCACAGGCTCAGGCACAGCCCACTCAGAATCCCTGATGGGCTGGTTCAGTTTGCATCCCCTGTTGTAGATCCATCAGTGGGTGGCAGGCTGGCTCACTACCGCCAGGATTGGCATACCATCACCACAGACAAGTGGGTCCTGGTGGTAGTGAGCCAGGGTCTGGTACTCTGCTTCAAATCCCTTCCCAAGCTGAGAGCAAAAACATTTGCACCAGTTACATCTGCAGACAGGATCTTACTGAAAGCGGAGGTAAAACATCTTCTGGCAGTCAAAGCAGTGGAGCTGGTGGCCCTAAACCGGAGGGGAAAAGGCTTCTACTCCAGATACTTCCTCACAAGGAAGAAAAATGCGATTGGCTACCTATCCTGTATTTAAGGCTTCTAAACAGACACATTCTGAAGCCAAAATTCAAAGTGATCACTCTTGAAACAGTCATTCCCACTTTACAAAAGGGAGACTGGCTAGCCTCCCTAGATCTAAGGGATGCTTACTTTCACATCCCCATCAGACTTTCTCACAGAAGTACTTGTGATTCATGCTGGCCTCAGGCCATTATCAGTTTGTAGCACTTCCTTTCGGCCTAACTTCTGCCCAAAGGGCTTTCACAAAGTGTTTGGCCGTGGTAGTAGAGTTTCTGAGAAAACGAGGGGTGTTGGTCCTTCCCTACCTAGACGACTGGCTAGTAGTGGGCCCATCTCTGCAGCTTACAGAGCAGGCCTTAGCACTAACAAAATCTACTCTGGAGTCCCTGGGTTTTCTCAAATGAGCAGAAGTCTCAACAAACACCAGTTCAGGTACTAGAGTTCATTGGTGCAGAACTAAGCACCAGTCTGGGCAGAGCTTTTCTGCCACAGGACAGGGAAAACAATATCCTGCAGATTTCAAACTCATTTGTGCCAGGAAAACCCAAACCAGCCAGAGAATTCCTCAGGCTTCTGGGCCACATGGCAGCTGCCACCACAGCGGTACTGGGTTTAGATTTCAAATGAGACATCCAGTTTCACCTGAGATAATATTGGTCTCTGAGGACAGACCCTCTGTCCAAGCTGGTTCCAGTCACCGACAGCCTGCTACAGGCACTGTAGTGGTGGCTAGACGAGCACAACATTTGGGTAGGTGTTCCTTTCATAAGGGAACAACCTTCCTTAATTCTTACAACAGATGCATCCCTTCTGGGTTGGGGGACCACACATGTTGGATTACACAGCAAGTGGCACATGGTCTCCTCAAGAATCCCTGTTGCATATAAATCTACTGGAGCTCAGGGCAGTGTACCTAGCCCTGCAGGCATTTACTCCACATCTCCAAAACAGTGGTGCAGGTCAGAACAGACACCACCATCACTATGTACTTCATCAACAAACGGGGAAGGACCAGGTCAGCTCTTCTGTGCACAGAAGCAATGAGGCTGTGGTCCTTGACATACTCTATGAAGATATCCCTATCAGCCATACATCTTCCAGGAAAGGACAGTGTACTGGCAGATTCCCTCAGCAGGATAAGTCAGGACCACCATGAGTGGTGTCTGAATCCCCAAATACTCAGTTAAATTTTCAGGAGATGGGGCACTCCAGAAAAAGATCTCTTCGTTTCTGTATAGAATCACCAGTTACCAGTGTACTGTTTCAGGCCTCCTCTCAGGGGCACACTATCCATGGATGCATTGGCACTGGATTGGACAGGGAAGTTCTTGTATGCCTTTCTTCCGTTCCCACTGATATTCAGGACCCTACTGAAATGAAGGTGCCAACCAGCGACAGTGATACTGGTGGCACCAGATTGGGTGAAGCAACACTGGTATTCACTTTTGTTGATTCTGTCAGTAGTCTCTCCAATTCACCTGTCCGGGAGGCACAACCTGCTGACCTCCTCTCAGGGCAGGATACTGCACCCCAACTTTAAATCACTGAGGCTGAAGGCCTGGCTCTTGAGGACTTAGAATATGCTAATCTTAAACTGTCAGAACAGGTGCTGACAGTGCTTGGGGGTTGCAGGGAAACTTCCACGAAGAAGACATTCTAAGTGGAAGAGGTTTGTCATATGGTGTTACACGTAAGGGCACTGACCCGTCTAGGGCTGATTTAGCTATTCTCTTGGATTACCTAATATACTTGCATTTTCTAGGCTTGAAGCCTTCAACCCTCAAGGTTCAGTCTCGGCTTATCTGTCAGCTGGTAAAGAGAGATCCATGGCAGCTCATCCAGTTTTCAGGAAGTATTTTAAAGGCCTTGACCTCTTGTATCCTCCCTTGAGGGAACTGGTTCCGGCCTGGAAATGCAGGTTACTCACCTGTAACAGGAGTTCTAGGAATGGTATATGTTCATCCACACTGTCTGGCAGGTTCTTTGCTGCTTTAAATCGTGCTGGAAGGTCTTCAAGCTGGCTACTCCCACCCACCCGGGTGGTAAAACCCTCGGCTCCGCCCCATGACGCCAGATCTAGCCCGCTGGAAGTCAGGTTGTGCGTTGAAGCCGGGAGGTCGGAGAGTGGATGAACAACATATACCATTCCTAGAACTCCTGTTACAGGTGAGTAACCTGTGTTTCTAGGGACATGGATGTTGTTCATCCATACTGTCTGGCAGACTCCTAGCAGTTCTCCGGGAGGAGGGAGGCAAGGCGCACACCCCCTACTTAGGGTATAAAGACTGGAGAACCGAGGCCCCAAAACCAGCATCCCGGCATGACCCTAGGTCAATGTGGTAGTGGGTGATGAAGGTGTGTGCTGACTTCCAGGTAGCAGCCCTGCAGATTTCCTGGATAGGGACGTCCCTGGAAGCAGCCACCGATGCAGCGGTATGGCGGGTAGAATGAGCTCTTATCCCTTTGGGAGGCTCCATGCCCGCCAACCTATAGCAGAGATCTATGCAGGAGGTGACCCACCTGCCTATTGTCCGCTTGGCTGCAGGTCTGCCAGGTGCGGCTTCAGCGTAGGTGACAAACAGCTGGCGAACCTCTCCCCAAACTTCAGCCGTCTGCTCCTTGTAATAAGTGAGCGCTCTTCTAGGGTCCAAAGTATGGAGCCTATATTTGGCCTCTGAGGTGTGATTGGGGTAGACACCGGCAGAGTCAACACCTGGTTAAGGTGAAACTCCCACACCACCTTCGGAAAGAATTTTGGGTTGGGACGCAGGACAATCTTGTCCCTGTGGAAGACCAGATAGGGAGACTCGACAGAAAGTGCCTGGAGCTCTTCCATCCTTCCGGCTGATGTGATAGCCACCAAGAAGGCAGTCTTCCACGACAGGTGAGAGATGTCACACCTGTGCATTTGTTCGAATGGCTTACCCATGAGCTTAGCCAATACCAGCAGTAGATCCCACGGAGGTGGAGGTTCTCGCACCGGAGGGGATATGTGATCAAGGCCTTTGGAAAAGCCCCCGACCACCTTCTCCTGCGCCACCGACTGCTTCCCGGCCCACGCAAGCAGAGATGGCTACCAGGTGCACCTTAAGGGTCACGACCAAGCCCTTGCTGAGAAAGGGACCACAGGTAGTCCAGAATGCTTGCCAAGGAACAGGAGGAAGGGTCCAGGCCCTTGCCCTGACACCAAATGGAGAATCTCTTCCATTTGAAGGTGTAGCAATTTCTGGTCTACTTCTTACGGGATGCCTCAATGACGTTGAGTACCTCGTTGGAAAAACCCAAGACCTGGAACTCTAGCCACTCAGGTACCAGGCCGTCGGGAGCAGGGACTGAAGGTCCGGATGGAATACCTTCTCCTGATTGACTGAGATCAGGTCCGGGCGGGCTAGAAGCCACCTCGGGAGCCTGGAGCTGAGACTGAGATCATCTGGATACCAGAACTGGCGGGCCAGTCTGGGGCTACCAGAATCACCTGCGCCTTGTCCCTCCTCGCCTTGAGAAGCACCTTGTGGATCAAGGGAAATGGGGGAAAGGCGTAGAAGAGGCCTGGGGTCCACGGCCTCGAGAAGGCATCCCTCTGCAGCGAGCCCTGCTTGGGGGCATGAAACAGTCTCAGCTTCCCATTATCCCTGGAGGCAAACGGGTCCACCTGAGGTGTGCCCCAGTGGGAGAAGAGATCTTGTACTACCTCCAGCAGGAGGGACCACTCATGGGACGCAGCCCCTATCCGGCTTAGGGCATCAGCCAGGGTGTTTTGGAGGCTCCTGCCACATGAATGGTGAGGAGATCCGCCTCCAGGCTGCGCACGAGTGACCAAATGCGGAGAGCTTCCCAGCACAGAGGCATGGAGCGCATCCCGCCCTGGCGGTTTAGGTAGTACATGGTCGTGGTATTGTCCGTCTGGACCTGAACCACTTGACCCCGTAGAAACGGGGCGAAGGTGGTGAGGGCTAGACGAACCGTTCGAAGCTCCAGCAGGTTGGTGTGCCATCAGGACTCCCGAGGGAACCAGAGGCTGTGCGCTCTGTGCTCCCCCAGATGGGCATCCCGACCCATCAGAGAGGCATTGGTCAATAGACCATCGGCTCGGGGTGGACAAACGGGATGCCCTCTTGCAGATGTGCTGGAACGTTCCACCACTGGGGAGCGTTCCACATCCCCTGAGTCGCTGTCACTAGCTGATCCAGAGGATCGAAGTGCTGTGACCATTGGCTGGCCAGCCCCCATTGAAGGGGACGCATGTACCAGCGGGCCCAACGGACCACGCTGGTGCCGGCCGCCATGAGCCCAGGAGGCGCAGGAAGTCCTGGGCTGGGCGCGATTGCCCAACCTGAAATGATTGGGCAAAGGAGGAAAGAACCTCCGCCCTGTCCGCCGGGAGCCGTGCTCTGGCTCTTACAGAGTCGAGCTCTGCCCCGATGAATTGGATCACCTGCTTTGGCACGAGTTCCGACTTGGCCTCGTTGATGAGGAGGCCAACCTGAGAGCAAACCTGGAGGGCCAGATCTCTGGACCGCTCCATCTCCGCTCTGGAGGGGGTTGCAGTCTGCCAGTCGTCCAGGTAGGGGTACACCCGGAACCTTCGACGCCACAGGAATGCTGTCACCACTGCCATGCATTTGGTGAAGACCCTGGGAGCTAGGGAAAGGCAGAAGGGCAATGGCCTGGAACTCATAGAGGGATCCCTCTGCCCTGAAATGGAGGAATCTCTGGTGGGACGGACGGATTGGGACATGAAATAACGCGTCCTGAAGGTCCAGAGAACAGAACCACATGCCTCGTTCCAAGGATGGGATTATCTGAGCCAGGGTGACCATCCTGAAGGTCTGAGACCTTAGGAACCTGTTCAGGTCGTGCAGGTCGAGAATGGGGCGGCAGCCCCCCCGTCCGTTTTGGGACCAGGAAGTACCTGGGCACAAACCCCGGGTCTGGAGGAGGATCCACCACCTTCCTGATCACCTATTTTTCGAGGAGCAGGGTGATATCGGCTTGGCGAGCTGACAGAGGCTGCAGACCCCGTTGGCCCCTGAGGGGCGACGGCTCGGAAGGGCGAGGCCTGCTCGAACTCCAGGGCCAGGCCCTTTCCTACCACCTCCAACACCCAACAGTCCATGGTGATAACAGACCAAGCGGAAAGGAAGTGGCGGAGTTGTCCCCCCACGGGGGGTCCCGGGAGTGGACGAGGCTGGGGCGCGACACCCTCAACCCTTCACTGGGCAGGCTTAGGAGGGACCGGCGCGAGGGACCTCCTGGGCCTTTACCTCCCTGCTTCCTAATGGAGGAAGCCCGGGCTTAGGTTTGGGATGCCAAGCGCGAGCCTGCTGGCCCTGGTGCTGGTGCTGTTGGGCCGGACGTGCCGCAGGCGCAGAAGGACGAAAGGACTTGTGCTGCTGCTGTCGGCGGCCTTTGTCCTTCTGGGCGGAGGTGACCGAGTCCAGAGTGGCATTGGAATTTTCGATCCGCTGGAGGTGACCGTCCACTCCAGGGCCGAAGAGGTTGGTCACCAGGAAAAGGACATCCGCCAGTTTGTGCTGGGTATCCGCCATGAAGGTGGATATCCTCAGCCATGCTCTGTGGCGCATGGCCACCGCAGCCGCAACCGATCTGGCATAGGCGTCTCCAATGTCCAGAGCTGTCTGGAGCTGCTGTTTAGCCACCGCCCTTCCCTGGTCCTCTACCTGCCGGACCGTGGTCTGCAGGTCAGCCGGGAGATGAGGGATCACCTCATCCAGGGAGTCCATGAGGGCGTGGGAGAAGTGTGCCATCAGCACGGCCGAGCTGGCCTGGTGGAGGCCAAGGGAGGACGCAGCGTACACCTTGCGCCCAGCATAGTCCAGCTTTTTGGACTCCTTGTTGGGGGACTTGTCCACATCCCTAGCGTTCCTGGAACGCCGGAAAACGCTGTCGGTGACCAACCCCTCTGCGGAGGGGTGTTCCGAAAAACCGGGCCAAGAGCTGGTAGGGACCGCATACTTCCTGGCCATCCTGGCCAAAGGCGGAGGACAGGAAGCCGGCCGCTGCCAGAGCTCCAAGGCTGGGCCAACAATGGCTTCAGCCACCGGAAAGGCCTCCATGGGTGAATCCCCTCTGTCCAGTATCTCCGTGAGGGGATACTTGTCCCGCTTGGATATGGGCCCGAGCTGCATCCCGGTGGACTCAGATGAGCCGAAGCAGACCCATGAAGGACAGTGGGCTTTCATCCATCGACTGGCCCCCGGAGGACTCCAGGTCAATGGGCCTGGAGAACAGGGAGGAGTCGTTGGACTCCGAGAAGTCCGTGAAGAGCTGCCTGGGGCCTGAGCTACCCTCCACCTGCCGAGGACGGTCGGGAGTGAGGGTGACAGACAACCTGCGGGGCAGGCCCTGACCCGACCGAGAGTCCTTGGTCAGTGCCCCCGATTTCGGTTGTGGAGGCGGAGATTCCACCACAATTGGTGGGGCAGCTGGTTTCGGCCGAACAACCAGCCCAGGCTTGGGCACCTCTGCTACAGCGAAGGGTTGTTTCGGCCGCTCGGGTTGACAGCCACTTGATGGCCGGGGAAGGCGACGGCATCTTGTTCCCTGACAGAAGTAACTGCTGCCACATCAGGTCCTCGTAGCGTCGACGCAATTTGTGCCGAAGCCTCTCCTCTTCCGAGGAGGAAGACGAGGACGAGCGGTGGCGCCGCTTACTTCGGTGCTGAGACCGAGACTGCTGACGTCGGCGGGATCGGCTGAACGAAGACTATGTCCGAGACCGAGATCCTCTGTTTCCGAGGACGGGTCTGGGAAGGGGCCGGGGACGCCCGCTCTTCCCTCAGCTCGGAAGCTTTAACTGGGGATTGCGGCACCGGAGACGCAGGCAGGTCCTCTGTCTCCACTGGGGGAACCGGTGAGGAAGGGTTGTCGGCTTCACCAGTCGACAGCCTGTCCGGGTCGAGAAAAATCTCGACCGCGTTGACTGGTGTCTCGGCCGGTTGACCTGACGGAGACGCCGTGAAGCCAGCAGCCTTAGCCGCAACCTCGACTAAAGTAGAGTGTCGACTGTCCGGGGAAGGGGACCTTTCCCGCTCCCACGAACGTAGACGATGGCACTTACCATTAGAGTCCTTCTTTCTGGACCGAGAGGAATGTCCCGATGGTCCCTCTCCCTTCGTGGAAAGGGGTTGGCAAAGCTCCTTGAAGGAAGTTGAATAAGAGGTACCCAGAGAGAGGGGGATAAATGCCGCGACAGAGGCAGAGGATGATGCGTCCTGTGCCGCCGCCTCCTCGATGGCGATCATCTGCTCGAGTTGCTCAGCCGAGCCAGCCACCGCGGTAACCGCCCAACGGGCGTCCTTCGACTTCACTGGCGGGTAGCACTTCTTGGGGCTTCCAAGCTGTAACCGGGCAGTGCAGTTTTCCAGGACGTTGGCCGAAAACCAACAGCATAACTCGCAGGCCTGCGGGTCGTGTTCTAGGCCTAGGCAGCAGACTCACGTGGAGTGCGGGTCCGTCCTGGACATTTTCTGCCCACAAGGGCACCGCCGAAATCCGGGAGTCGATTTCTCCATCGCAGCCGCGAGGGAGAAACTTGACCGACATCTTGAAAATTTTAAACTAAGTTTAGGGTGAACCGAAGAAGTAGGATCCAGTCTACACGCAGAGCGTTAAGGAGGGAACCTGAGCTTGCAAGTGGTAAGGAAGATCTGGCATCATGGGGCGGAGCTGAGAGTTTTACCACCTGGGTGGGTGGGAGGAGCCAGCTTGAAGACCTTCCAGCAAGATTTAAAGCGGCAAGGAACCTGCCAGACAGTGTGGATGAACATATCCATGTCCCTAGAATCTGAGTATCTGCATTGCCAAGCTCATGGATGCACCTTTTGAACCAATGGCAACTGCAGATTTGAAGTATATCACATGGAAAACTGTTTCTAAGAGCGTGAATATGTTGTTTATCCACACTCTTTGGCATGTCCCTTTCCCATTTAAATCTTGCCGGAAGTTTTCAGGCTGGCTCTTCCCACCCACCCGGGTGTTATATACCTCTGCTTCGCCTCATGACTCCAGATCTTCCTTTCCGCTGGAAGATTCAGGTTCCCTCGTGCTACTTCTGCAGTACCGTAGGCCCTGGATTCTAATCGACTGTTTTCGCCGCATTCTCTTTCTTTGAAACTCGTAAGAGTTTACGATTCTGATCCGAGCGCATTGGACATGGAGGACAAGTAGTCCCCCGGGTTTCGCCGGTGTCCTTGCGGACAGATAATGTCACGCACCGATCCCCACCTCTCGTGCGTTTATTGCTTGGGTGTCGTGCATGACACCACCTCTTGCACCATTTGTCTGGCCTTCCATCCCAGCGTCCTGGGTGACCGCAAGGTGCGCCTTAAGCTAGGGAGACCGGAGCTTTGCAATCCACCGGTGAAATCGAAGGAGGCCAGGTGGGCGGTTTCTGTGGCAGCGGTATCCACTGATCAGCTCAAACAGATGGCGGCTTTCGAAGAGGAAGCTGCTCGAGCTTCGGCCAGCTGAAGTTTTTTCGTGCCGCTTAACCTGGGCTCCACTTTCACTGGGTCCTTTCGGGAGCTGTGCCAGTCTCTCCCTACCAAGGGTGAGGTGCCTTTGCGCTCGCACTCCTTCCGCCCTAAGAAAAGGGACAGGGACCCTAAATCATCTTCTGCCCAAAGACGACGTTCCTGGGACCGACAGCGGTCCGATTCTCAAGACCTGGCGGTCTCAACCTTGGTCAAGATCGCTTCCTTGGCCGCCAGCTTCTCGGACCTTCTGTCAGGCCAAGGCACCTAGGCCGAGAATACGGCAGAACTGGCTGAGATATCTCTCGACCCTATTGAGCCGTTGTCGCCGACCCCGGTCGACGACTCCTTGGAGAGGACACCCATCCTTTCTTTCCTTGACGAGGAGACCCGTCCTGGTATCCCGATCGAGGGACAGGAGCCAGAACCTCTTTTCTCCGAATCTGACCTCTCCCGATCGACAGAGCTGACACTGTCAGTCTCGATAGAGGTCCTTTCGGGAGCTGTGCCAGTCTTTTTTGACCCGTCGGTCAAAAAACCAAAAAGGATCACAGTCACTCCTGGAAGAGGCGCCGCCACCGATCCTCATCTTCCTCGGATGAGGAGAGACTTCGACAGAAGCTCTGTCGGCGTTATGAGGATCTCATGTGGCAACAGTTGCTTCTGACTGGTCAAAAGCCGGCTACACCGGCCATTACTTGGCCCCAGCCTCTTAGGCAGACGCCGGCTCCTCCGGCACCGAAGACTCCGGTTCTTCCTCCGGTAGGACTGGCACGCATTCCGGTTCGGCTTGTTCCGGTCCCCCCACCAATTTTGGTGGAGCCACCGCCTAAGCAGCCTCGGGGAGGGGGCCCCCTCGGAGGATCGGACAGATACAGGCCTGCCCCGTTGTCTGTCCATCACTGTTGTCCCTGATCGCCCTCTGCGTATTGAAGGGGACATAGGCAGGAGACCCCTGTATCCCGACTCCTCGGACTCTGATACCACTGGTCTTCACTCACACCCTGACAATGAGTTGTCAGTGACAGGCCTGGAGGAAGGTCCTTCCTCTTTCCAGGGCATCCTTCGACTTATTTCAGAGTCCACCGGTATGCCCTTGGAGCCTATTCCAAAGAAGGCGGAATATCTTCTCATGGATATCCTTAATAGGGGGGATACCCCGACGGAGGCCTTCCCAGTGGCTGAAGCCATTGTTGGCCCGGCCCTTGAGCTATGGCAGTGCCCTGCCTCTTGCCCGGCTCCGTCTGCCTGCATGGCTCGCAAATGCACTGTACCCATGAGGTCCTTGGCAGGCTTCACTGAGCATCCCTCGGCCGAGAGCCTTGTGACTGCCTCACTGTTTAGACGCACGGGTAGCTCAGCAGATACTGACTGCCCTCTGGACAAGGAGTCCAAAAATATGGACCATTCTGTCCGGAAGTTTTATGCGGCCTCATCCTTGGGCCTTCGTCAGGCCAGCTTGGCAGTGATCATGGCACACTTCTCTCACGCCCTCTTGGGGTCGCTAGATGAAGTGCTTCCTCATTTCCCAGCGGACATGCAGACCACGGTTAAGCAAGTCCGTGACCAGGGCCGTGCTGTTGCAAAACAGCAGCTCCAGACTGCTTTGGACATTGGAGATTCCTGTGCCCGTTCACTAGCAGCTGCATTGTTCACTTGCCACAGGGCCCGGCTGAGATTATCCTCTTTTCTGGCGGATACTCAGCACAAGTTAGCTGACGTGCTCTTCCTTGGCACCGACCTCTTCGGTCCGGGAGTGGCAGGTCACATCCAGCGCATAGAGCAGTCCAATGCCACCTTGGATGCCACTTCTACAAAGGGTCTTTCGGGCAAGAACTAGCAGAAGCGCAAGAAGCCTTTTCGTCACTCTTCTCCTGCCGTTAAACAGCCCCCCTTCCAGGGAGGTCAGCCGCAAGAGCAGGTTCAAGCTTGGCACTGTAGGCCCAAGCAGGGTCCCCAACAGCCCCTCAAAGGAGGACGAGGTGCCGGTCCAGAAGCCTCCTCCTCTTCTAAGCCTGCGCAGTGACTGGTCGGGAGGCCGGCTCTGCCACTTTCTTTCCACCTGGTCCGGTACCACTTCGGACAGGTGGGTCCTGGAAGTGGTCAGTCGGGGACTGCCTCTAGAATTCGAGCAGTACCTTCCTTGCCGAGCCCGTGCCCCACAGGAGGAAAGGACCTCAATTGGCACTCAGTCGGCCCTTTGGGACGACATTGCTCAGCTCCTCTGCCAGGAGGCAGTAGCTCCAGTGCCGGATCCTCCTACAGACCCATGCTTTGTGTCCAGGTACTTCCAGGTGCCCAAGTGGACAGGGGGTTGGCGCCCCATCCTAGATTTCCACGACCTGAATCAGTATCTCAGGTCTCGCATCTTCCGGATGGTAACTATGAACCAGATCATACAGTCTCTGGAGCGAAATGTGTGGTTCTGTTCACTGGATCTACAGGATGCGTTCTGTCACGTTCCAATCCATCCGTCCCACCAGCAGTTCCTCCGCTTTAGGATCAAAGGGACCCTATAGGAGTTCCGAGCCATGCCATTCGCTCCGTCATCGACCCCTCGGGTCTTCACCAAATGCATTGCAATGGTGGCGGTCCATTTACGGCGTCAAGGGGTTCGGCTATACCCCTACCTCGACGATTGGCTCCTGGCGGGTTCCTCCCTGCAGGAGGTGGAGAGGTCCAGGGATCTGGCCTTCTGAACCTGTTCCCAATTAGGCCCCCTGATCAACGAGGCCAAGTCGGAACTCGTGCCCTCTCAGGTGATGGGCTTTATTGGGGCAGAGCTCGACTCTCGTCAAGCCAGAGCTCAGCTTCCGGCGGACAGGGAGGAGGTTCTTTCCTCCTTTGCCCAGTCATTTCTGGTTGGGCACTTGCGCCCTGCCCGGGACTTCCTGTCCTTCTGGGTTACATGGCGGCGTGCACCTCAGTGGTCCGTTGGGCCAGATTGCACATGTGCCCCCTCCAGTGGGAGCTGGCCGCTCAGTGGTCTCAGCGTCCTGGTCTTTTCGACCAGCTGGTCACTGACGCCCAGAAGATGTGGGATGCTCTCCAGTGGTGGACCGTCGCAAGTCATCTGCAGGAAGGGATCCCGTTTGTCCGCCCTGAGCCGACGGTCGTTCTCACGACGGATGCCTCTCATGGGCTGGGGAGCCCACATGGGGGACAACAGAGCCCACGGATTCTGGACCCCCGAGGAGTCCTGATGCCACATCAATCTGCTGGAGCTCAGAGCAGTCAGACTGGCACTGTCAGCTTTCGCTCCTCTGCTCTGGGGTCAAGTGGTTCAAGTCCAGACGGACAATACCAGGACCATGTACTACCTCAACAAAAAGGGCGGCACGCACTGCCATCTGCTATGCAAGGAGGCGCTCCAGATCTGGACACTCATCAGCTGGTTGAAAGCGGATCTCCTTGCCATCCATGTGGCAGGAGTTTCAAACCAACAGGCGGATGCTCTCAGCTGCGTAGGCCAGACATCCCACGAATGGCCTCTCCATCTAGAGGTAGCTTACAGTCTGTTCTCCCGTTGGGGCAAGCCATTGATGGACCTGTTTGCCTCCAGGGAGAACACGATGCTGAGGCTGTACCATGCCCAACCCCCTCAGCAGGGCTCGCTGCAGGGGGATGTCTTCTTGAGGCTGTGGACCCCAGGCCTTCTCTACGCCTTGTTACTCAAGGTGAGGAGGGACAAGACGAAGGTGATCCTGGTAGCCCCAGATTGGCCCCGCTAGTTCTGGTATCCAGATTTCCTCAGCCTCAGCTGCAGGCCCCCGGGGTGGCTTTGTACATGCCCGGACTTGATATCACTGAACCAGGGTGTAAGGTATTCCATCCGGACCCTCAATCCCTGCACCTCACAGCCTGGTACCTGAATGGCTAAAGTTCCAGGCTCTGGGTCTTTCCGAGGATGTCTACACAGTTGTGCAGGCATCTCGTAAGGAATGGACCAGGAAATGTGCCTTCAAATGGAAAAGGTTTTACATTTGCTGTCAGGGTAAGAGTCTGGACCCCTTATCCTGCTCTGTGGCTAACATTTTAGACTACCTTTGGTCTCTCACCAAAGGGGGTCTTTGGTCATCGACCCTTAGTGTGCACCTGACAACCATTTTCGCTTACCAGGCGTGGGCCGGTCAGTCGATTACTGGCACAAGATAGTGGTCGACGCTTTTCAAAGGCTCAGACCATATCCCCTTCAAGGCGTGAACCTCCGCCTCTGTGGGATCTTTTGCTGGTTTTGGCAAAGCTCGTGGGCGTGCCATTCGAACCCATGCACAAGTGTGAGTTGTCACACTTGTCGTGGAAGACTACCTTCCTGGTGGCTATCACGTCAGCCAGAAGGACAGGGGAGCTCCAGTTGCTCTCGGTGGGCTCCCATTATCTGGTCTTTCACAGGGACAAAGTTGTCCTGCGCCCCCACCTGAAATTCCTTCCGAAGGTGGTGTCAGAGTTTCACCTGCAGATATATTACCCTAACTACACCTCGAACGCAGAGTACAGGCTCCATACCCTGGACATTAAATGTGCGCTCTCCTACTACAAGGAGAGGATGGCGGAAATTTGGGGAGAGGTTCGCCAGCTGTTTGTCACCTACGCTGAAGCCGCTTCTGGCAGACCTGCAGTCAAACGGACCATTGCAAGATGGTTTACATCATGCATAATCTGTGCTATGAGTTCGAGGGCAAGGAACCTCCCAGAGGGATAAGAGCTCATTCTACCTGCCATACTGCTGCATCGGTGGCTGCTTCCAGGGACATCCCTATCCAGGAAATCTGTTGGGCTGCTACCTGGAAGTCAGCAAACACCTTCATTACCCATTACCACATCGACTTTGAGTCACGTCGGGATGCTGGTTTTGGGGCCTCGGTTCTCCAATCCCTGTTTCCTAAGTAGGGGGTGTGCGCCTTGCCTCCCTCCTCCCGGAGAACTGCTAGGAGTCTGCCAAAGCGTGTGGATGAACAACATATCCACGCTCCTAGAAAGACTGGTTACTCACCTGTAACAGTAGTTCTAGGAGTGGTATATGTTCATCCACATGCACCCACCCGACCTCCCCTGCTTTAGGCGCATCACCTTGCTTCCAGCAGGCTAAGATCTGGCGTCATGGGGTGGAGCCGAGGTATATACCACCTGGGTGGGTGGGAGGAGCCAGCCTGAAGACTTCCAGCAAGATTTAAAGGGGAAAGGGACTTGCCAAAGGGTTTGGTTGAACAACATATACCACTCCTAGAACTACTGTTACAGGTGAGTAACCTGTTTTTCTGGTTGCTGTTACCTCAGCCAGAAGGATCAATGAGTTACAGGCCCTGTGCACAGATGTAGACTACATCTCATTCCACAGGGATAAAGTAGTCCTCGGGACCATTAGAAAATTCCTTCCCAAAGTGGTGTCTGATTTTCACTTGAATCAGTCCATCACTTTACCTGTCTGTTTTTACGGAGAACTCCACTTCTTCAGAAAGGAGGTTTCACTCCCTTGATGTCAGAAGGGCACTTAGCCACTGTATTGACAGAACCAAGCCTTATAGATCAAGTCAATCACCACTTTCTTGCTTATGGAGAAGTAGGTAAGGGCCAGAGCTGCCACAAAACGTGTAGTTGCTTGCTGAATAGTGGCATGTATACAGTTTTGTTATGGTAAAGTGGGTAAACAGGCGCCCATGTTCCTGAGGGCACATTCCACCAGGGGCACAGCTGCTTCAGTGGCAGCTTCAAGAGAAATTCCACTACTGGAAATCTGCAAAGCAGCTACATGGAAAACAGTACACACCTTTACAAAGCATTACAGCCTGGATATACAATACAGAAGTAATACCAGGTTTGGTACAGCAGTGCTACAGAACCGGTTTCCTAAATAGGTTTTCTGCCCAACCTCCAAAGCTACTGCTTGGTAGTCTGCATCAGTTTAATCATAATGAGTGATTCCTGGGGTTAGAATTAAAAATTACTCACCATGGTAATCTTGTTTCTTCAAAGGGATGACTCATTATGATTAAAGCACCCGCCCTGCTTCCCCTACTAGAACCTATGAAAATTGTTCTGCATCCCTGTTTTAGGGTGTTTTTTCCATATAGGTTGGGTTAGAGACTCACTTTTTGTTAACCAGTTGGTTTCCTTGTGGTCTCAAGTTTTTTAGGTTTACATCTTGGGAGGTTTTTTGACCTGAGAGGACAAAAATTCTTTTATAGTAGTAATATTTTTAGCTAGGGGGTCTTGTACCTAGTTAGGCTACGTAAGAATCTGAAGCACTCGGAGTGCAACAGTTGCTAGGGCAGCAGTTTGAAATTGGCATGAGCCAATTGAGAGTTCCATCATTTGCATATAATTCATCTCTCCGGGCAGTTCAACACAGGAGGCTGACTGCATCAGTTTAATCATAATGAGTGATCCCTTTGAAGAAACAAGATTACTGTGGTGAGTAACATTTTCTTCTCAACCTGTCTTCAAAAGCCTGCTACATCTTCATCCCCCATTTAGGGAGCCTGTCCCTCCCTAGGATTTGAACCTTTGTATAGCCGAGCCCATGACTTGTTCTGACCTTAACAATGTCACCTGGAAGACAATCTTCCTGATTGCCATCACCTCTGCCAGAAGGATTTCAGAGCTGCAGGCTCTGTGTTCAGAACCTAACTACATTATTTCTTGTAGGGATAAAGTAGTCCTCAGGAACAACAAAATGTCTTTACCTAAGGTGGTATCTTGAGATCTTACTTCGAGAAACCGCTGTAGCAGCAGGTTATACCATTAGGACCGAAGCCGGCAGGCGCCAGGACCCCACGGAAATTTTCTAGCTAGCAGTATTCAGCGGGGACTGCCCGATGTCAGGCATCCTACAAGGGGCAGTCCCCAGAATCCCAGATCTTACTTAGAGAGAGGGCTCTTGCAGTAGGTAATTATATATGGGACTGGCCTGACGGGGCGGCAGGACCACGGAAAAATTCCTAGCTAGCAGTCCCTGGCGGGGGACACCCACGTCAGGAGACATCGGTGCAAGGGGAGGTCCCCACGCCCTTCCAGTTCTTTCCCGCCGTTAGCTCATGCCGGCACCTCGCGGAAAAGTTCCTTGCTCGTTAGGTTCCTTTGGTTCTTTTATAGAGTTTTTTCGTTTTTTTCTTAGTAATCATCAGTCATTCGTCGGTGTATGTCGTCCCCTACACCCTCTGAGCACAAAAATAAGTGCGACTCGGGTGGCTCCCAACTCCCGCACAAGGACGGCCATTCCCTATGCCTTTTTTGCCTAGGCCCCGACCATCAAGTAGAGAAGTGCCAGCACTGCCTGAGTTTCAACGCAGCCAACCGGAGAAGGCGGCAGCAGTCCCTGGAAGCCCACATTCTCAAAAAGATGAGCTCCTTGGAAAAAGAACTCAAAAAACTTAGGCAGGCATCAACTTCCCCTGAAGGCCATCAGAAGAGAAAGGACAAAGAAAAGCACCGGGACAAGAGCTCCTCTCCCACTTCGACTTCCTTGGGAGTCGCCGTGTTGAAGGTAACGTCCCCCCTCTTCGACGGCTGCCTTGGAAGCTTCTAAGGCGGCGATGGCCCGCCCATCTGGCTCGGGCCCTTCGGGCGCCTCCAGGCTCTTGGAGGCCTCCGGCCCTGGTAAAGCCGTGACTTCGCGGCCTACCGGTGCTGGCGGCTCCAATAAGCCGGACGTCGCTCCTCCGTCCGCACAGAGGCCGGTAAGTTGCCCGACCCTGCGGTGTGGCGTGCGATCCCTCTTCCGTCAGACCAGGCCGCGGCCTGCCTGTGGCGAAGGGTCCGTTAAGTTGGACGCCAGCCCCTCCGGCACCCAACCGGATCCCACTGGTAAGACGCACGTCGGTCCGCCTGACGTCCGCACAGCGGATGAGCCGACGCTGGACCCTCCCACATCCGTCGTTCCCGGCTTCCCACAGCCTTCGCTGCCCTCCGTGGACCCTGAGTCTCCTCAGCCTGACCCCCGGGGATTTCTCCCCTCCATCCCCGGGCGACGCTGAGGTCCCTATTCCACCTCTGTCGGACCAACCTCCTGCTGATCTGACGGGTCCACGGACGCCGGCCCTGACGCCGGCACCTTGGCCACCGGCTCAAACGCTGGTAGTGCCGACTTTGGGCGACATCCCAACCCCCCGGATGCCGCTCAGACGCCGGGCCCTCCGGGCCTTCTGCCCCAGTCCCGCCCACGGGGCTGTCTGCTCCGGCAGCTCCCCTAGCTCCCGGGTACCCGACCCCGTTGTATCCGATGCCGTCGTAGCCGGGACCGCAGTATCTGACGCCGGGCTTCCCGCCATCTGCTTATGGATACTCTCCTTATGGGTATAACCCATACCCTTATCCCCTTCCTCCGACCCCCAGCCGCCAGTGGATTTGCAGGAGACTCTGGCCTCCTGGTGGGCTGAGGCCAAGGCTCAGCTCACCAGAGAGGTGGAGAGTCGCCTTCCGACGACTGTACCGGTTCCCATATGTCCACGGCGACAAACTCCCTCACCTCCTCCGGACACCAGGGCTAAACCCTCTGGGTCCAGGGAGGGGCAGGACACGCTTCCCTCAGGGTCCGTTCCGCTCCCTAGACGGGAAACAGAGTAGTCTTCTTCTTCATTTTCTTCCTCTTCCTCCTTGGACGCCTGACAGCTGCTCCAAGAAGGACGACGAGCCACGCTCTCCGTCAAAGCCCAGGCCAAGGAGTCCTTTGAAGTCTCCTCCGGAGGATCCTTCTTTCCCGGAGCTGCTACGTAAAATCCAGGCAGTGCATAAGTGGCAATCCTTGGAGCCAGATCCACAGCGGGTGAAGCTTGCTGAGCATCTGGATCTGCCCGTGACAGCTCCCACCTTGCTGCCACCCTGGATCGAGCCTAACGCCCACCTTGTTACCACTATTTGGAAGCAACCATCGGCGTTGGCTCCTCTTCCGAGGAAGTCTAACAGGCTATACCAGGCTCCCGAGGGTGTTGACTTTTTAAATTCTCACCCTCGAGCTGACTCTGTTGTGATTAGCGCCGCTCACGGCCGAACAGCTAATCCAAGACATCTTAGCTCGTCGCCACCTGATAAAGAATCTCGCCTTCTGGACCAGTATGGCAAGAAGATTTTCGCTTCTTCCACGCTGGTGATCAGGGCCCTGAACTATGTCGGTCACATGGGGATTACCAGAAGGTGATTCTTACTGAGGTGGAAACCAAGTTGCACTCCCTGCCGGACTCTCAAGTCAAGCAGGAACTGTCTGACCTCGTCCGCTCTGCAGGTTTGGCCAGTTGACACATGCTTTGCGACCTACGATGCAGTGGACACTGCTGGACAGAGCTCAGCTTTCGCCATAGGCTTACGACGTCATGCTTGGCTCCGTGTGTCAGGGTTGGTCCCGGAAGTGCTGTCCGCTATACAGGAAGCGCCCTTCCGGGGTTCAGTGCTCTTCGGGGGTGATGTCAAGGACATCACTGATCTGCAGGAGAAGAGGACGGCGCTAAAGTCCGTTGACTCTGTGTACCATCCCTATCAATCGCAGCGCCCTGCCTTTCACAGACGGAACCGGCAAAAGGCGAAACCTCTGGGAAAGCGCGCCACTAAACGCCGGGCCCCCACAGCTGCCAAGCCCCCTCCGCCCAAAAAAGCAGCGGGTGCTTCAGCTGCGGCGCTGCCCCACACCACCTGACTCCTCTCTCCCACAGCCTCCAGGCTTCCCAGACGAACTGGTAGGAGGAAGGTTTTCCCTGCACCCTCCGGGCTGGGAGAGGTTAACATCAGATTCTTGGGTGCTCCAGCTAATAGCAGAAGGACACTCGAGGTGGTTTCTGTAAAAACTCTTGTCACCCTCCCCAAAGGTGGTCGTACTTTCGGGAACATCATCTTCTGGTCCAGGAAGAGATTTCAGCACTGTTGCTGAAAGAGGTGATAGAACCTGTCCCCCTTCCCCTACAGGGAATGGGTTACTATTCCCACTTCTTCGCGGTCCTGAAGAAGACAGGAGATGTAAGACCTATTCTAGATCTCGGTTCCCTGAACCTATTCGTGGAAGACAAGAGGTTCAGAATGCTCTCACTACAGAGCCTTCTGCCCCTCCTCTGCTCGGGCCAGTGGCTGTGTGCTCTGGATATGCAGGATGCTTACCTGCATATATCCATTCGCCCGTCCCAACGCAGATATCTCCGTTTTGCTTTCCAGGGGGGCCACTGCCAGTTCAAGGCACTTCCATTTGGCCTCTCCTCGGCTCCCCTAGTATTTACCAAATGCCTTGCGATGGTGGCGGCCTACCTGCGTACTCTGGGAGTGCAGGTTTTCCTGTATCTAGACGACTGGCTCCTGGCGGCCTCGTCCAGGGAGGAACTCCTGCGCTGCCTCTCCCTTACCCAGCAGGTCTTTGCCTGCCTGGGTATTACCATCAACCATTCCAAGTCTCACTTGATGTCATCCCAGAGACTCCAGTTTATCGGGGCGATACTGGACACGACCCTGGGCAGGGCCTTCCTGCCACTGGACAGGGCAGCCACTGTTCAGACTCGGGTAAGTCTGTTGTCCGGCTGCAGGCGAGTCACTGCAAGGTCAGTTCTTCGCCTTCTTTGGCTCATGGCGGCTGCTATCCCGACAGTTCCTTGCGCTCGGCTCCACATGAGGGTTTCTCAGTGGATGCTCCGCTCCCAATGGGATCAATTAGTGGACGACTTGGATCAGCTAGTTCTGGTCTCCTCTCCCATGGTTCGAGACTTGCAGTGGTGGATGGTCAGAGAGAACCTGCTTTGGGGGCTTCCATTCTTCCTTCCTCCCCCCTCCCAGACTCTGACTACAGATGCCTCGGACGAAGGTTGGGGAGCCCATCGCGGTCTTCATCGGACCCAGGGCTCTTGGTCCAAGCTCGAGCAAACTCTTCACATCAGTGTGCTCGAGCTTCGGGCAATACTTTACGCCCTCCAAGCCCTCCAACTGTATCTCCTTCCAGGCCACCTAGCCGTCCACATGGACAATATGTGTGTGGTATGGTACATCAACAAACAGTGAGGGACTCGATCCTACCCTCTTTGCAGGGAAGCAATGAGAGTGTGGGATTGGGCAGTACAACACGACCTTCACCTTACGGCAATTCATGTTCCGGGAGTCGACAACACCTTGGCAGGCAAGCTGAGTCGCTCGTCCGCCCGGGCCCATGAGTGGGAGCTGGATCAAGGGGTCCTAGGCGATATCTTCCTATGCTGGGGAACACCATAGGTAGACTTGTTCGCTTCCCCTCTAAATGCAAAGCTTCCAGTCTTCTGCTCGCCCGTTCAAAAGTGAGGCATTTTCTGGAGAATTGGAAGGGCAGATTCGTCTGTGCCCCCTCCCCCCCAATTCCTTTGATCCCACGGGTCTTGCAGAAACTAGGGTCAGAAGGAGCACGAATGATTCTGAACGCTCCCTTTTGACCCAGGCAAGTTTGGTTCTCTCTTCTCCAACAATTTGGAGGAACCACCACTTCCTCTTCCTCTGTCACAAGGATTGCTGACCCAGGATCAGGGGAACCTGGTCCATCCAGGTCTCTGGTCCCTTCAGCTTCATGCATGGCTCCTGCAGACATAGCTCGGGCCCGCCTTGGAGTTTCTCCCCAGGTGGTGGAGATTCTGGTAGAGGCTAGGAAACCCTCCAGCAGGTCTGCCTATGCCATGAAGTGGAAAAGATTCACAATCTGGGCTGCTTCAAAAGACGTTGAGCCTTTCTCCTGCCCCGTTGGTCGTCTGCTGGAGTACCTGCGCCATCTCTTTGACCTGGGTTTTAGTCATTCTTCTCTTAAAGTCCACATGGCAGCCATTTTGGCCTATCATGTTCTCTTTGCAGACAGAACATTTGCTCAGCTGGAAGTTTCTAAGACTTTCCTTAGAGGAGTTCTCCACCTGAGACCCCCTATCAGAGTCCCTGCTCCTCCTTGGGCTTTGAATTTTGTTATTGAGAAACTTATTCTGCCTCCTTTTGAACCGGCAGCTTCTGCAGATTTGAAGTTCCTTTCTTGGAAGACACTTTTTCTCGTGGCCATTACCTCTGCTCTGTGCATTTCCGAGCTCCAGGCCCTGAAGTGTAAAATTCCATACTTGATTTTTCACAAGGAACGTGTGGCTCTGTGTACCAATCCTAAGTTTCTTCCCAAGGTGGTAGTGAAATCTACTTTGAACCAGTCCATATAGTTACCCGCTTTCTTTACGGAGTACTCTAATCAAGGGGAGGATTTGTTACATAATATGGATGTTCACTGGATTCTGAGATACTACACTAACAGGACGAAGGATCTCAGAAAGAAAGACAGATCAACTGTTGGTCTCTCTTGCACCCAAAAGAGAAGGCAATGCTGTTTTTAAGCAATGCCTTTCTAAATGGTTGGCTCATTGCATTACTTTCTGTTATGACAAGTACAAGAAGACCCTTCTGGGTCAAGTAAGAGGCCACTCCACCAGAGGAGTCGCGGCCTCAGCGGCTTGTTTCAAGAATGTGTCAGCGGCAGACATCTGTGCTGCCGCCACTTGGACTTCTGTCCATACATTTACAAAGCATTACAGTTTGGATATTGCCTCTTGCCGTAGAGCAGGCTTCGGACTGGCTGTTTTGCAAGGCCTCCTTTCTTAAAGGCCTTCACATCTTGGGGATCTACTCTGAGTAGCTTTCCTCCTCCCATGTGCTTCTTCTTGTTCCAGACTGCTTGGGACTCTGTCCTATACGTGATACCTGCAGAGCCCTCTCGAGTAAGATAGTACAGATCTTACTCGAGATACAGCTCTGCAGCAGGTTACAATTATTAGGACTGTGCCGGGCAGGTGCCAGGACCAACGGAAATTTTCCAGCTAGCAGCATTCAGCTGGGACCGCCCGACGCCGGTCCTGCACCAGACGCCGGGTGTAGTATACATAAGAGGCGGTCCTCCATAATCCTCAGTTCTTCAATACCGCCCCTCGCCAGCATCGGCCTCTCGTTCTTTTTCTAGCGTGCGACAACCATTAGAACTACGACTATTTTCGTCTGTCTTTCGACTTTGGATCAACTGATGTCCTCCAACAACTTCTTTAGAGGGTCACCATACGAAGTGTGCCTTCGGCAAACAGATCCCCTTCAAGGATCCACATTCGGCCTGCGTCTGCTGCCTAGGCCCGGAACATACCAAGGCCTGCTCCTTCTGCCAGGGCTTCAACAGTTGCACCAGGTTCTGCCACCAGAAGGCCCTTCAAGCGTTCCTCTTGGAGGAGAAACTGAAAATCATGGATAAGGAACATTCCTCCGGAGGGGGAGTCGTCGGGTAAAACCCACAAGCACCGGGACGAGCACTGGGAAAAGGAAAGATCCAGGTCTCCTGCGAGGGTCTCGGACTCCCGAAGCTCTGGCTCGAAATTGGACTGCTGTCCCTCCAGGGCTCGGTCGCAACCTCCCCCGGTTCAGGTCAAATCTTCCAGTGGCTCCTCTTAAGCCTCTGAAGACTTCCAGGCCGTCGGCCTCTTCCACTCCATCTAAGGCCTCGTCGAAGTCCGGTTAGTGCCATAAATCTTCCCGCCGGCCGGACACCGACGCCATGTCAGTTTCCCAGCCTCCGCGTGGTTCGGATCCGGTTTCCCGTAAAACCAAAGACCTGATGTCCCTCAAACGGACATCGGGCCCAATGTCGGCCAAAGACCACCGGCGCTCCCAGGAGCCGGCGACACCTAAACACCCGTCGTCGGCCAGGGGACTGACGTCGGCTACTCCAGAAAAGAGGACCGTATCACCATCGCCGGTGGACGCCGGTTAGAAGGATTCATCTGAGGACACCACACAGCCCGAGGAGCAGGCGGGCAACACCGGAGACGCCGGGCTCCCACGGGAACCTTCCCCGGAGCGGGAGACCCCCGCGGACCCGACGCCCGACCCCGGCAACAGGCCACCGGCGCCAGGCCCGTCGTTGGGTATGAATGTGGCACAGGTAAAATAACTTTTTACCTTCTGGTGGGACACCATCAAAAAAGATGTGGTCACCACACGTCGTCCTCCTACTCCGACTCCAACTACTCCATCACCGCCTATGCCCCCTCCTCCACCTAAGGGGCCCGTTGGACAATCACCAACCCCCAAGGGGCAGATCTTCAGAAAGATGATCTCCCTCTAGATCCCCTTCAGGGTCACCCAGTCCCAAGAGACCCAGACGACGCTGGTACACTCCGTCTGGGGAGGATTCCAGATCTGACACTTCAGAGTGCTCCAGATCACCTTCTCCTAGCAGCATTCCCTCTCCGGACCCACACGACCTACACAGGTCTCCTCCGGATGATCCCTTTTTCGAGGAGATCATGAGGTACATCCAGGAGAACATGGGGTGGGATGCTGAAGAGCACGACCCCGAGAGACAACGCCTCGCTCGCTACCTTCGGCAGAAAGACCTGAAGGCTGTGGTAGTGCCACCCTTGGTGGATACCTTTGCGAACGTCACCAAGGCTGCCTGGAAACGTCCGCACTCCACTCCCGCAGTGCTGAAGAAGGCTGACCGCCTATGCAAGGCCCCTAGGGAGGACCAGTATCTGGCGAACCATCCTCTGACTGACTCCCTGGTCATCACTGCTTTGCATGTCCGGTCTCAGAGACCTCAGCATCTGAGCACACAGCCACCGGACCAGAAATCCAAGCAACTGGATGTCCTGGGTAGGCGCACATACGCGGTGACGACCTGCGCCATCAGATCACTGAATTACTTCACCCACATGGTTCAATTCCAGAACGCACTGTGGGAGCAAGGACAGGACCTGGTCGAGAAGATGCCCGATGGTGACCACAGGGAGGAGATCCTGAACCTCCTCTGCACGGGTTCGGATGTGGGGACCCAAGTGCTCAGAGCAGCATATGATTCTGCGGACTCTTCAGCCAGAGCTGCAGCCTCAGGCGTGCGTCTCCGGAGACGCTCTTGGCTCCGTGTCTCCGGCTTTACCCCGGACGTCCAGAAGAACATCTTAGACGTCCCTTATAACGGCGAGGTCCTATTTGGTGAAGCTTCCGAGAGAGTAATCACCAAACTTCAGGACGCAGGGAAGGCAGTCTGATCTGTACAAGGTATGTACAGGTCTTGGCCTAGTTCCTTTCGTAGGAACCAGAGCCATTTCTGTGGCCGGCTACAAAGGCAACAGCAACGTTCCTGCCAACAGCAGAGGGGCACTTTCACCCGTAAGGCTCAGGCCAAGTCATCCCCAGGCAGAGTCCAACTATTTGCAAAGTCGGCCCAGCCTGCCGGATCAAACGCTGCCACAGCATGACTCCTTCCTTGCCCCCGCCCCTCCTCAGGATCAACGGGAAAAGAAAGTCGGAGGTCGCATCTCATGCCACTTGCCAGGGTGGCAGTCAATCACCACCAACAGGCAGGTTCTGCAACTGGTCCAAAAAGGCCATTATGTAGAATTTGTAGGCAGTCCACCTACAAGACCTCCCCTGCTCTCCCGATATTCGGGTCGGCATGCCCTGCTCATACAGCAGGAAGTGATTGCGCTTCTGGAAAAGGAAGCCTTGGAGCACGTCCCAGAGAACCAGAGAGGACTAGGGTACTATTCTCACTTCTTCCTGGTTCCAAAGAAAACAGGGGGACCTCCGTCCATTACTGGACCTCAGTGACCTCAACCTTTCGGTCGCTTACAAAAGCTTCTGCATGGTGACCCTTCCGGGTCTAATTCCCATGCTGAAGCAGGACGCTTTTGTGGCGTCTTTGGATATGCAGAATGCCTACCTGCATATTCAGATTGCTCAAGCGTACCAGAGGTTCCTACGCTTCGAGTGTCAGAGCCGCCATTATCAGTTCCGAGCTCTTCCCTTCGGGCTGTCATTGGCACCTCGCGTATTCACGAAGTGCATGGCGGTCGTGGCGGCGTCTCTGAGGAGACAAGGCCGCAGTTGTTCCCATGCCTGGACGACTGGCTTCCCATGGCGCCCTCCAGGGAGGCACTGATGAAGGCTATTCACTGCACCCAGTCCCTTTTTCAATCACTGGGTATTCTCATCAACTACGAGAAGTCATTCCTACTGCCATCCCAGAAACTGCAGTTTATAGGAGCAGTTCTAGACACTGTCAGAGGGAAAGCCTTTCTTCCCCCGGACAGAGCGGAACACATCAGATCCCTCATCAGGGACTTGTTGGTGAAGAAGACTGTCCCAGCCAGACTAGTCCTTCGCCTGCTCGGACACATGGCTGCGGCCATTGCGACAGTCCCCCTGGCACGTCTCCACATGCTGGTAACCCAATGGATGCTATGGGTGCAATGAGACCAAAGGCAAGACCATCTGCAGCATCCAATCTGGATCACGAAAGTAGTCATTTGATGTTGGCAATGGTGGCTAAATCTAGGGAACCTCTCTACGGGGGGTTCCCTTCACAGCGCCGTCTCCGACTGTGACCCTCTCCACAGATGCCTCAGGGCTCTGATGGGGAGCACACCTGGATGGTGTTTGGTCTCAGGGCCTGTGGATAGCCCAGGAGTCGCTTCTCCACTTCAACATTTTGGAAATGAGGGCAGTCCTTTACGCTCTGCAAGCCCTCCAGCTAGAGATTCCACCGGGTACACTTCTGTTACAGACTATACTGCGGTGATGTATTACCTCAACAAACAAGGAGGCACTCACTCCTACCTGCTTTGCAGGGAGGCCATGAGAGTGTGGGAGTGGGTATTGCAACACGGCGCAAACCTAATTGCAGTACATGTCCCGGGAGTGGACAGTACCATCGCAGACAGTCTGAGCCGCTCTCAGGTCAGAGACCACGAGTGGGAACTTCTACAGGAGGTGGCAGAGGATCTGTTTCTCAGATGGGGCACTCCAGAATTAGACCTTTTCTCGTCCCCATCCAATGCAGAACTGCCCAATTTTTGCTCGCTAGATCCAGGGCCTGGTGTTTTCTGGCGAGACGCCGTTTTCCCTCTCCTGGGCGGGCAGATTCCTCTATGCCTTCCCTCCTTTCCTGTTGAACCAGAGAGTTCTCTTAAAGCATCACAGGGAGCAAGCGACACTCATTCTGGTTGCACCCTTCTGGCCCAGACAGACTTGGTTCCCTCTTTCGCACCAGCTGTCCCGGGAACCTCCAGTTCCTTTGCCAATCAGCTCCCATCTATTGTCTCAGGAGGCGGGTTCATTGGTCCATCCAGACTTGCGTTCATTGAACCTGCACGCTTGGCTCCTAGAGACAAAGCCATGATGCGATACGGGGTCTCGCAAGAAGTGGCAGACATAATCTCTGCCACCAGAAAACCGGCAACCCACGCAACTTACTCCATGAAATGGCGTAGATTGTTTGTGGGCTCAAGCGTGCGGCTTACCACTGTTGGATTGTCCAAAAAGGCTGGTTCTAGGGACATGGATATGTTCATCCACACTGTCTGGCAGGTTCCTTGCCGCTTTAAATCTTGCCAGAAGGTCTTCAAGCTGGCTCCTCCCACCCACCCGGGTGGTAAAACTCTCGGCTCTGCCCCATGACACCAGATCTTCCATACCGCTTGGAAGCTCAGGTTCCCTCCTTAATGCTCTGCGTGTAGACTGGATCCTAATTCTTCGGTTCGCCTGAAACTTATTTTAAAATTTTCAAGACTTCGGTCAAGTTTCTCCCTCGCGGCTGCCATGGAGAAATCGACTCCCGGATTTCGGCGGTGCCCTTGTGGGCAGAAAATGTCCAGGACGGATCCACACTCCACGTGAGTCTACTGCCTAGGCCTAGACCATGACCCGCAGGCCTGTGAGTTATGCCGTTCGTTTTTGGCCAACGTCCTAGAAGACCACGCTGCCCGGTTACAGCTTGGGTGCCCCAAGAAGCGCTACCCGCCGGTGAAGTCGAAGGTGTACCATTGGGCGGTTACCGCGGCGGCTGGCTTGGCTGAGCAACAGGAGCAGATGATCGCCCCCGAGGAGGAGGCTGCACAGGCCGCATCATCCTCTTCCTGTGTCGCGGGATTTATCCCGCTCTCTCTGGGTACCTCATATTCAGCTCCTTTCAAGGAGCTTTGCCAATCCCTTTCCACAAAGGGAGAGGGGCCATTGGGACATGCCTCTCGGTCCAAAAAGAAGGACTCAAAAGGTAAGTCCCACCATCTGTGTTCGTGGGAGCGGGAGAGGTCCTCTCCCCCGGACAGTCGACACTCTACTTCGGTCGAGGTTGCAGCTAAGGCTGCTGGCTTCACGGTGTCCCCGTCAGGTCAGCCCCTCCGAGACACCCGTCGACACGGTTGAGATTTTTCTCGACCCGTCGGATGGGCTGTCGACTGGTGAAGCCGACAACCCTTCTTCACCGGTTTCCCTGGTGGAGACCGAGGACCTGCCTGCGCCTCCGGTGCCGCAGTCCCTGGTCAAGGCTTCCGAGCCGAGGGAAGAGCGGGTGTCCCCTGCCCCTTCCTAGACCCGTCCTCAGAAACACTGAGGTTCTCAGTCTCGGATATCCTCTCGGTCCAGCCGATCCCACCGACATCGGCAGTCTCGGTCTCTGCACCGAAGTAAGCGGCGCCGCCGCTCGTCCTAGTCTTCCTCCTCGGAAGAGGAGAAGCTTTGGCGCAGATTGTCGACACTACGAGGACCTGATATGGCAGCAGTTACTTCTGTCAGGGAACAAGCCGACGCCTTCCCCGGCCATCAAGTGGCTGTCAGCCCGAGTGGCCAAGAGAACCCCTCGTTGTAGCCAAGGTGCCCAGGCCTGGTTGTTCGGCCGAAACCAGCTGCCGCACCGATTGTGGTGGAACGCCTGCCTCCATGTTAAATTGGGGCGCCAAAGGCGCTGGTCGGGTCAGGCTTATCCCAAAGGTTGTCTGTCACCCTCACTCCTGACCGTCCTCGGCAGGTGGAGGATGGCTGAGGCCCCAGGCAGCTCTTTGCGGACTCCTTGGAGTCAGACGATGACTCCTCCCTGTTCTCCAGGCCCATTGACCTGGAGTCCTCCAGGGGCCAGTCAATGGATGAAAGCCCATAGTCCTTCATGGGTCTGCTTCGGCTCATCTGAGTCCACCGGGATGCAGCTCGAGCCCGTATCCAAGCGGGCCAAGTATCCCCTCACGGAGATACTGGACCGAGGGGATTCACCCACGGAGGCCTTTCCGGTGGCTGAAGCCATTGTTGGCCCAGCCTTGGAGCTCTGGCAGCGGCCGGCTTCCTGTCCTCCGCCTTTGGCCAGGATGGCCAGGAATACATAGATACATAGACAGTGTCGGTAGATAAGGGCCTATGGCCCACCCAGTCTGCCCATTTGAGCTTGTAAGTTGTTTGTTTTCCTAGAAGTCTGTTGCCCCTTACCCCTAACCTCCAGAATTCCTTTGTCTATCCCATGCATTCTTAAATCCCATGATTGTTTCAGCCCCCACCACTTCCTGTGGCAGGGTGTTCCACTTGTCCACCACCCGTTCTATAGATACATAGACAAAGGAAGTATGCATTCCCTACCAGCTCTTTGCCCGGTTTTTCGGAACACCCCTCCACCTAGGGGTTGGTCACCAACAGCGTTTTCCGGCGTTCCAGGAACGCTAGGGATGTGGACAAGCCCCCCGACAAGGAGTCCAAAAGCTGGACTATGCCGAGCTCAAGGTGTACGCTGCGTCCTCCCTTGGCCTCCGCCAGGCCAGCTCGGCCGTGCTGATGGCACACTTCTCCCATGCCCTCATGGGCTCCCTGGATGTGGTGATCCCTCATCTCCCGGCTGACCTGCAGATCACTGCCCGGCAGGTGCGGGACCAGGGAAGGGCGGTGGCTAAACAGCAGCTCCAAACGGCTCTGGACATTGGAGACTCCTGTGCCAGATGAGTTGCGGCCACGGTGGCCATGCGCCGCAGAGCATGGCTGAGGATCTCCACCTTCATGGCGGATACCCAGCACAATCTGGCGGATGTCCCCTTCCTGGGGACCGACATCTTTGGCCCTGGAGTGGAAGGTCACCTCCAGGGGATCAAAAAGTCCAGTGCCACTCCGGACTCTTGTCACCTCCGCCCAGAAGGACAAGGGCCGCCGACAACAGCAGCGCAAGTCCTTTCGTCCTTCTGCGCCTGCGGCATGTCCGGCCCACCAGCACCAGGGCCAGCAGGCTCGCGCTTGGCATCCCAAACCCAAGGCTGCGGCTTCCTCCAGTAGGAAGCAGAGAGGTAAAGGCCCAGGAGGTCCCTCGGCCTGTCCCTCCTCTAAGCCTGCCCAGTGATGGGTTGAGGGGTGTCTCCCCCAGCCTGGTCACTCCTCCCTGGGTTCCCCCTGTGGGGGGACAGCTCCACCACTTTTCCGCCTGGTCCGTTATCACCACAGACCGTTGGGTGTTGGAGGTGGTAGGAAAGGGCCTGCCCCTGGAGTTCGAGCAGGCCCCACCCTTCCGAGCCATCGCCCCTCAGGGAGCTACGGGGTCCGCAGCCTCTTTGTCGGCTCGCCGAGCCGATATCGCCCTGCTCCTCAAAAAAGATGTGATCAGGAAGGTGGTGGATCCTCTTCCACACCCGGCGTTTGTGTCCAGGTACTTCAAACAACATGAAGTCTTGCTGTATTCTGACAATAGCAGTGAGCCCCAACCTTTGAACTGCCCCGGAGATGAGTTAACTTTCCATGCCGGGCATGGAACGCTGAGCTCGAGCTTGGTTGAGACTCTTGTCTGTTGCTGTTTGAACTCAAACCATCAGATTCTTTACTCCACCTCACTGAACAGTCGCTCCTGAGATTTCTCCTTTGCTCGGTTCAATTTGTCGGTTAAAGTACCGCTTTTCTAGGTTTTTGACCGAATTTAAACCATAACCTGTCGGTTCAGTCTCTGTCTGTAGTATTCGTGAGTACTAGATAGGTTTATATTGTATTCTGTTCTGTGTGGAACTTGTAAACGGTTCATCAGTTCGGTTTGAACCGATCAAGTTTTTGTAAAAATCTTTATCTGTACTTTTAGAGTGTGGTTACCGGTTCTTATCGGTTCTAAAAAAAAACAAATTTTATTATGGTTTTTTCCACGACCCATAACACGGTCAGGAACCGATAAGTGTCTTGCCTGGTGGATTGCCATTAAAAGGGTAAATTTGGTTAGGACTGGCACAATGTCTGAGAAACCCAAAAGAAAAACTGGGCCCACTGGGTTTCAACACTGTAGCGTGTGTGGGGAAGTCTTTGCTAAGGCTGACCCCCACACCATCTGTGTTTGTCTGGGGTTTGATCACCTCAATGCAGACTGCCAGATTTGTAAAAATTTTCCTACAGCTACCCTAGAGAAGAGAGTTGGTAGGCTCAGGGAAAGGGAGGCCAAAAAGTACGCTGACCCGGATGGGTCAGAAGCAGAAGGAGTGCCCTCTGACCAGGGCGATACTTCTTCGGGCAAAAGGAGAACCGATTCCGAGGAGTCGGTTCCGGCTAACAGAACAAGAAAGGAAAAATCAGCTGGTGTGGATCCAAAAGTTTCTTCTTCAACCGCTGAGGAAATAGCTAAAGTGATAAAAATTGTGCAGTCGCTTTCCCTGGTTCCGACCGAACCGGCACCATCAGGAAGGCGCTCGGTTCAGCCGGTCCCACCAGTTCAAGATTATGATTCAGAGGAATATTATGAACCGGAGGAGGAAGAAGAGGAGTATGAGGAAAGTGAATGTGGTTTTGAAAGTCTGGATGTGCCCATTGACCCGGACATCTCCCCAGACAGACCTTCAGGAGTGTCTCCTTCTAGGCTTTGAGTCCCCCTCCCACTTCATGGTTTATAAGAAAGTGGCAGAAACCCTTCAGCTTCCTATGGAAGAAGCTGTGGATGACCAGGAAGAGCCTGATTATGTGGAAATGATGGATATCCCAGAGTCTAGGAGGCTGTCTATTCCCTTACACAAATCTTTTGGGAAACAGACATTTAAGATTTTAAAGACTCCTAATAGTATATCTCTTGTGGATGAAAGAATGGACAAGAGGTATACTCTGTCAGGCTCAGATACGGAGTTCCTTACACAACAATGCAGCAATGTTGGGGTAGTGCAGGCTGCAGCCTGTGATAAGGCTAATATTCCCTTGGCTTCACACCCCCCAGACAAGGACTCCAGGAGGGTTGATGCCATGGCAAAGAAACAGTACATGGCAACATCCTTGGGACTCAGGCAGGCCAATTATATGGCCTATACAGCTAGGTATCAGAAATCCAGATGGGACACTGTCATGGCTTTAGCAAAACAGGTCCCTGGCCAGCTTGCCAAGGAGCTGGAGCAGGTGGCTGCTGATGGTATTGAGGCATCCAAGGTGCAATTCCATGCTGCAGTGGACTCCAGTGATGTTTCCTCTAGAGTCATGGCTACATCTGTGGCACTTTGTAGAATGGCTTGGCTCAGATGTACTAGCCTGTCACAGGATACCCAGGCTAAGGCCATGAATTTTCCTGTTGAGGGTAATTCTCTGTTTGGGGAGCAAACAGAGAATTGTATGAAGAAAATGGATGAATATAGGACCACCTATAGGAGTGCTCAGGCCAAGGAAAGGCAAGCCACTCCTCAGAGGCAGCATCCCAAGGGCAGGCCTTTTCATAGGCCTTTCTACCAAGCCCAGGCCTCCCTCTGCCTGTGCTCAGAGGGGTTCTTTAGAGGGAGGCAGAAGGGTACAAGCAGACCTGCTTCCACCCCTCAGCCTAAACCCCTGCCAAACAGGCACCCTGATGGGATTGCCAGGGCCGATTCTCCACCATCTTGGGGGGGGGGGGGCGCAGGCTGGCTTACTTTGTCCAGGACTGGAAGTCTCTAACATCAGACAAATGGGTCCTGGAAGTAGTAAGCCAGGGACTGGTTCTCAGCTTCAAAAAATTTCCAAAACTGAGAACCAGATCCTTTCCACCTGCAAATCCCTCAGAGGCGCTTGCCCTAGAGGCAGAGGTCTCTTCCCTCCTGGTTCTAAGAGCTGTGGAAAGGGTTCCACCCCTACACCAAGGCAAAGGATTGTACTCCAGGTACTTCCTTACCCCCAAAAAGACAGGAGAATGGCGGCCCATCCTGGATCTCAGATACTTAAACAAGCACCTTTTAAAGTCAAAATGGTGACTCTGGGAATAATTCTACCCTCTCTAAGGCCAGGGGACTGGCTAGTCTCCCTGGACCTCAAGGATGCGTATTTCCGTATTCTCATCAGAAGCTCCCATCGAAAGTACCTCAGGTTCGATCTGCCCTCGGGCCATTACCAATTCAGAGCAATGCCCTTCGGCCTAACCTCTGCTCCAAGGGTGTTCACAAAATGCCTGGCAGTAGTAGTTGCTTCTCTAAGAAGGCAAAGGATTGCCATCTTCCCTTACCTAGACGACCGGCTCATAGTAGGCCAGTCCCCAGACCAAGTCAGGTTACACCTACAGGTAACTCAGCAACTGCTCACCTCTCTAGGTTTCCTTCTGAATCTTTTAAAGTCGGTTCTAGAGACTGTTCAGCTCCTCACCTTCATAGGCGCAGAGCTAGATACAGAAAAGGCCAGAGCCTTCCTTCCCCTGGACAGGGCAAGGACCCTTATCACACTGGCCTCTTTATTCACCCTACAGGTGTCTCGACCAGCAAGGCATTTTCTGCAGCTCCTGGGGCACATGGCTGCTTCTACAGCAGTGGTGCAGGGAGCAAGATTTCAGATGAGGGGCATTTCAGTTCCACTTTGAGGGCCTTTTGGTCTCAGAAAAAGGACCCTCTTACCAAACTGATTCCAGTGACTCGAACCCTGATCCAGGCCTTGCAGTGGTGGCAGGATCAGAATAATCTAAGATAGGGAGTTCCCTTTGTCACTCAGTCTCACTCTTTAATCCTTACTACAGATGCCTCCCTCATGGGGTGGGGGGCCCACTTGGGAGACCTGACCACCCAAGGGTTGTGGTCCCCTCAGGAATCTCTGCTTCACATCAATCTGTTGGAACTCAGAGCAGTATTTCTAGCACTTCAAGCCTTTTCCAAGTTTGTTGAAAACAAAGTTATTCAGATCAGAACGGACAATACCACCACAATGTGGTATATCAACAAGCAAGGAGGCACTCTGTCTACGGCCTTGTGCACAGAAGCAAAGAAGTTGTGGTCTCTGGCTTATTCCCTGAACACCTCCCTCACAGCAGTACACCTCCCAGGCAAGGACAATGTCCTGGCAGATGCTCTCAGCAGGATATCTCAGGGCCATCACGAATCGTCACTGGATCCCCTGGTTTTGGAGGTGATATTCTCCAGATGGGGCACCCCACAGATAGATCTTTTTGCAGCCCCAGACAATCACCAACTTCCCCTTTTTTGCTGCAGGCCCCCAGTGTTGGGTTCAGACCCCCTGGATTCCTTAGTTCTCAGTTGGGAAGGGAATTTCCTGTATGCTTTCCCCTTTTCCCTCTTCTGTTCTAGGTGCTAGTCAAAATCAGGTCTCAACCCTGCAAGGTGATCCTGATTGCTCCAGACTGGGCCAGACAGCCCTGGTATCCCCTCTCCTATTGTCCTTAGCAGTCCACCTTCCCCTGTCTCTTCCCAGGAATTACAACCAGTTAACCTGTGCTCAGGGGAGGGTTTGGTACCCGAATCTCAAACCTCAAGGCCTCGCTCTTGAAGAGTTAGTGTTTGCTGATTTACACCTTTCTCAAGGTGTTATGGATATTCTGAAGGCTTCTAGGAAGCCTTCCACCAGAACTACTTATAATTCCAAGTGGAAAAGATTTTCCATATGGTGCTCTGGGAAGCATATTTCCCCAGAGTCTGCTGATCTGCCCATAGTCCTTGACTATATGGTCCATCTGAATAGCTTGGGACTCAGACCAGCTACACTAAGGGTGCATCTGGCAGCTGTCTCTGCTTTTATTTCAGCAGGTAAGCCTCTTCTCTTTCAGCTCACCCTGTATTCTCCAAGTTTTTCAAGGGATTGCTTCATACCAATCCACCATTCAGGGACCCTGCCCCTGCTTGGGACCTTAATGTTTGCATTGCTCAGCTTATGCAACCCCTTTTGAGCCTTTGTCCTCAGCAGAGCTTAAGTACTTGACTTGGAAAACTGTGTTCCTGGTGGCCATCACTTCTGCCAGGCGCATAAGTGAGTTACAAGCCCTGTCAGTGGAGCCTGATTTTATTTCTTTCCATAGAGATAAGGTGGTCCTCGGGACTAACGGGAAGTTTTTGCCTAAGGTGGTTTCAGACTTCCACCTTAACCAATCTGTCTCTTCCTGTGTACTTCACTGACCATTCCTCCTCCTCTGGTGAGAGGAGGTTGCATAGTCTAGTTGTGAAAAGAGCCCTTAGCTACTACATAGAATGCACCAAGGGTCACAGGTTTGACTCCCTCCAACTGTTCCTCACTTATGGTGAGGTTAGTAAAGGAAAACCTGCCACTAAAAGATCCATTGCCAGGTGGATTGTCTCTTGCATTCAATTTTGCTACGAAAAACTAGGTAAGGTTCCACCCTCAGGCCTGAGGGCTCACTCTACTAGAGGTACAGCTGCCTCCCTGGCTGCTGCCAGGGATATTCCTATCTTAGAGATATGTCAAGCAGCTACCTGGAAAACAGTTCACACTTTCACCAAGCATTACTCTCTGGATATCCAGGCTAGGAGTGATGCTCGGTTTGGCACAGCTGTGCTTCAGAGCATATTTCCTAAGTAGGTTCTGTCCCTCCTCCATGGAGGTACTGCTTGGTAGTCTGCTATTGTCAGAATACAGCAAGACTTCATGTTTGAAGAAAAAATTACTCACCTTAGTAATGTTGTTTCTTCTAATGGAGTTTTGCTGTATTCTGACCTCCCCCCTGCCTTCCCCTCTCAGAACCTTTGTTTTTGGGATGTGGGTGGGCAGTAGCAGTGTTGGCACTCAGGAGGTGCCCCACCTTTTTTATTATCACCCTCTTTCTTTGGGTGACTGGGTGTTGTGTTTTTCATTTTTTGGGTTTCCTGACTTGAGTCTTTGTTTTGGGTCCAAAAAATTTGTTACTGTGTTTTAGTAGCCAGTTGGCTAGTGTAGGTTTACAGCTTCCGCACAGGACCTCAGTGAGTTTAGCTCGTAATGATCTGACTGTTTGAGTTCAAACAGCAACAGACAGAGGCTCAACCGAGCTCGAGCTCAGCGTTCCATGCCTGGGGTGGAAAGTTAACTCTTTCATCTCCGGGGCAGTTCGGAGGTTGGGACTCACTGCTATTGTCAGAATACAGCAAGACTCCATTAGAAGAAACAACATTACTAAGGTGAGTAATTTTTTCTTCCTGGTCCCAAAACGGACGGGGGACTGGCGCCCCATTCTCGACCTGCACTACCTGAACAGGTTCCTAAGGTCTCGGACCTTCAGGATGGTGACTCTGGCTCAGATAATCCCATCTTTGGAACGAGGCGAGTGGTTCTGTTCTCTGGACCTTCAGTACGCATTCTTTCACGTCCCACCAGAGATTCCTCTGCTTCAGGGCAGGGGATCCCTCTACGAGCTCCGGGCCATGCCCTTCTGCCTTTCCCTAGCTCCCAGGGTCTTCACCAAATGCATGGCAGTGGTGACAGCATTCCTGCGGCACTGAAGGGTCCAGGTGTACCCCTACCTGGATGACTGGCTGATTGCGGCCTCCTGCAGAACAGAGGTGGAGCGGTCCAGAGATCTGGCCCTCCAGGTTTGCTCTCAGGTTGGCCTCCTCATCAACGAGGCCAAGTCGGAACTCGTGCCAAAGCAGGTGATCCAATTCATCGGGGCAGAGCTAGACTCTTTACAAGCCAGAGCACGGCTGCCGGCGGACAGGGCCGAGGTTCTTTCCTCCTTTGCCCAGTCATTTCAGGTTGGGCAATTGCGCCCTGCCTGGGACTTCCTGCACCTCCTGGGCCTCATGGCGGCCTGCACCAGCATGGTCCGTTGGGCCCATTGGTGCATGCGTCCCCTTCAATGGGGGCTGGCCAGCCAGTGGTCACAGCACTTCGATCCTCTGGATCAGCTAGTGACAGCGACCCAGGGGATGTGGAACGCTGTCCAGTGGTGGACCATTCCAGCACATCTGCAGGAGGGCATCCCGTTTGTCCGCCCGGACCGACGGTCTGTCTATCGACCGATGCCTCTTTGATGGGTTGGGGTGCCCATCTGGGGGAGCACAGAGTGCACGGCCTCTGGTCCCCTCGGGAGTCCCGATGCCACATCAGCCTGCTGGAAGTCGAGCGGTTCGTCTAGCCCTCACAAATTTCGCTGCATTTCTACGGGGTCAAGTGGTTCGGGTCCAGACAGACAATACCACAACCATGTACTACCTAAAATGCCAGGGCGGGACGCGCTCCTGGCCTTTGTGCAGGGAAGCTCTCCGCATTTGGTCACTCGTGCGGAGCCTGGAGGTGGATCTCCTTGCTATCCATGTGGCAGAAGCCTCCAATACCCTGGCCGATGTCCTAAGCCGCATAGAGGCTGCGTCCCACGAATAGTCTCTCCTGCCGGAGGTAGTACAAGATCTGTTCTCCCACTGGGGCACACCTCAGGTGGACGGTTTGCCTCGGGGAGAATGCAAGCTAAGACTGTTTCATCTCCTCCCCCAGCAGGGGCTCGCTGCGAGGATGCCTTCTCGAGGCCGTGGACCCGGGCCTCTTCTATGCCTTTCCCCCATTTCCCTTGATCCACAAGGTGCTTCTCAAGGCGAGGAGGGACAAGGCACAGGTAATTCTGGTAGCCCCAGACTGGCCCCGCCAGTTCCGGTATCCAGATCTCCTCAGTCTCCGCTCCAGGCTCCCGAGGCAGCTTCCAGCCCACCCGGACCTGATCTCAGTCAATCAGTGGAAGCTACTTCAATCCGGACCTTCAGTCCCTGCACCTGACGGCCTGGTTTCTGAGTGGCTAGAGTGCTAGGACTTGGGTCTTTCCAACGAGGTCCTCAAAGTCGTTGAGGCATCCCGTAAGGAGTCGACCAGAAAATGCTACGCCTTCAAGTGGAAGAGATTATTCATTTGGTGTCAGAGCAAGGGCCTGGACCCTTCCTCCTTTCCTTGGCAAGCATTCTGGACTACCTGTGGTCCTTTCTCCTTAAAGGGCAGTCGGCGACCCTTAATTTGCACCTAGGCAGCCATCTCTGCTTGGGCACGGGCCGGAAGCAGTCGGTGGCCAGAGAAGGGGGTCGGGTGCTTTTTCAAAGGCCTTGATCACATATCCCCTCCGGTGTGAGAACCTCTACCTCCGTGGGATCTACTGCTGGTACTGGCTAAGCTCACGGGCAAGCCATTCAAACCGATGAACAGGTGTGGCATCTCTCACCTGTCATGGAAGACCGCCTTCTTGGTGGCTATCATGTCAGCCAGAAGGATGGGAGAGCTCCAGGCGCTTTCCATCGAGTCTGCTTGTCTGATCTTCCCTAGGGATAAGGTTGTCCTGCGCCCCCACCTGAAATTCCTTCCGAAGGTGGTGTCGGAGTTTCACCTTAACCAGGTGTTGACTCTGCCGGTGTTCTACCCAAATCACACCTCTGAGGCCGAATATAGGCTCCATACTTTGGACCCTAGAAGAGTGCCCTCTTACTACAAGGAGCAGATGGCTGAAGTTTGGGAGAGGTTCGCCAGCTGTTTGTCACCTACGCTGAAACCACACCTGGCAGACCTGCAGCCAAGCGAATGATAGGCAGGTGGGTCACCTCCTGCATATATCTCTGCTATAGGTTGGCGGGCATGGAGCCTCCCAGAGGGATAAGAGCTCATTCTGCCCGCCATACCGCTGGATCGGTGGCTGCTTCCAGGGACGTCCCTATCCAGGAAATCTGCAGGGCTGTTACCTGGAAGTCCTACACACCTTCATCACCCACCACCACATCGACCTTGAGTCACGCCGGGATTCTGGTTTTGGGGCCTCGGTTCTCAGTCTTTATTTCCTAAGTAGGGGTGTCGCTTGCCTCCCTCCTCCCGGAGAACTGCTAGGAGTCTGCCAGACAGTGTGGATGAACAACATATCCATGTCCCTAGAAATACAGGTTACTCACCTGTAACAGGAGTTCTAGGAATGGTATATGTTGTTCATCACATTCTCCAACCTCTCACCCGACCTCTCCAGCTTCGACGCACAACCTGGCTTCCAGCGGGCTAGATCTGGCGTCATGGGGCAGAGCCGAGAGTTTTACCACCTGGGTGGATGGGAAGAGCCAGCTTGAAGACTTTCCGGCAAGATTTAAAGCGGCAAGGAACCTGCCAGACAGTGTGGATGAACAACACATACCATTCCTAGAACTCCTGTTACAGGTGAGTAACCTGTACTGCTGGACTATCTGCTTTCCCTCTTCCACTCTGGACTGGCTTACTCCTCGATTAAAGTGCACCTTTGTGCAATTTCTGCTTACCATGCCCCCATAGGCCATCGGACGGTGGCCCAGCTGGACACTACTCGTGCCTTCTTACGGGGCTTCCTCCACCTTAGGCCTCCCATCAAAGATCCAGTCCCTTCTTGGGACTTACCTTTTGTCCTGGAGCAGCTTACGCTGCCACCCTTTGAACCAGCTGCAGATAGCGAGCTACGTTTTCTCTCTTGGAAAACGTTATTTTTAGTTGCTGTTACTTCTGCTAGAAGGATCTCGGAATTGCATGGTCTTATGTGCAAGGAGCCTTATTTGGCTTTCCACCAGGACAGGGTATCCCTAAGGGGAAACCCAAAGTTTTTGCCTAAGGTGTTTTCAGCTCTCACCCTTAATCAGGATATTGATCTACCAATGTATTTCCCAAGGTACTCTAATCGAGTGGAAGCCCTTCTGCACACCCTTGATGTGCATTGGTGCCTCAGATACTACCTGAGTAGAACCAAACAGCTCCGGAAGTTGGACCAACTTTTCTTCTCTTTCACTCTGTTTGATAGGAGCTCCTGTCTCCAAACAGTCGCTCTCTAGGTGGCTCATCCAGTGCATCACTTTGTTATGACAAGTGCAATAAACCCTTACCGGGCGCGGTCAAGGGTCATTCCACAAGAGGGGTGGCTACTTCATTTGCAGCGTTAAAGAACGTTTCCACCTCAGCTATTTGTGCTGCAGCTACTTGGAGCTCTGTGCATACCTTTATCAGGCATTACAGGCTGGACATTGTATCAAGGCGAAGAGCGGGGTTTGGTCTAGCCGTCCTTCAGGGACTTCGTCCTAGGCTCGAGTTATATTGAGGTCTCTACCTTTCCTCCTCCCGGTGGTGCATGATTGCCACTACTGCTTGGAAATCAGTCCTCATGGTGTAACCTGCTACAAGAGCTGTATCTCGAAGTAAGATAGTACAGCTACGTAAGAACTTACCGTAACAGTAGCTCTCAGAGACCAGCTGTTGCAGCAGGTACCTTCCTGCCCACCATCCCCCTTTTTGGAGGTAGGTCGTAGTCAAGCACCCATCTTATGGGATGAGACATTACTGTTCATTAGTCTTTGCCATCTGGTGGCGGATCCTCGGTCTCCTCTTCTGATATCATCCAGTGGCTGGGAGTCTCTGGCAGGGAGAACTGAGGATTATTTGGGGCGGCCTCCTTATGTACTATGCCTGAGCGGGGTGGGACCAACGTCTTGAGGAGTCCCCGCTGAAGACTGCTAGCTAGAAAATTTCTGTGGGGTCCTGGCACCTGCGGCTGATCCCTAATGGTGTAACCTGCTAAGAGTTGTTCTCAGAGATCTATTTTACGGTAAGTTTCTTGTAACTGTACTTTACGTAAGAACTTTCCATAACAGTAGATCTTCGAGAGAGGCTCTTGCAGTAGGTAATACCTTCCCACCCTGCATGCCCCTAGTTTTTTTTTTTCAGCTCCTTTTCCAGTTAAGTAAATATCCGCTTCTCTGTTGTCCGGCCTCTGTTGGTCTTTGGCGGGAAAGAACTGGAAGGCGGCCATGAGGGACTGCCCCTTTATACCGACGTCTCCTGACGCTGGTCACCTGACGTTGGGGGCGGTCCCTCGCCAGGGACTGTTAGCTAGGAATTTTTCCGTGGGGTCCTTCCCCCTGCCGGCGTCAGTCCTATATGTAATTACCTACTGCAAGAGCTTCTCTCGAAGATCTACTGTTACGGTAAGATCTTATGTAACTACTTTCTTTTCCCGCCGTCGACTCACCAACATCGGCCTCACGGTCCCACTCTAGTGCACGATGACTAAGAACTTTACAGTTTCCAACACTAAATGTCGGCAACTCCAACTCCTTCTTCAGGACATCTTTCCAAGTGTGCCTGCGGCAAGCAGATCCCTTTCAAGGATCCTCATTCGTCCTGCCTGCTGTGCTTAGGCCTGGACCACGACACCAAGGCCTGCTCCTTCTGTTGGGGGTTTTATAGTCGCACTAGGGTCCGCCGCCAGAAGGCACTTCAGGGGTTCCTCTTGGAAGAAAAACTACACAGTATGGATAAGGAACCTTTCTCCACAGGTGAATCTACCTCAAATGCCCACAGACACCGGGACAAGCATCGGGAGAGGGCCAAGTCCAGATCCCCTAGCCGGGCCTCGGACTCGCACACCAGTTCAGGCTCCATGCGCTCAGACCGCACTCCCTCCAGGGCTCGCTCTCAGCCCCCTCCGGTAAAGATTAAGGTTTCAGGCAGCCCTTCGGCTTCTCTGCACCCTATCAAGACTTCCAGGCCTTCGGCTTCCTTGACTCCCTCTTTGAAGTCTTCAGACTGTCACCAGGCCAAGTCTTCATCCTTAGATCGACGCCGGGACCCTGACTCCAGATCAGTCTGCCAGCCTCCCAGGGGTCCGGATCCCCCGCCTAGGAAGACTAAGGACCTGATGTCCCTGAAGCGGACAACTGACCTGACGTCGGCCAAACACCGCAAGTCGGTCAGATGCTCGGAGCCGAAGACATCGGCCAAACGCCAGACGTTGGTCAGGCGTTCGCCAGAACCGAAGATGTCCGCCAATCACCCGACGTCGGGGACACGTTTGGAGCCAAAGGCCCCCCTCCCCCCCCGGTGGGCACCGGTCACTGGGACGGATCTGACATTGCCAGAGGACCAGGCAGGCGATAGTGAGGATGCCGGGCTTCCGTAGGAGCCTTCGCCGATCCTGGAAACTCCTTCGGACCCGATGCCAGACACCGGTGACAGACCACCAGCGCCAGGTCAGTCGTCGGGTATGAACATCCAAGAGGTCAAAGGTCTCTTCACTTTCTGGTGGGACACAATAAAGAAAGATGTGATACCAGTTAAACCTCCTCCTTCATCTCCTACTCCCCGCTCCACCGCAGGGGCCAGCAAGATGACCACCGACCCCCAAGGAGCACACTCCACCTCCTAGGGAAAGATCAAAGGAATGGAGAAGGCCTGCCTTAAGATCTCCCTCAGGGTCTCCCAGCCCTAAGCGACCCAGACGCCGAAGGCCCACTCTACCAGGGGAGGATTCTAGACCAGACACTTCAGACACCTCCAGGTTTCCTCCTCCACTTAGCATCCCATCACCTGACCCACAAGACCTGCCCGGGTCACCTCCGGATGATCCCTCCTTTTCCGAGATTATGAGGCACATCCAGGAGAACATGGGATGGGATTCGGAAGATCTCGACCCTGAGAGACAGCGCCTTGCTCGTTACCTTCGGCAGAAAGATCCTAAGCCTGTGGTAGTGTCACCCTTGGTAGACACTTTTGTGGACGTCACCAAGGCTGCGTGGAAGCGTCTGCACTCCACCCCCACTGTGCCGAAGAAAGCTGACCGCCTGTACAAGGCCCCGAAATAAGACCGGTACTTGGCGCAACAACCTCTGGCTGACTCCCTGGTCATTACTGCCTCTCATGACAGGTCCCAATGCCCACAGCATCTGAGCACACAGCCACTGGACCAGGAATCCAAGCAGCTGGATGCCCTGGGGAGGCGCATGTGTGCCGCTGCTACATGCTCCATCAGGGTCCTGAACTATCTGTCTCATATGGTTCAGTTTCAGAATGCCCTGTGGGAACAGGGTCAGGACCTAGTTGATAAGCTACCGGATGGCGAACAGAAGGCGGAGCTCTTGATCCTCCTCTGCACAAAGTCAGACATTGGGACCCAAGTGTTATGAGCTGCATACGATTCTGCGGACTCGTCTGCCAGAGGCGCAACTTCGGGCGTCTGTCTCCGGAGACTCTCCTGGCTCCGTATCTCCGGTTTTACTCTGGATGTACGGAAAAGTATTCTTGACATCCCGTACAACGGAGAAGTTCTGTTTGGTGAACACTCGGAAAAGGTTATCACCAAGCTTCAGGAGGCTGGGAAGGCAGTAAGGTCTGTGCAGGCCATGTACAGATCCAAATCTGGTTCCTGTCATAGGAACCAGAACAGTTTTCGCAGCAGACAACAATGGCAGCAGCCATGTTCTAGCCAGCAACAAAGGGGTACTTTCCATCGTAAAGCCCAGTCCACATCTTCCCCAGGCAGAGGTCAGCGGTATACCAAACTGGCCCAGCCTGCGGGAACCAACGCTGCCACAGCATGAGTGCGTCCCGGCCCCCGTCTCTCCTCTGGATCAACGGGCAGGAAAGGTCGGGGGTCTCATCGCTCGCCACTTTTCAGAGTGGCAGTTGATTACCACCGACCGGTGGGTACTTCAGATGGTGAAGAGAGGTCACTTTATAGAATTCCTCGCCCACCCACCGGCAAGACCTCCCGTGCTTTCCCGTTATTCGGGTCAGCACACACTGCTCATACAGCAGGAGGTGCTCGTGCTTCTAGGAAAGGAAGCTATAGAGCACGTACCGAGGAACCAGAGCAGTGCAGGTTACTATTCCCACTTCTTTCTGGTTCCCAAAAAGACAGGGGATCTCCGTCTGATACTGGATCTCGGCGATCTCAAAGCTTTGGTCCTCTACAAACGCTTCTGCATGGTGACCCTTCCTGGTCTGATACCCATGCTCAAGCAGGGCGCCTTCCTAGCGTTCTTGGACATGCAGGATGCTTACCTGCACATACCCATTGCTTGAGCGTACAGGAAGTTCTTGCACTTCGAATTTCTAGGTCGCCATTATCAGTTCCGAGCCCTCCCTTTCGGACTGTCATTGGCACATCGGGTGTTCACGAAGTGCATGGCAGTCGTAGCGGCGGCTCTAAGGAGACACGGCCACTGTGTTCTCCTACCTGGACGACTGGCTTCTCATGGCACCCTCTTGAGAGGCCCTGATGTCCGCCATTCACTGTAGTCAATCTCTGTTCGAGACGTTGGGCATCATTATTAATCAGGAGAAGTGATGCCTGGTTCAGTCACAGAATCTGCAGTACATAGGCGCAGTTCTGGACACTGTCGGAGGGAAAGCTTTTCTGCCCCAGGACAGAGCGGAACATATCAGATCCCTTATCAGGGACATCTTGGCAAAGAAGAGTGTCCCAGGCAGACTGGTCCTTTGCCTGCTCGGACATATGGCTGCAGCCATTGCAACAGTTCCGCTAGCCCATCTCCACATGTGGGTGACCCAGTGGATGTAACGGGTTCAGTGGGATCAGAAGCAAGACCATTTGCAGCTCCCAATTTGGATCACGAAGGCCGTAATCCAGGATTGGCAATGGTGGCTAGATTCAAAGAACCTATTGGCGGGGGTTCCCTTCATTGCGCCGTCTCCGATTGTGACGCTTTCCACGGACGCCTCGGGATTTGGTTGGGGAGCACACCTCGATGGGGTCAGGTCTCAGGTTTCATGGACACCCCAGGAAGCTCATCTCCACATAAATATCTTGGAAATGAGAGCAGTTCTTTACACCCTGCAGGCTTTCCAGTTGGAGATCCCACCGGGTACTCTTCTGTTACAAACACAATACCACGGTGGTGTGTTACCTCAACAAACAAGGAGGCATCCATTCCTACCTGCTTTGCAGGGAGGCTATGAGGGTGTGGGATTGGATAATACAACACGGTGCAAACCTCATTGCTGTTCATGTCCTAGGAGTGGACAACATCATCGTAGACAGCCTGAGTCGCTCTCAGGCCAGAGTCCACGAGTGGGAACTACTTCAGGAGGTAGTAGAGGATCTGTTTCACAGATGGGGAAACACCAGAGTTAGACCTTTTCGCGTCCCCATACAATGCAAAACTGCCCAATTTTTGCTCGCTAGATCCAGGGCCTGGTGTTTTCTGGCGAGACGCGTTGTCCCTCTCCTGGGCTGGCAGATTCCTCTCTGCCTCCCCCCCCCCTTCCGTTGTTCCTGAGGGTCCTTCTGAAACTTCGCAAAGAGCAAGTGACGTTAATACTTATCGCACCGTTTTAGCTCCGGCAGATCTGGTTCCCTCTACTGCATCAGCTGTCCCGGGAGCCTCCAGTGCCGCTGCCAATCAGCTCCCACTTGCTGTCTCAGGAGGCGGGTTCCTTGGTTTTATCCGGACCTTCGTTCGCTGAACGTGCATGCTTGGCTCCTAGAGACATAGCCATGATGCAATACAGGGTCTCGCAAGAGGTAGCAGACGTTCTTGCTGCTGCTAGGAAACCGGCTACCCATGCTACTTACGCCATGAAGTGGTGCAGATTTTGTATATGGGTTCAAGCACATGGGTTTTCGCCTATGGATTGTCCAGAAAGTTATTCTTGGACTACCTCCTGTCCCTTTTTCAGACAGGCTTGGCCTACTTCTCGATTAAGGTACACCTCTGTGCGATCTCAGCCTATAACACTCCTATAGGCCAACGCACTATATCTCAGTTGGACACGGCGCGAGCCTTCCTGAGAGGTGTCCTCCACCTTAGACCTCCGATTAAGAATCTGGTTCCGCCATTGGATCTACCCTTTGTCCTGGAGCAGCTTACGCTGCGACCCTTTGAACCAGCCCGATTATCAGCCACGCCGCCCTACTTGGAAGACGTTGTTTTTAGTTGCCGTTACATCTGCCAGAAGAATTTCTGAACTTCATGCATTTACGTGCAAAGAACTTTATTTGGTTTTCACCAAGACAGGGTATCCCTACGGACTAATCTTAAGTTTCTGTCTAAGGTAGTCTCAGCTTTCACCCTTAATCAGGACATCGATCTACCAGTGTATTTCCCCAAGTATTCTAATCGAGGAGAGGCCCTGTTGCACACTTTAAATGTGTATAGGTGTCTCCGATACTACCTGACCAGAACCAAACACCACCGAAAATCGGACCAGCTTTTTGTCTCCTTTGGCCACAGGATGATGGGAGCTCCTGTTTCCAAACAGTGGCTGTCCAGGTGGCTCATTCAGTGTATCACGCTCTGTTGCCAGAAGCGCAACAAACCCTTACCGGGCGCGGTTAAGGGTCATTCCACATAGGGTGTGGCCACCTCCTTTGCGGCCCTAAAGAATGTGTCCACCTCGGCCATCTGTGCTGCAGCTACATGAGCTCAGTGCACACTTTCTTCAGGCATTATAGCCTGGATAGTGCATCGAGGTGAAGAGCAGGTTTTGGTCTAGCAGTCCTTCAACGACTTCTGTCCTAGGCTTAGTTTCTTGTAAGAATTTCTACTTTCCCTCCTCCCAATGGTGTGGGATTTCCATTAGTGTTTGGGAATCGGTCCTAATGGTGTAACCTGCTGCAAGAGGTGTTTCTCGAAGTAAGATAGTACAGTTACGCAAGAACTTACCATAACAGTAGATCTTCGAGAACAGCTCTTGCAGCAGGTACTTTCCCTCCCACCATCCCCGCTGGAGGTAGATTCTGGTTCCAACATCCTTCTCCTAGGATCAGGTATTCTTAGCATCTCTCAGATTGCCATTTGATGGCGGATCTTCAGTCGCCTCTTCTGATGTCATCCAGCGGCTGGGAGTCTCTGACGGGAGAACTGGGGATTCTGGGGGACCGCCTCCTTATGTACTATGCCTGATGGGGGCGGGACCGACGTCGGAGGTGGTCCCCGCTGAATACTGCTAGCTAGAAAATTTCCGTGGGGTCCTGGCGCCTGCTGGCTTCGGTCCTAATGGTGTAACCTGCTGCAAGAGCTGTTCTCGAAGATCTGCTGTTACGGGAAGTTCTTGCGTAACTGTACTTTCCACCTTAATCTGTTACACTCCCTGTCTTTTTCACAGAAAGTTCCACACCAGGTGAATGCAGGCTACACAATCTGGATGTGTAAAGGGCTCCGACCTCACTATTTGGAGCATAAGAAGCAGTTCAGGGACTCTCATACTCTGCCTTTCCTCACATATGGTGAGGTAGGCAGAGGAAAGACGGCTACCAAAAGGATCATATCCCACTGGATAGTCTCTTGCATTCAGGTCTGCTACATCAAAGCTGACAAACAGCCCCTTAGGACCCATTCAACTATGGGCACTGCTGCCACAGTGGCAGCTGCAAGGGATATCTCTTGCTTGATGTCTGCAAAGCAGCTATATGGAAGACTGTACACACATTCACAAAGCATTACTGCCTGGATGTACAGTCCAGAGCAGATGCCAAATTTGGCCCTGCGGTGCTGCAGAGCGTTTTTCCCAAAGTAGGTTCTGTACCCGCCTCCCAACTGCACTGCTTTGTAGTCTGCTATTGTCAAGTATACTAAAGGACCCCTGGGGTGAAAAGAAAAAAAATTACTCACCATAGAAAGTTTTTTCAAAGGTGTCCTTTAGTATGCTTGACTCCCACCCATCCTCCCCTAGTTAACTTGACTGGGGATGGCTCTGCATTCCTTATCTTGACAGATTTCTTACCGTTTTTGCATGAAAGCTGTTTCACAATTGTTCTGGTCTTTCCTATTTTAATAGTTTGTAGTAATTTTTATTCCTGTTGTGACTGTTTGTATTTAGGGTGCTCAGTTTTTGCCCTTGGCAGATTTGAAATAATTCTGGTGCCCTCTAGGCTGACTGCAGGCAGCACAACATCATGCTCTTCTCATTGGTCAGTTCTCTGAGCTCATTTCCTTTGACTCCACCTTCGCGGCAGCTGAACCCAGCTGGCATACTGCTATTGTCAAGCATGCTAAATGACATCTTGGAAGAAACAATATTACTACAGTGAGTAATTTTTTCATCCTTTACCCCAACCCAAAGGTCCTGAAGATTGTATTGGAGTTTCACCTTTACCAGGGGATTTACTTACTGGTATACTTCACTGACGCTTCATTGGAAGCCGATTGTAGGCTCCATACCCTGGACCTTCGGAGAGTATTCTCTGATTATGTGGAGCGCATGGCTGGAGTTCGGGGAGAGGCTCGCCAATTGTTTGTCAGTTGCACTGAAGCCATGTGTGGCAAATCAGCAGCAAATGGCAGGTGGATGACATCCTGCATTGACCTCTGCTATAGGTTAGTTGATAGGAAGTTTCCTGTAGGGCTTAAGAGCTCATTCCACCTGACATACCGCTGCCTCGGTTGCTGCTTCCAGTGAGTTCCCTGTCCAGGAAATCTACAGGCTGCTACCTGGAAGTCAACACACATGCTCAGTACCCGCTAATGCATCGACCTTGAGTCTTGCTGGGATGCTGGTTTTGAGGACTTGGTTCTCCAGTGTCTGTTTGCCACATAGGGGTTTACCTTGCCATTTCCTCCCAGAGACCTACTGTGAGTCTAAGTGTGAATAGTGAACCATAACCACTTTCCGTCAACGTTTGCGACCAAAAGCAAAACCACAGAGCAAGCGGGCCAACAGATGTCTGGGGCTCCTCCACGAACCAAGACTCCCCCGCCCAAAAAAGCTGCAGGAGCCTCGGCCGCTGCGCTGCCCCACACCTCCTGACTCCTTCCCTCTCCCACAGCCTCTGGACACTCCAGAGGTGCCAGTAGGAAGGAGGTTCTCCTTCCATCTACCGGGTTGGGAGATGATTACATCAGATGCTTGGGTGCTCCAACTGATAGCAGTAGGACACTCAAATCGAGTTTCTTCAGAAACTGCCCCGAAGACCACCCCAAAGTCGTTTTACTTCCTGGAAGAAGTTTCCTCCCTTCTCTCGAAGGCGGCGATAGAACCAGTCCCCACCCATCTTTGGGGGACAGGTTACTATTCCCATTTCTTCCTAGTTACAAAGAAGATGGGAGACGTGAGGCTTATTTTAGACCTTAGCTCCTTGAACATGTTTGTGGAGTACAAACGCTTCAGAATGCTCTCCCTGCAGAGCCTTCTGCCGCTTCTTCGGCAGGGACAGTGGCTGTGCGCTTTTGATAGGCAGGATGCTTATCTGCACGTCCCCATCCGCCCTTCCCATCACAAATTCCTTCAGTTTTCATTTCGGGGGACCACTGCCAATTTAAGGCCCTCCCATTTGGTCTTTCCTCGGCTCCCCGAGTGTTTACCAAATGTCTGTCAGTGGTAACAGCCCACCTGCATACCCAGGGAGTGCAGGTATACACGTACCAGGACAACTGGCTCCTGGCAGCCCTGTCCAGGGAGGAACTTCTATGCTGTTTCCTTTACCCTGCACGTTTCCACCAGCCAGGGTATCACCATCAACCAGGCCAAGTCCCATCTGATCCCTTGCCAAAGACTCCAGTTCATGAGGGCGATCTTGGACATGACCATCGGCAAGGCCTTTCTGCCTCCAGACAGGGTGGACACCCTCCAGGCTCAAGCAAGTCTGTTGTCCAGTCGCAGAAGGGTTGGTGCCAGGTCAGTTCTTTGCCTCCTCGGGCTCATGGCGGCCGCTATCCTGACAGTCCCTCGCACTCTACTCCATATAAGGATCTCTCAATGGACGCTTCGGTCTCAGTGGGACCAGACACTGGACGACCTAGACCAGGAGATTCTAGTCTCCGATCCCATGGTCAGGGACTTGCAGTGGTGGATGGTGCAAGAGAACCTTTGCCGGGGAGTTCCCTTCTATATCAAACCCCCCTCCCAAGCACTGACAACAGATGCCTCAGGACAAGGCTGGGAAGCCCATCTAGGGTCTCGCAGGACTCTGGGCTCTTGGTCCAGACTCGAGCAGACTTTACACAGAAATGCGCTCGAACTCTGAGCCGTCTTATATGGTCTCCAGGCTCTGCACTCCTATATTCTTCCCGGTCATCTAACCATCCAAATGGACATGTGCGTAGTCTGGTACATCAACAAGCAGGGAGGAACTCATTCCTACCTTCTGTGCAGGGAAGCAATGAGAGTTTGGAGTTGGGCTGTTCAGCACAGCCTTCACCTGGCAGTTCATGCTCCGGAAGTAGAAAATACGCTGGCAGAGCACCTCAGTCAGTCTTCAGCCAAAGCCCATGAGGGGGAACTGGATCAAGAGGTAGTAGACAACATCTTCCTGCTCTGGGGAACCCCTCAGGTAGACCTGTTTGCGTCTCCTCAAAACGCAAAATCTCCCGCCTTCTCGCTCGCTCCAGGGCAAGGCATTTTCTGGCAGGACGCTCTTGTTTCAACTGGAGGGACAGATTCGTCTATGCCTTCCCTCCTATTCCCTTAATTCCAAGGGTCTTACACAAACTCAGTACAGAAGGAGCCTGGACGATCCTCATCGCTCCATTCTGGCCCAGGCAAGTTTGGTTCTCTCTTCTGCAACAATTTTCAGAGGAACCTCCGCTTCCTCTTCCTCTGTCACAGCACTTGCTGGCCCAGGATCAGGGGACCCTTGTTCATCCAGGTCTCAAATCCTTTCAGTTGCATGCGTGACTCCTGCAGACGTAGCTCAAGCCCGGTTCGGGGTTTTTCCGTTCGTAGCAGATATTCTGGTGGAGGCCAGAAAGCCTTCCGCTAGGTCCACCTACGCCATGAAATGGAAACAGTTTTCGATTTGGGCCTCATCAAAGGACTTGGAGCCTTTCTCTTGCCCTGTCGAGAGTGTCCTGGACTACATGCATCATCTTTGATCTGGATCTCAGCCATTCCTCTTTGAAGGTCCACATGGCGGCTATTTCGGCCTACCATGTCACTTTTGGAGACACGACTTTTGTGCAGTTAGATGTCTCTAAGACTTTCCTCAGAGGAGTTCTCCATTTGAGACTCCACATCCGCATTCCTGCTCCTCCTTAGGATCTAAACTTTGTTCTCGAGAAGCTTACTCTGCCTCCTTTTGAACAGGCAGCTTCAGCAGACTTGAAGTTCCTCTCTTGGAAGACTCTCTTCCTAGAGGCCATTACTTCAGCTCGACGTATTTCCGAGCTTCAGGACCTGATGTGCAAAATCCCATATTTAATTTTTTTCACAAGGAACATGTGGCTCTGCACACCAACCATAAGTTTCTTCCTAAGGTTGTAGCGGAATCTATGCTGAATCAATCCATTGAGCTACCTGCTTTCTTTACGCAACACTCCAAGGCTAGTACCTCTTGCATACTTTGGATGTTCATAGGATACTGAGATACTATATCACTAGGACTAAGAATCTCAGGAAACCATATCAGTTTTTTCTCTCTTGCTCACAAAAGAGAGCAATGCAGTTTCCCAGCAATGCCTATCAAAGTGGTTGGTTCAATGTATCACCTTCTGTTATGACAAGTACCACAAGACCCTGCCAGGTCAAGTCAGGGGTCACTCCATCAGAGGAGTAGCCGCCTCTGCAGCTTGTTTCAAGAATGTCAGCGGCAGATATCTGTACAGCCGCAACTTGGACTTCTGTCCATTCCTTTACGAAACACTACAGTTTGGATATTGCCTCTCGCCGTAGAACAGGCTTCGGGTTGGCTGTACTGCAAGGTCTTCTTTCTTAAGACCCGTGCAGCCGGAGGTTCCATTGGTTGGTTAGTTTTCCTCCTCCCAGGTGCTTTTCCTTTTTCCAGACTGCTTGGGATTCAGTCCTGTATGTAATTACCTACTGCAAAGACCTCCCTAAGTAAGATGGTACAGTTCAGCCAGAGCTTACCGTAACAGTATTAGATCTTCGAGAGAGAGCTCTTGCAGTGAAGTGTCTCCATCCGCTCCATCCCCCTTAGCTTTTTCAGCTCCTTTCCACGAAGGAAATCTTCATCCGCTTCTTCTCTCGCTCTTTGTTTTTTGGCCTTTTGGCCGAAAAGAACTGGAAGGCGGTGGGGGACCACCCTTTATACTGGCGTCGGTCACCTGGCGTGGGCGGTCCTCACCAGAGACTGCTAGCTAGAGATTTTTCCGTGGGATCCTGACGCCTGCCGGGTCAGTCCTATGTGTAATTACCTACTGCAGGAACGCCTATCGAAGATCTACTGTTACGGTAAGTTCTTGCGTAACTGTGCTTTATAGGTGAGTAGCCTATTTTTGTGGGTCTGCCAGCATTGTATAGGTGGTACTGTGTCAACATGGGAGATCCCAGCTAGACAAATTTCCAAGTGGTCCTGATGCCAGTGGCATTAACTTCCTAAGATGTGTCCCTGAAGAGGAAATTCTGTGGAAGATCCACTGTTGCTGGTACGTAACGTAACCTTACCTTTTTGGAGGGGCTCAGTTTGGCCCATGGTATGAAACAGGATAGTATTTGTTGACTTTAGTGCTACAGAGTACCAGGATCCCTGCTGTGCTTGCCCAATTATGAGTGGAGTCTGGCTTGTGATCTTTTAGTTTGTGAGTAGGTTTTAAGCTCTAGTTATCCAAATGTGACCACACTTGGTACAAGCATACCTTCGTACTAAGGTACAAATATAGCTTTGTAGTGTTTTGTGAGGTTTTTCAGGATATGAGCCACAAACTGCATGATATGCAAATTCTAGCTTGTGATTAACATATTTGTATACCCAGGTAATCATTTATGCAATTATCACACTGTATAGACTGGGGTGTAGTAATAGCTCAGTATTACTATTAAGGCAATACCTGCTTCACAGTTTTGTTCTCAGACCATTAAATCAGTCTACCTTACCACAAGCTCCTGTGTGAGAAGAGTTAAAAGTGCAGATATTTTAAGAACCCTTGCTTAAGTTGTAAACAAGAGTGACTGTCAACTTTTTTTTTTTTTCTTTAGTTAAGATGGAAACTGAAAACCAGGATGACAGTATGAATGAAAGTGGCCCTCAGGGTTCTGCAGGCCAGGCAGAGAGATGTATAGAGACCACAGTGCCAAAGCTGGGACAGAATTTATGGTAATGTGTTTATTCTTCACACTTGGTAGTAGTGTGGCGACTCGTATGATGTGGAAGAGTGCACGTGTCTTCTGTTCAGCCTGGAGATGGGTTAAAACTGAGAAGCTGATAAGACCTACCCCTTTACACATGGCCCTCAGTCCTACGTTCCACTTATTACTGAGGAGAGACCCCCTGCTAAGGAAGATGCAGCAGTTGTTTTATTTTACAGTATATGTTTGGAAATTTCTTGAGTGAGCTTCATCCGGAAGACCACTGCTACCGCCGAGTGGTCAAGATACCATCAGAGCTGTCCAGTGGCAATGCATTGTGCAGCCACGCTAGCAACTCTGGGGGGTGAACTAATGATACCACATTGGGAGCTGTGCCAGACCGCAGTAACTGCTGCTCAGCTGTTCCCTGCAGCCTGGAAGGGATGGCATCAAGTACGTGGTGCTGCAGCAGCTGCTGCTGGACAGCACCCTGCAGTCCAGGAGAGATGGTTTTGTGCTCTGGTACAGCTCAGCAGTGCCCTGCAGTCTGGGAGGGGATGACATTGTAGTTTGATATCACAGCAGCTGTTGCTCGGCCATGCCCTGCAATCCTGGAGGGGTGGCATTGTGCTCTGGTGCTGCTGCAGCTGTTGCCGCTTGACAGCACCCTGCAGTCCGGGATGGGTGGCATTGGGCTCTGGTGTTGCTACAGCAGCTGCTGCTTAGCAGTGCCCTGCAGTTCGGGAGCAATGGTGCTGGGTTGTGGTACCGCTCAGTAGTGCCCTTTAGTCCTAGAGGGATGGCATTGTGCTCTGGTGCCGCAGCAGGTTTTGCTCAGGTGTGCCCTGCAGTCTGTGAAGGATGGCATTCTCTGGTGCCACAGCAGCTGTTGCTCTGCCACGTCCTGCAGTTCGGGAGGGAATGCGTTGTGTAGTGGTGCCACAGCAGCTTGCCCTGCAGTCAGGGATATATGCTGTTGTGCTCTGCTGCTGCATCATCAGCTGTTGCTTGGCGGTGCCCAGCAGTCCGGGAGGGATGCAGTTATGCACTGGTGCTGCAGCTGGTGTTGCTCAGCTGTGCCCTACAGTCCAGGAGGGATGGCATTGTACTTTGGTACCACAGCATCTGCTGCTGCACTGTGCCCTGTTCGGGAGGGATGCAGTTGCACTCTAGTGCTTCAGCAGGTGTTGCACAGCTGTGCTCTGCAGTCCCGGAGGGATGGCATTGTGCTCTGGTGCATCAGCAGTTGTTGCTCGGCCATGCCCTAGAGTTGGGGAGTGGTGGCGCTGGGCTGTGGTAATGCAGTTGAGGTTGCTTCCATGCCAGGGGAGGAACCAAGGGGGAGAACATGGGTGTCACCAGGCGTGGGGTTAGGATAACACAATTTCAGGCAGACCACAAATCAGGTGCATAAATGCACAAGTGCATTTGTCATTTTATTTTTATCAAGTAAAATGTACAGAAAGGAAAATGGTAAGACAGCTGCTTAGCTTCAACAGTTTCTAAGGCTTTTCTTCAGCCTAGCATGAATCAAACAGTGTGAAAGCACACACTACTAGGAGGTCTTTCACCTTTCTCAGTCAGTATCAAACTGATCTCCCTGTCTGTCCTCTCTTAGCACTGAGGTAGGGCTTTTTATAAGCTCATTAGAAGTTGGAAAATGTTTCCTCTGCCTTTTGATTAACAGCAGACATAACACAAAACTAGCCACTAGGGGCCACTGTTGCACCAGAGAACAGTAATTTGGCGCCTGGCGAACATCACATAACTTGTTTACCAATTGTTTAACCAGGTGAGACATACTAAACTGAAAGTTTGTTTACAGGTGCAACCTGGGAGCACAGGGAAGTTAAGTGACTTGCTCAGGGTCACACAGTATGCAAGTGGGGGCTGTGGGATTCAAACCCAGGTCTCCAGATTTGCAGCTCAGAGCCTTCAACATTGTTAAAGGTCAGAGCTGAAGTCTGAACATTCTGTGCTCTCCTAAACTCTCCTGTAGGGTCATATTAACTCATGCTGTCTGCTGCAAAATATATCTTAGAAGGGGGCTCCTAACATCTAGAAAAAACAGACACAAACTTTTGTTATTCTTCTATTAAAACTCTGCCTTCTTATTCTGTAACTGTACTCTTTAGTTTTGTTATAGCCAGCCAAGCAGCATGTTGGACATTATACAAAATATATAAACTACTTGGGGAAGGGGTTTCAATTTCTTCCAGGGGTGTCTACTATGACAGGGGTCACTCTGCCACAATGGGGAATAAAAAAAAAACAAAAAAAAACCGTGACAGCCCTGGCTTCCCCTGGTACACACTAGTGCTAGATTACACAATGACTGGCTCGTATGTGGGGAGGACAGTCCTCCCCCTGGAGCCCTGACCTGTGGAGATGGTGGCGGAGGGTTAACAGCCAGACTAGTGTGTATCCCTAAGGGACATTGGGGGGGAGGAGGGGAGGATTAGAGAGTTGTACAGTGGGGGCTGGTTCATTGGCGGTCTCATTTGCTGCAAGCCATGTGGAGTTGGAGGGCGGCAATGCTCTTAAATGTGCCACTGTACAATTTTTCTACTGTTGCAGGTCACCAAATTGCTCTGAATGTGACTTCTTGGTCAGCCATAGCCATGCATGGCTTATCCAGCATTATGGAGTGTGTATGGTCTAGTGGGAAGGTAAATGGTGCCTTTTGCCAGTACACTGAGAAAGACACATTTGGCAGTGGACAGTGCTGAAGCTTGCTGACCACAAAATAACTACCTGTTCAAACCCCAGGAATCCCTCACTTGTGTTTAACAGCAAACATTCCCCAGGAATGAGCAGCCACAGAGCTTTAAAATTTTATGCCAGTGCTGGAACTTTAGAATGCAATTCTCTCCGCTGTGCGGTCAGGCTGGCCCTTGCCCTCCAGCATCGGATTTATTTGTTGGAGAGCAATTGGCCTGAAGTCAACTCCGCACATCTGGCCGGTTACGGTTTCATTATTTATGCGTTGTGAAAGTATTTCAGTAAAGTCTCAATACTCTGTATCAGTTAGTGTCATTTTTGTTAATGTGTGTATTTTTCCGTTATTTTTCCAGTTCTCAGGAACTGCAGATGACTGTTTTCTTGATGTGGTGTCTGCCTTTAGGAAACTACAATTTTGTGTTCCAATTTTAAAATAAAAACACATTTTGTGTAACTACTTTGTGATTTTTAACTTTTTTTCTTGGTTTCTTTTTTCTAGGAACAGTGATGTTTATTGCTTCATTTTTCAATGGGTTACCTCTTCTAAGGTGATAAACTGTAAATATCGTTCTCGTTTGAGTAACCAAACTCCATTTTTCAGCTAAATAGTGCCTTTTTTATATTGGGGTTTGCTGTCAAATTGACGTTAATTTGGGAACTTGAACATCTCTAAGATTTTCAGTGTTTGGCATGACTGACTTAACAGGATTCAAAAATTGTACTGTTTGCTTTCAGCTCCTGGCAAAGGCAGACTGCCATGCGCTTTGTTTAAAGTGTCTGGGTCCAGACCATGAGTTTTTGAATTGTGAGTGCAGTAAACATTTTTACCCTAAAACACAAAAGGGCTGGAAAAAATAAAGGTCTTGTAGCTTCTCAGTCTGCCTCTGTGTCACCAGAAGGCTTGGATCAGGGTTCAGCCCATCAAAGTAATCCCATTCAAAGTGGACAGATAAAGATAAAGCTGCCAAAAATGGTATAGAAATCAGGATGTCTGAAAGGGGGAACCCTGAATCCCGTTAAAAATAAGAGGGTCTGAGTAGACATCAGAAGTGGTGCCTGCAATGAGAAAAAAATCGAAAAACTTGCTCTAGGGACGTGGATATGTTCATCCACACTTCTTGGCGTGCTCCTTTCATTCTTGCCGGAAGGTCTTAAAGCTGGCTCTTCCCATCCACCTGGGTGGTATAACCTTCAGCTCTGTCCCATGACACCAGATCTTCCTTTCCGCTGGAATATACAGGTTGCCTCCTCTTCACTCCCGTGTTCTGTAGGCCCTGGCTTTGTTTCCTTCGGATTCTTTGAAGATTAAGCTCGTTCAAGCTAGCGATTGTTGTTTTTCGATCATGGAAGATGAATCTCCTGCCGGAGCCCATGCGGCCAGATGATGTCACGCACAGATCCACATACTGTGTGAGTCTGTTTGGGTTTCGCACATGACACCCAGGCCTGCGAGATTTGTCTCGCGTTCCACCCGAACGTCCCAGACTATCGTCTCGCACAATTCAAGCTCGGCAGACCTGAAAAACTGAATCCACCGGTGAAATCGAAGGAGGCCCTGTGGGCAGTCTCCACGGCTGTGGGGTCTGCCGTGCAGTTAGAGCAAATGTAGACCTTCGAGGAAGAGGCAACACAGGCTGTGGAGCTCTCCTCTCAGCCTATTTTTGTTCCACTCAATCTGGGCTCCCCCTTCTCGGGCTCCTTTTGGGAGATGCCAGTCTCTCACCACTAAGGGCGAGGGACCTTCAGGCTTGCATGTCTCCCAGTCCCGTAAAAAAGACAAGCAACCGAGATATTCTTCATCTCGGTGAAGATGTTCTTGGGATCGAGAGCGATTTCAGTCCCAGTAATCTCCAGTCTCTACCTCAGTTGAGATTGCGACTTTGGCCACTGGCGTTTCAGTTCCGCCATCTGATCAGCCGACCGAAGTCTTTATCGACGCGATTGAGATAAATCTCGACCCTGTCGATCTGTTGCTGCCCGACGAGGCTGACAACTCTCTTAACAGGACCCCTGTTCTGTTTCTTCCTGATCAGGAGACCCAGCCTGCTGGCAATCCCATTGCAGAACTGGTCCCTGATCCGGGGAAATCACCGGTTCCCCCAGTGTCTCCCGAGCGGCCCAATCTGCCAGTCCGCTTGAGGTCAAGGTCTCTGACCCCCTTGACCAGTAGGCCGAGGAAGGCGCATAAGCGCTCAAAGAAAAGGCGACCCCATTAGTCTTCGTCCTCCTCGGATAAGGAGAGGCTTCGACAGAAACTTCGATGCTACGAAGATCTCGTGACAACAGCCGATTTTGTCCGGCCAGAAACTGGCTTCAGTTTCCTCACCAGTCATTACTTAGCTTTCGCCTTCTAGGCTGAAGCCGGCTCCATCGAAACCGATCATCTTGGTTCCTCTTCCCACAGAGCCGGTAGAACCCACCCTGGTTTGACCAAAATTTACATCTCCACCAGTAGTGGTGGAGCCGCCACCTAAACAGCCCAGGGGAAGGGCTCCTTCGAAGGAGGGTTGGACTGTTCCGGGTCGTCTTTGCAGGATTTTGGTCACTTATGCCTGACCGCCCCAGGCAAGTAGAAGCGAACCTCTGTGACCAGCCAATTTATCCAGATACTTCGGATTCTGACAACTCCGACCTCCACTCTTGTCCGTTTGAGTCGGTGGGCAGTCTGTCGATGGAAGAAGGTCCTCCATCCTTTTTGGGGATTCTCCGCTTCATCTCCGAATCCACAGGGATGCCCCTGGAGCCTGTCCAGAAACGATTGGAGTACCCTCTTACACATATTAAGAGAAGGGATACCCCTACGGAAGTCTTCCCCAGTGGCCAAGGCCATTGTTGGTCGAGCTTTGGCAGTACCCTGCCTCCTGCCCGGCGCAGTCTGCCCGGATGGCCCACAAGTATACGGTGCCCATTGGGTCGCGCTCGGGGTTCACGGAACACCCCTCAGCTGAAGGGCTGGTGACTGCTTCTGTGTTCAGACTCACAAGCAGTTCTGCTGACACCGATAGACCTCTGGACAAGGAGTCCAAAAAATTAGACCACTGCCAGGAAGGATTATGCCGCCTTCTCGCTAGGCCTCCGTCAGGCAAGCTTGGCCGTCATCATGGTGCACTTCTCTCATGCCCTGTTGGGCTCCTTGGATGAGGTTCTCCTGCACCTTCCATGCGGACCTTCAGACTATGGTCAAGCAGGTCTGGAATCTGGGCAGGGCCATTGCCAAGCAGCAACTTCAGATGGCCCTGGACCTCAGGGATTCATGCACCCGTTCAGTGGCAGCCACGGTTGCCATGCGCTGCAGGGCTTGGCTGAGACTTTCCACCTTCACGGCGGATACCCAGCACAAACTCACTGATGTTCCTTTCCTGGGCACTGATCTCTTCAGCCCAGGTGTGGATGGTCACCTTCAGCGAATCGAGCAGTGCAGTACTGCCTTGGACTCTGCTACTTCTGCTCAGGACACCCCTTGCACCAAGAAACAGCAGAAGAAGCCATTTCAGCACCCTGCTTCTGCAGCCAAGCAGCCCTCCGTCCAGGTTGGGCGGCAACAGCAGGCACTGGCTTGGTGCCTCCCCCCCGTCCCAAGTCTGGGCCTCCAGCGGCCCGCAGAGGTCAAGGTTCAGGCGGCATCAATCTGGACCTCTTCCTCCAAGCCTGCTAGTGATGGGATAGGGGTTGCTACCCTATTCCAAATCACGCCAGCTCTGGGTACTCCTTTGAGGGGTGGGGGGGGGGTCCGCCCACTTTCTTTCCACCTGGTCCGCTGTTACCACGGACAGGTGGGTTCTAGAAGTGGTCGGCCAGGGTCTGCCTCTGGAATTCAAGCAGTATCCTCCCAGCCGAGCCCTTGCCCCACGGGAAGAAAGGGTATCAGTCCACACTTGGTCGGCTCTGAGAGACGATATAGCCCAACTCCTCAAGGAGGCAGTGGCCCGAGTAACAGATCCCCTAGTTGACCCAGGGTTCATTTCCAGGTACTTCCTGGTCCCGAAGCAGACAGGGAGCTGGCGCCCCACTTTAGTTCTGCACGACCTGAACCAGTTTCTCAGGCCATGCACCTTCAGGATGGTAACTCTGTCCCAGATCATGCCATCCCTGGAGCAGAACATGTGGTTCTGCTCACTGGATCTCCAGGATGTGTTTTTCCATGTTCCAATCCATCCGTCTCATCAGAGGTTCCTCCATTTTCGAGCAGAGGGAACCCTTTATGAGTTCCAAGCCATGCCATTTGGCTTGTAATTGGCCCCACAGGTCTTCATCAAATGCATTGCAGTGGTGGCAGCACACCTCAGGCATCAGAATATACCCCTGCCTCGACGACTGGCTCTTAGTGGGTTCCACCCAGCAAGAGGTGGCGAGGTCCAGGGATCTGGCCCTCCAAACCTGCTCCCAGCGTGGCCTCCTGTTCAACAAGGCCAAGTCGGAGCTTGTGCCTTCACAGGTGATATGCTTCATCAGGGCAGAGATCAGCTCCTGCCGAGCCAGAGCCCTGCTCCCTGTGGTCAGGGTGGAGGTTCTCGCCTCCTTTGCTCAATCATTTCTGGTTGGGCACTTGCGCCTTGCCTGGAACTTTCTGTGCCTTCTGGGGTACATGGTGGCCTGTACCACCGTGATCCAATGGGCACAGTGGCATATGAGCCCCCTTCAATGAAAGCTGGCCGCCCAGTGGACTGAGCGCCTAGGTCATTTCGACCAACTCATCACTGTGACCCAGAAGATGTGGGATGCTCTCCAGTGGTGGACTGTCCTGGATCATCTGCAGGAAGGGATCCCATTTGTCCAACCAGAGCCGACGGTCGTCTTGACGACCGATGCGCCTCTCATGGGCTGGGGAGCCCACATGGGGGGCAACAGAGCCCATGGGTTCTGGAACCCCAAGGAATCATGATACCATACCATATCAACCTGTTGGAGCTCAGAACGATCAGACTGGCGCTGTCCACATTCACTCAGCAGCTTCGGGGTCAAGTGGTTCAAGTCCAGACTGACAACACCATGACCATATACTACCTTAGTAAACAGGGTAGTACGCACTCCCGACTGCTGTGCAGGGAAGCGCTCCACATCTGGACACTTATGAGCCGACTGGAGGCTGATCTCCTAGCCATCCATGTGGCAGGAGCCTCAAATCAACTGGCAGATGCCTTGAGCCGCATAGGTGAGACATCCCACAAGTGGTCTCTCCATCCAGAGGTAGCTCACAGCCTGTTCTCCCACTGGGGCAAACCGATGGTGGACCTGTTTGCCTCCAGGGAAGACACCAAGCTGAGGCTGTTTCATGCCTGCCCCCCCTTAGCAGGGCTTGCTGCAGGGGGAATGCCTTCTTGAGGCTGTGGACCCCAGGCCTCTCTTACCTCTTCCCTCGATCCACAGAGTACTTCTCAAGGTGAGGAGGGACAAGGCGCAGGTGATCCTGGTAGCCCCAGACTGGCCACGCCAGTTCTGATATCCACATCTCCTCGGGCTCCTGAGGCATCTTCCAGTACGCTCAGACCTGATCTCTGTCAGTCGGGAAGGTATTCCATCTAGACCTTCAGTCCCTGCACCTGACAGCCTGGTACCTGAACGGTTAGAGTTCCAGGCTTTGGGTCTCTCTTGAAGATGTACTCACAGTAGTGGAAGCATCCAGAAAAGAATCGACCAGAAGGTGTAATGTCTTCAAATGGAAAAGGTTTTCCATTTGGTGTCGGGGCAAGGGCCTGGACCCTCTGTCTCCTGTCCGGTGGCTAGCATCTTAAACTACCTTTGGTCTCTGTCCAGAGGGGGACTTCAACCCTTAAGGTGCACCTAGCAGCCATCTCTGCTTACCGGGCGCGGGCTAGTCAGCAGACAGTGGCACAGGAAAAGGTTGTCTGGCGCTTTTTCAAGGGCCTGGATCACACATCCCCTCCGGTGCGTGAACCTCCACCTCATGGGATTTACTGTTGGTTTTGGCTAAACTCATGGGCAAGCCATTTGAACTGATGCATAAGTGTGAGATGTCACACTTGTCGTGGAAGACCGCCTTCCTGGTGGCTATCACGTCAGCCAGAACACCTGAGGAGCTCCAGGTGCTCTTGGTGGAGTCTCCTTACCTGGTCTTCCACAGGGGCGAGGTTGTCCTGCACCCCCACCCGAAATTCCTTCCGAAGCTGGTGTCGGCAGTTCCACCTTAATCAGGTGTTGACTCTTTTTGTGCTCTACCCGAACTACACCTCGGATGCTGAGTACAGACTTCATACTCTGGACCCGAGACGAACTCTCCTTTTACAAGGAGAGAACTGCAGAAGTTCGTGGAGAGGTTTGCCAGCTGTTTGTCACGTATGCTGAAGCCGCACCTGGCAGACCTGCAACAAAGCGGACGATTGGCAGGTGGATCACTTCCTGCATTGGTCTGTGCTATAGGTTGGTGGGTAGGGAGCCTCCCGTAGGGCTAAGGTCTCATTCCACCTGCCATACTCCCACGTCGGTGGCTGCTTCCAGGGCCATCCCTTTCCAGGAAATCTGTCGGGCTGCTACCTGGAAGGCAGCAAACGCCTTCATCACCCATTACCACATCGACCTTTAGTCACGCTGGGATGCTGGTTTTGGGGCCTTAGTTCTCCAGTCTGTTTCCCAAGTAGGGGTTGTGCGCCTTGCCTCCCTCCTCCCAGAGAACTGCTTGGAGTCTGCCAAGAAGTGTGGATGAGCAACATATCCACGTCCCTAGAAAAACAAGTTACTCACCTGTAATAGTTCTAGGAGTGGTATATGTTGTTCATCCACATTGACCCACATGACCTCCCCAGCTGCGGCGCACAAACCTGGCTTCTAGGAGGCTAAGATCTGGCATCATTGGGCGGAGCTGAGGGTTATACCACCTGGTTGGGTGGGAGGAGCCAGTTTTAAGACCTACCGGCAAGAATTAAAGGGGAACGGGACATGCCAACAAGTGTGGATGAACAACATATACCACTCCTAGAACTACCGTTACAGGTGAGTAACCTGTTTTTTTCTGTCTCTCCTTCCTCCTGAACAAAGAAACAAGCTCCCAGTTGACTTAAGAGAAATGCCCTCAGTAGACTACATGACAAATTCTCCAGGCAATGGGAATTTCATTAATATACCTGCTCCCAAAAAAAGCCCAGGTTCCACTTACAGTGCCCAAAGAGGAGGTTGAAATGTACTATAAAGAGGAGGAAGGGACAACCCATAAAACCCGAACAGTAATTTGGCTCTCCTAGGCTTTCAAAGTACTACACTATTCACTATACCTCTGTAAGGCATGTGGTAAACACCCTCTGCATCTCCTTCCATGAAACTGAGGATGAAGAGGAAGTAGAGTTCATGGATATGATGGGATTAGCCCCCACAAGGAGGTTGCTGCTTCCCATTCACAAATCCATCACGAAAGCAGCAGTCATGTCTGCACCCACCTCAGCCACTGACAAGAACATTGAGAAAAAATGTCACTTAGACCAGACCCTGAGTACCTGTAGTCCCACCCTGGTCATGAGGGAGTGGTCCAAGACTGCCACCTGTGATAAGGCCATAGTGCCCCAGTTCTCCCAGCCTCCTGAGAAGGATTCCAGGAAACTGGATAGTATGGCCAAAAAAAGCCTACATGTCTGCTTCCCTGCTTCCAAGGCTGGCACCTTACTTGGCTTACACAGCTCGGTACTAGAAAGCCACTCCATGCTGGCACTGAGTGAAAAAGCTGCTGGTGACATGGCATAGGACATGGCTGATACAGCCAGCTCAGCCTTGGATGCTACAAAGTACCCGCTCCATGTGGCAGTGGACACAAATGACACTGTCTCTAGGATTGTGGCCCATGCAGTGTCTTTAAGAAGGTATGCCTGGCTTAGAACTATTTTATTATTTATTACATTTTGTTAACTGGCTAGGCCCGCTGAGCCCTGAAGGTCCCGTTTTCTGAAGCGTCCCGGAATTAGTTACATAAAGCAAGGCATATACAGTCGTGGCCAAAAATATTGGCGCCCTTGCAGTTTTTTCTAATAATGCACTATTCCTTCCAGAAAATTGTTGAAATTAAAAAATATTTTGGTATCCACATATGTATGTCTTTGGTTTGCAGTGGAATAAAACACAAAAAGCAGAAAAATTTGCTAAGTCTTAGCTTATTCCACACAGGAATCCTTAAATGGCCCGGACAAAATTATTGGCACCTTTTAGAAGTAGTTAGAAAGAATTAGATTTCAAGCAAGTGATTCTCCTTCACTTTGGAATTGAACTAACCTGTGTTGAGTTGCAGGTGCCTGCAATATAAAAATCACTCATTCAGCCAGTTTGAATAGAGAAAAGGACTAATTCTCCCTGTTTTGTGTCACTGTGCGTATCGCATTGAGCATGGAGAAAAGAAAGACAGCCAGAGAATTGTCTGAGGAGGTCAGACAGAAGATTGTAGCCAAGCATGGACAATCTCAAGGCTACAAATCAATCTCCAGAGACCTTGATCTTCCTGTTTCCACCATACGTAATGTTATCAGGATGTTTAAGGCCCATGGCACTGTAGCCAACCTCCCTGGATGTGGCCGCAAGAGAAAACTTGATCGAAGATTGCAGCGCAGGATTATTCGAATGGTGGACAAAGCACCTCGAACAACTGCCAAACAGATTCAAGCTGACCTTCAGACACAAGGTACGACAGTTTCAACTTGCACCATCCGTCGCCAACTCAATGAAAGGGGGTTATATCGTAGGAGGCCCAGGAGGACCCCACTGCTGAGAGAGAGACATAAGAAAGCCCAACTGGGGTTTGCCAAAACACACCTGAACAAGCCAAAATCCTTCTGGGAGAATGTCCTGTGGACAGATGAGACCAAATTAGAGCTTTTTGGTAAAGCACATCATCTCTGTGTTTACAGAAAACAAAATGAAGCCTTCAAAGAAAAGAACACCTTCCCTACAGTCAAACATGGAGGAGGTTCAGTGATGTTTTGGGGTTGCTGTGCTGCCTCTGGCACTGGGTGCCTTGAACGTGTGCATGGCATCATGAAATCTGGAGATTACCAGGCCATTTTGGAGCGCAATGTTGAACCCAGTGTCAGAAAGCTGGGTCTCCGTCGAAGGTCATGTGTCTTCCAGCAGGACAGTGACCCCAAACACACTTCAAAAAGGCCCCAGGAATGGTTCAGGACAAGACCCTGGACTGTTCTGAAGTGGCCAGCAATGAGTCCAGATCTAAATCCCATTGAAAACAGCAGTTGGGAGAAGGCACCCTTCAAATCCGGGAGAACTGGAGCAGTTTGCACAAGCAGAGTGGGACAAACTGCCAGTAGAGAGGTGCAGGAAGCTCATCCATGGCTATAGGAAGTGGTTGATTGCAGTTATTTTGACCAAAGGCTGTACTACTAAATATTAAGTCTAGGTTGTCAATTTTGTCAATGCCATTTTTTTCATTTTCTGATTTAAAAGGATATATTAAATTCTGAATCGAAAACAAAGGTTCTGTAATATTAACAGAGAAATAAAGAATTGTGGAGACCAAATACTGCATTGTTAATTTCAACTTATGTTTAGAGGAAATTGTGAGTTATTTGAAAAAGTGCAAGGGTGCCAGTATTTTTGGCCACAACTGTACATACAAGTTGTACACTACAGGACATATCATACAGGATTACAAAGACAGTATACGGTTTTCACAGTAGAAAAAAGTTATTTACAGCAAGTTTACCCAATTCAACAATAGTAGCTGAAGGATATCAGGCATGAGAAAAAAGTGGTGAATGGCTTATGGCATTAGCCTTTGCAGCAATCCATAGAACAGGATGTAGGTAAGCTAGCCTTAGGGGCAGGAGCAGTGACTGGCATTTATCCCTGGACACGTAGGCAAAAGCTACGGATTTTCCTTTTGAAAGGAATTCTCTATTTGTTAGCAAGACAGAAGCTTACTTGAAAAAGGTAGATGAGTACAAAACCACTTGCAGGAGCAATACTGAAAAAGAAAAGGCCTTGTGTCCTTACAGGCCTTATGGAAGGGGAGCTCTTCAGCTGTCTCCTTCCGGAACTAAAATTCTGTCCCTCTACAAATGCCTTCAAATGCAATATCAGGAGACATTTCTCTCCCACCTGCACCTGCTCACAGCCCTAATCTGGCTTCCCTTCTGTACTCTCTTCCCCTCACTCTTTGGTTATCTACCTCAGGCACTTACCCTCTCTTTCTAGCACTTGTAGTATTGTTAATCCACCTAGGCTAGGTTTTAGATTGCATTTAAATTTTTTGTTTCCCACTGTTATATTATTGTTAAACCCTCACTGAATGCTTACTGTCACCTTGTATTTAATTCACCAAGGCTAGTTCATGGTTTGCCCTTTAGTTTATATTATAATTTTATGTACCATTGTATTAACTCTCGCTGTTAGTTAAATGTTTTACCTTGTCATGTCTCATGATCGTTGGATATAACTGGATGTTGTATGCTCACATGCCTTTCCAATATAACCAGTAAAAAATTAAATGAGGCAGTGGTAAGGGATATTTTGCTCATGCTTACGGGTTTTTTTTTTTGTTTTGTTTTTTGAGTACTCTCCACAAAGTGGTTACTATAGGGGCAAGGGCAGAAGGGGCACTAGGCGTGCAGATGCAACTCCAGCTCCTAAGCCGAAGCAGAAACAAACCCCCTGACAACTCTGACCAGGTCACCCTTCCATTGCCAGTGAGGTGAAGACTGGCTCACTCCCAGGAATGGTCAAGTCACCACAGATAAAAGGATACTGGAATTATTGGGTCACAGTTTGTCCCTGCAGTACGCCCTAAACTGCAGAACCCAAAGGTTTTTCAGACTGACACCCAAACAGAAAAAATTCTGTTTGAGTTGGAAGTACAGAAATTACTGCAAGCAGATGCACTGGAAAAAGTACCTGCCACTCAGTGGGGCGTGGGCCTTCTCTCCAGATACTTTGACCCACAAGAAAAATGGGGAGTGGTGCCCCATTTTAGACCTGAGGTATTTGAACAAACATTTACATAAAACAATTCAGACTAGTAACACTGGGCTGAGGAATACCACTTACTAACATACTAACATGCCAGCAGAATAGGCCTAACGGTCTTTCGAGTCTGCTCGATTGGTCAACCCCCACCCTGGGTGCTGACCTTGCTGCCCCCCTCTCCTTCTCTGGCTTCTCCCTTCCCAGTTCCGGATATTCTTGCTGCATTGGATTTTGCTTCCAGAACCCTTCCCCTGTACCTGTCCCAGCCCCTCTTGAACCCCTCCACCATCTCTGCCTCCACCAGCCCCCTAGGCAGTGCATTCCATGGCTCCACCACCCTCTCAGTGAAGTAGCACCTCCTCCTTTCTCCCCTGAATCTCCCCCACCTCCAGCTTCCACCCATGCCCTCTAGTGGCCCCCTCCTCCTTCCTTCGAAGTACCCTGACTGTTCCTCCCCTATTTACCCTCTTCATGTACTTGAAGACCTCTATCATGTCCCCCCGGTCCCTTCTCTCTTCCAATGTGTACATATTTAGCTCTTTGAGCCTCTCCTCATAGGTCCTGTCCCCCAAGCCCCAAATCATTTTGGTTGACCTCCTCTGGACCCTCTCCAGGAGTTTAATGTCTCTCTCTAAGTGTGGCCTCCAAAACTGCACGCAGTACTCAAGGTGTGGCCTCACCAAGCAGTTATACAGAGGGAGCATCACTTCCCTCCTTCTGGAGGTGATCCCCCTAGCGATGCATCCCCGCATCCTGTTGGGCCTTGGCTGCCGCCCTCCTACAAGTCTGAGTTGTTCATCTTGACATCCACCACCACCCCCAGGTCCCTCTCAGCCATCGAGACTTGGCATTCCCCCCAGGTGTACATGGCCCAGGTTTCTGGACCGGGTGGAGTACCTTGCATTTTCCTGCATTGAACCTCAGCTTCCACTTTCTAGACCATCCTTCCAGAGCCTTCAGGTCCCCCTGTAGGGCCACCCTCCACTCCTCCCCATCCACCACCGCCCCCAGTTTTGAGTCATCCGAAAAGAGACTCATCTCACTCCTGATTCCTGTCCTTATGTCAGAGACATAGGCGTTGAACAGGAGGGGCCCAAGGACTGATCCCTGTGGGACCTCACTAATGACCCTCTTTGGGGATGAGACTGTCCCGCCAACTACTACCCTCTGGGTCCGGTCCTGGAGCCAATTGCCTATCCATCTGATCATCTGGTTCCCCACCCCCATTTCTCCCAGCTTATCCAACAGGCCCACGTGAGGAACAGAGTCAAATGCCTTGCTGAAGTCTAGAAAGAGGACGTCCGCTGGTCTACCCAGGTCCAAGACACTCGTCACCCAGTCATAGAACTCCACAAGGTTTGTCTTGACATGATTTCCCCGAGACGAATCCATGCTGTCTATCGTCCAGGCACCCTGACTTTTCCAGGTCCCCCCTAGGCTCTCCTTGACAATGCCCTCCATCACCTTGCCCACCACCGATGTCAGGCTGACAGGCCTGTAGTTCCCTGCCACCTCCCTTGATCCCCCCTTGTGGATAGGCACTATATGCGCCACCTTCCAGTCCTGGGGCACCCACCCTATCCTCAGAGAGATGGTGAAAAGCTCCGCCAGGACATACGCAAGATCTTACTTCGAGATACAGCTCTTGCAGCAGGTTACACCATTAGGATTGAAGCCGGCAGGCGCCAGGACCCCACGGAAGATTTCTAGCTAGCTATCTTCAGCGGGGACCGCCCCCGACGTCGGTCCCGCCTCCGACGTCAGGCGTGGTACATAAGGGGGCGGTCCCGCCAGAATCCCCAGTTCTTTCCCGCCGTCAAACTTGCATGCCTCGACCCTTCGGTCTCAGTCTAGCGCGCGACGCGTGGTTGTTGAACTTCCTACGAGAATTTGCTTCACTTCGAAGAATTTCCTTTGCTGATGTCCTCTCCGACCTCCGGGCATACATCAAAGTGTGCTTGCGGGAAACAGATCCCCTTCAAGGACCCTCATACGGCTTGCGTTCGGTGCCTGGGCCCAGAGCACGACACCCAGGCCTGCTCCCTCTGCCAGGGATTTAATAGCCGCACCAGGATCCGGTGACAGAAGGCTCTTCAGGCGTTCCTCCTCGAAGAAAAACTTAGAGCCATGTCCTCTAAAGGGGAATCCTCCCATAAGCACGCAGAAAAGAAGAGAAGGGAGAAGGACCCTTCTAGGTCTCCGACTCGGGCCTCCGGGTCCCGCAGCTCCGGATCTAGGTCGGACCGGTCCCCGTCCAGGGCGTCTTCCCTCCCCCTGGCTGCGGTGGCTGTTTCTAGGTCTTCTCATGCCCCTACCGCCAGGCCGTCGTCGTCCTCCACCCCTTAAGGCCGTGGCGAAGTCCGGGGAGCGTCATCATATCGCCACAAGTCGGGCTCCCGCTCGTCGGTACCCGACGCCCGGTCCTCTTCGGTGCCTCCCAGGAAGACCCTTGAGCTCACCCCTCTGAAGAGGCTGGCAGACCCGACGCCGGCTCGACCTCCGTCGGCCGTTCGTCACCACTCCTCAGAGCCGTCGTCGGCCGTCAGACCGTCGTCGGCTAAGTCTTCACATCGGACGTCGGTTGGGGGACCGACGTCCGCAGTGCCTGAGAAGAGGGCTTCTGCGCCTCCGTCCGTCGTCGGGCAGGAGTCTCTTATGGAGGAAGACCTGACGCAGCCCGAGGACCAGACGGGCGATCCCGGCCTCGCACAGTCTCCCAGGGCTCCCTTGCCGCGCCCGAGGCCTCTGCGGAGCCGTCGCCGGGACCCGACGTCTGACCCTCGGCGTCTGAGCCGGCATTGGGATCGTCTCTTGCGGATGTAAAGGATCTCTTTACATACTGGTGGGACACCATTAAAGACGTGGCACCCACCGCTCTTCCCCCTCCTCCGGCTCCGGCCCCCCCTTCACCTGTGGGGTCGGCTGCCCGCTCTATCCCTAGGGAGTCCAGATCCCCTCCCAGGGCTCGGCATACAAAGAGGAGACCTCCGTCAAGATGATCTTCTTCTGGATCACCCAGCCCCAAGAGATCCAGGAGACGCCGACGTTCGCCGTCGACGGAGGACACGGGATCTGTTTACTCCACTTCAAGATCCCCATCTCCAATCTCAGTCCCTTCTCCGGACCCACGTGAGACACCACGGTCTCCTCCGGATGACCCCTCGTTCATGGATATCTTACGCCATATCCAGGAGAACATGGGGTGGGAAGCTGAGGAATTAGACCCCGAAAGATTGCGCCTGGCTAAGTATCTTCGGCAGAAGGACCCCAAGCCTGTGGTGGTGCCACCCTTGGTGGACACTTTTGTGGATGTCACCAAGGCCGTGTGGAAGCGTCCACATTCGTTACCGGCAGTGCCGAAGAAAGCTGACCGTCTATACAAGGCTCCTAGGGAGGACCAGTATTTGACGCAACATCCTCTGGCCGATTCTCTGGTCATAACAGCCTCACATGACCGGTCCCAAAGGCCGCAGCATTTGAGCACCCTGCCACGGACCCAGAATCCAAGCAGTTGGATTCTCTGGGCAGCGCGCGTATGCATCCAGTACCTGTGCCATCAGATCCTTAAATTATCTGACCCACATGGTTCAATTTCAGAATGCCCTGTGGGAACAGGGTCTGGAGGTAGCCGAAAAGCTACCCGAAGGTGAGCAGAAGGAGGAGATGCTCTAGCTCCTTCGCACTGGTTCAGACGTGGGGACCCAGGTGCTTAGAGCGTGTGATTCCGCGGACTCTTGACCAAGCGGAAGCTTGGGCGTTAGTCTCGGAGACACTCATGGCTCCGTGTCTCGGCTTCACCCCGGACGTCCAGAAGAACATTATGGACGCCCCTTTCGAGGGAGATGTATTGTTTGTTAATCCTTTGGAGAATATTACCAAACTCCAAGAGGCTGGAAAGGCGGTGAGGTCGGTCCAAGCAATGTACCGGCCTAGGCTTGGTTCCTTTCATAGGCACCAAGGCCGTTTCCGTGGGCGGACACAGAGGCAACAACCCGCTCCGCCACACAACAGAGGGCTCTGGTTTCCGCAGAACCCAGGGTAAGCAGCCCGCCAGCAGAGGTCAACGCACCCCTAAGGCGACCCAGCCAGCGGGCCCGTCTGCCACCACAGCATGACGCCTTTCCGGCCCCCGCCCCTCAGGATCAATGGGATGTTATGGTCGGGGGTCGCATTGCGAACTTCCTGCCGGGATGGCAGGCAATCACCACCGACAGGTGGGTTCTTCAGTTGGTCAGCGTCGGCCACTTTTTAGAGTTTCGGAAAAGCCACCCTCGAGGCCTCCTCTGCTCTCCCGGTATTCGGGTCAGCACGGCGCCTTAATTTGGCAAGAAGTGCTCGGCTCTAAACAAGGCGATGAGAGTACGCCCGGGGAAACCAGAGAGGACTAGGGTATTCTCACTTCTTCCTGGTTCCCCAAGAAAACAGGGACCTCCGTCCGATTCTGGACCTAAGCGACCTCAACATGTCGATCGCACCACAAGAGATTCCGCATGGTGACCCTTCGACCCTTATCCCCATGCTAAAGCAAGGCGCCTATTTAGCGTCCTTAGACATGCAGGATGCCTACCTGCATATCCCCATAGCTCAAGCGCATCAGAGGTTCCTGCGCTTCGAGTTTCTAGGCCACCATTTTCAGTTCCGGGCTCTCCCTTTCGGACTGTCATCCGCTCCAAGGGTCTTTACCAAATGCATGGCAGTCGTGGCAGCATCTCTGAGGAAAGGGCCACTATGTGTTCCTGTACCTCGACGATTGGCTTCTCATGGCCGCCTCCAGCGAGGCGCTTCTGCTCGCAATCCAGGACACCCAAGGCCTATTTGGATCACTGGGCATTCTTATAAATCAAGAGAAGTCCTTCTTGGTACCGTCGCAAAACCTGCAGTTCATAGGAGCAGTGCTGGACACGGTCCAGGGAAGAGCTTTTCTTCCGGCCGACAGGGCGGAACGCATCAGGTCCCTCATAGGGGACTTATCGACGAACCAGACCATACCAGCCAGGTCGGTCCTTCGCCTGCTCGGACACATGGCTGCGGCCATTCCCACAGTCCCTCTCGCGCGTCTCCACATGCGAATAACGCAGTGGATGCTCAAGGCGCAGTGGGATCAGAGGCGAGACCATTTGCAGCATCCAGTCAGGATCACAAAATCCGTGATTCGAGACTGGCAATGGTGGTTAGCCCCCGGGTCACTCTCCAAAGGTGTCCCATTTGCAGCGCCGTCCCCAGAGATAACCCTTACCACGGACGCTTCGGGTCTCGGGTGTGGAGCACACCTAGACGGGGTGAAGTCTCAGGGTGCATGGACACCGTTGGAGGCTCATCTCCATATCAACGTCCTAGAGATGAGGGCGGTCCTCTATGCACTTCAGGCTTTTCAGTCCATAATTCCGCCGTGCACTATCCTGCTTGAGACGGACAACACGGCGGTGATGTATTATCTCAACAAACAAGGAGGCGCACACTCTTACCCCCTTTGCAGGGAGGCCATGAGAGTGTGGGATTGGGTAATCGGACACGGCGCAAACCTGATCGCTGTACACGTTCCCGGGGTGGACAACACGATCGCAGATGGCCTGAGTCGCTCCCAGGCCAGAGTCCACGAGTGGGAACTTCTTCAGGAGGTGGCAGAGGATCTGTTCCTTCGATGGGGAACTCCAGAGTTGGACTTGTTCGCATCCCCATCCAACGCAAAACTGCCCAATTTTTGCTCGCTAGATCCAGGGCCTGGTGTTTTCTGGTGAGACGCGTTGTCCCTCTCCTGGGTGAACAGATTCCTTTATACCTTCCCTCCCTTCCCGTTGATCCAGAGAGTTCTTCTCAAGCTGTGCAGGGAGCATGCACGAATGATTCTGGTGGCTCTGTTTTGGCCCAGACAGATATGGTTCCCCTTGCTGGCACAGCTATCTCGGGAACCCCCGCTCCCGTTGCCGCTGAGCTCCCACCTACTGTCTCAGGAAAGAGGTTCATTGCTTCATCCGGATCTCCGCTCTTTGAACCTGCATGCATGGCTCCTAGAGATATAGCCATTTTGCGACACGGGGTCTCGCAAGAGGTTGCTGAGGTTCTCTCCGCAGCCAGAAAGCCAGCAACGCATGCTACATACGCCATGAAGTGGCGTCGTTTTTGTCTATGGTCACGGGCTCGTGACCTTTCCCCTTTAGGTTGTCCCGTTGGAGTGGTTTTAGACTACCTCCTTTCTCTATTCCATTCAGGGCTAGCCTACTCCTCTATTAAAGTGCACCTTTGTGCTATTTTGGCCTACCACCTGCCGGTGGGGCACCGTACTATTGCTCAGCTTGACGCTTCTCGGGAGTTTCTTAGAGGAGTGTTGTACCTTAGGCCTCCCATTAGGGACCTAGTGCCTCCGTGGGATCTACTCTTTGTCCTGGAACGACTTGCGCTCCCTCCCTTTGAGCCTGCCGCGGATTGTGAGCTACGTTTTCTGTCGTGGAAGACGTTATTTTTGGTTGCCGTTACTTCAGCCAGAAGGATTTCTGAGCTTCACGCTCTCATGTGCAAAGAGCCCTATTTGGTTTTCCACTGGGACAGAGTATCTCTGCGGACGAACCCAAAGTTTTTGCCTAAGGTGGTTTCGACACTTACTTTGAATCAGGATATTGACCTTCCGGTCTACTTCCCGAGTTATTCTAACAGAGGAAAGGCTTTGCTCCACACTCTGGACGTTCACCGCAGCCTGAGGTATTACCTCAACAGAACTAAACCCTTTCGGGCTTCTGACCAGCTTTTTGTCTCTTTTTCTCAGAGGATGACAGGCCAGCCGGTGTCTAAACAGTCTTTGTCCCGCTGGCTTGTCCAGTGTATTTCGCACTGTTACCAGATTAAACAAAAGCCCCTCCCGGGTTCCATCCGGGGTCATTCTACCAGGGGTGTGGCCACCTCCTTTGCAGCGCTCAGGAACGTCTCTATTTCAGCTGTTTGCGCTGCAGCTACTTGGAGCTCTGTGCATACCTTTATCAGGCATTACAGTCTGGACATAGCCTCTAGGCGTAGAGCCGGTTTCGGCCTAGCGGTGTTGCAAGGTCTCTTGTCCTGAGTCGGGGCTTGGATTGGTTTTTTCTCTTATCTCTCTGCCTCTTCCGGATCTTCTGGTAAGCGTTACTGCTTGGGAATCAGTCCTAATGGTGTAACCTGCTGCAAGAGCTGTATCTCGAAGTAAGATAGTACAGTTACGTAAGAACTTACCGTAACAGTAGATCTTCGTGAACAGCTCTTGCAGCAGGTACCTTCCCGGCCACCTTTCCCCCTTAGAGGAGGTATGGCTCCGTTTAAAAAAAAAAAAGGGGAGAGGAAAACGAAGAAACCCAAAAGAAAGGTGTAGTGATAGAATTAGACAGAGAAATAGAAGGAAATGCTCCTGTCGGGATTTTATCCTTTATTGCCTTCTGACGGCGGATCCTCGGTCTCCCCTTCTGATGTCATCTTGCGGCCGGGAGTCTCCGGCGGGAGAACTGGGGATTCTGGCGGGACCGCCCCCTTATGTACCACGCCTGACGGAGGCGGGATCGACGTCAGCGGTCCCGCTGAAGATAGCTATGCTTGTGGGGTCCTGGCGCCTGCCGGCTTCAATCCTAATGGTGTAACCTGCTGCAAGAGCTGTTCTCGAAGATCTACTGTTACGGTAAGTTCTTACGTAACTGTACTTTCCTTCAGCAGTCTGTGATGTAATTTATCCGGCCCCGGTGCTTTCTCCATCTTAAGGGACCTGAGGACTTCCCTCACTCTCTCTGCTGTGATTTCCACTTCCAGTATCTCTTCTCCCTGCTTAGCCCTCCCCCCTCATGCCAGTGATGCCTCCCACTTCGGCAGATTGGATACTGGCTGGGGTTGCTGGATCTAAAAAAAAACACCTACTTTTCACATACCAGTCCGGTCCAGTCGCAGAAGATCTTACTTCGAGATACAGCTCTTGCAGCAGGTTACACCATTAGGACTGTGGCCGGTAGGCGTCAGGACCCCACGGAAATCTTCTAGCTAGCAGTCTTCCAACGGGGACCGCCTTCGACGTCTGTCCTGCCCCCGATGTCAGACGTCGTACATAAGGAGGCAGTCCCACCAGATTCCCCAGTTCTTTCCCGCCGTCGACTTGCATGTCTCGACCCTTCGGTTCGTTTCTAGCGCATAACGCCTGGTTAAGTTCTTCCGTTAGGAAAAAGTTTGTTTCTTCTGCATAGTTGCTGTCTGATGTCCTCCCCTACCTCCGTGGAAGGCCATCCATCCAAGTGCGCCTGCAGGAAGCAAATCCCGTTCAAAGACCTGCATTCGGCCTGTGTCCGGTGCCTAGGCCCAGACCACGACACCTGGGCCTGTTCCTTCTGCCAGGGGTTCAACAGATGGACCCGGATCTGTCGCCAGAAGGCCTTACAGGTGTTCCTGCTCGAGGAAAAGATTAAAACCATGGACGTAGCCTCTAAGGGGGAATCTTTGGACAAGGTCCGGAGGCACCTTGAGAAGCATAGGGAGAGGGTGAGATCCAAGTCTCCGCCTAGGGCCTCGGACTCCCGTAGCTCCGACTCCTGGTCTGACCGCTCTCCTTCCCGGGCCCGCTCTCAGCCTCCCCCTGTAGCGGTGAAGACTCCTTCGGGTTTCTCCTCTCTTCCTCAGGCCAAGACCTCCAGGCCCTCCGCTTCTTCGGCTTCCAAGGCCCCGTCGAGGTCGGGGGACCGCCATCACCACCGCAAATCCGGTTCCCGCCATTTGGAACCCGACGCCAGGTCAGTCTCTTTGCCTCCTCCTCCCCAGCGGAAAACCAAAGAGCTGACTTCACTTAAGAGATCGTCGGATCCGACGCCAGCCCACCTGACGTCGGCCAAGCACCACCGGTCCAGAGAACCGACGACCGCCAAATGTCCGTCGCCCGGTTGACCCCACGCGCCGGGGACAGACATCCGCACTCTACAGAGAGGAGAACCCTACTTCACCACCGACATCGGGTCAGGAGGCGATACACGGAGGAGGAGCTGACCCAGCCCGAGGACCAGACGGGTGAACCCGGTCCTGTCGCACCCCCAGGGAACCCTCTCCGGAACCTGAGACCCCTGGGGAGCCAACGCCGGAACCAGACGACCGTCCATTGGCGCCCGGTCCGTCGTCGGGCCTCAGCATATCCGAAGTCAAGGAGTTGTTCACTTACTGGTGGGATACCATAAAAAGGGATGTGGTTCCCACACCTCCTCCTCTTCCTCCTCCTTCACCTGTGACTCCACCGGCCCCCGTCTCCCCCCAGGAGCCTACGGATCCTCCTGGGGTAGACCAGAAAAAAGGAGACCTCCGTCCAGATCCTCTTCAGGGTCACCCAGCCCAAAGTGACCCAGAAGATGCCGTCAGTCGCCTTCGGAGGACACGGGATCGGACTTCTCGGACGGATCCAGATCCCCCTCTCTGATCAACGTCCCTTCTCCGGTCCCACATGAGCTTCCAAGATCTCCTCCGTATGACCCATCGTTCTCAGAGATTGAGGCATATCCAGGAGAACATGGGTTGGGACGCAGAGGAACTAGACCCCGAGAGATTACGCCTTGCCAGATATCTTCGGCAAAAAGATCCAAAGCCTGTGGTGGTGCCACCCTTGGTGGACACATTCGTGGACATCACCAAGGCAGTGTGGAAACGTCCGCACTTGCTTCCGGCGATGCCGAAGAAAGCAGACCGCCTGTACAAGGCCCCTAGGGAGGACCAGTACTTGGCATCACACCCTCTGGCCGATTCTCTGGTCATTACATTCTCTCATGACCGGTCCCAGAGGCCGCAACATTTGAGCACCCTGCCACCGGACCCAGAGTCCAAGCAACTGGACGCTATGGGCAGGCGCATGTATGCATCCGCTACCTGCGCCATCAGATCCCTCAACTACTTAACCCACATGGTACAGTCCCAGAACGCCTTTTGGAAGCAGGGACTGGATCTGGTGGAAAAGATGCCAGAAGGTGAGCAGAAGGAGGAGTTGCTACAACTCCTTCGCACGGGTTCGGACGTGGGAACCCAGGTGCTGCGAGCCGCGTATGATTCCATGGACTCCTCGGCCAGAGCGGCAGCTTCAGGCGTATGCCTCCGGATTCACCCCGGACGTCCAGAACATCATCCTGGACGCCTCGTTTCATGGAGAAGTTCTTTTTGGTGAGTCCTCAGAGAAGGTCCTCACCAAACTTCAAGAGTCCGGGAAGGCGGTGTGGTCTGTCCAGGCTATGTACAGACCCAAGCTTAGTTCCTTTCGTAGGAACCAAAGCCGTTTTCGAGGCCGGATGCAGAGACGGCAGTCCCGCGCCGGCCCACAACAGAGGGGCTCCTTCTCCCGCAGAGCCCAGGGGAAGTCTTCTGCGGGCCGAAGCCAGCGACCAGCTAAGCCGGCCCATCCCGCTGGACCCTCAGCCGCCACAGCATGACTCCTTCCCGGCCCCCGCCTCTCAGGATCAACGGGGCACTAAGGTCGGGGGGCCGCAATGCGGACCACCTGCCAGGGTGGCAGTGCATAACCACCGACAGGTGGGTTCTTCAGTTGGTCGAAAGAGGCCACCTTATAGAATTCGCAGACAAGCCACCCACAAGGCCTCCTCTGCTCTCCCGTTACTCGGGTCAGCACAGATCACTCATCAGGCAAGGGGTACTCACGCTCCTCCAAAAGGAAGCGGTGGAGTATGTCCCAGAGAACCAGATAGGATCCGGATACTATTCCCACTTTTCTGGTTCCGAAGAAAACGGGATCTCCATCCAATCGTGGACCTCAGCGACCTCAACATGTCGGTCGCCTACAAACGTTTTCGCATGGTGACCCTCCAAGGACTCATTCTCATGCTGAAAAAGGACGCCTTCTTAGCGTCCCTGGACATGCAGGACACCTACCTGCACATCCCAGCAGCTCAAGCGCACAGGAGGTTCCTGCTCTTCGAGTTTCTTGGCCACCACTTTCAGTTCCGGGCTCTTCCGTTCGGACGGTCTTCGGCCCCCAGGGTCTTTACCAAGTGCATGGCAGTCGTGGCGGCGTCTCTAAGGAGACAGGGCCACTACGTGTTCCCGTACCTGAACCACTGGCTTCTCATGTCCGCCTCCAAAGAGGCGCTGTTGCTGGCTATTCAGAGCACCCAGGATCTGTTCCAATCTCTGGGCATTCTTATCAACTACGAGAAGTCCCTCCTCGTACCGTCACAGAAGCTGCAGTTTATAGGCGCAGTTCTGGACACTGTCCAAGGGAAGGCCTTTCTTCCTGACGAAAGAGCGGAACACGTCAGATCCCTCATCAGGGATCTCTTGGCGAAAAAGACTGTCCCCGCCAGGTTGGTCCTTCGCTTGCTCGGACACATGGCTGTGGCCATTCCAACCATCCCTTTGGCAAGGCTCCACATGAAGGTAACTCAGTGGATGCTCAAGGTGCAGTGGGACCAAAGGCAAGACCACATGCAGCATCCGGTCAGAATCACGAATGCTGTGATTCGAGACTGGCAATGGTGGCTAGACCCAGGGACACTTTCTGCGGGTGTCCCGTTTACAGCGCCGTCCCCGGAGGCAATCCTCTCCACAGACGCCTCAGGGCTGGGGTGGGAAGTGCACCTGAACGGGGTGAGGTCCCAGGGAACATGGACCCCTCAGGAAGCCCACCTCCACATCAACGTGCTGGAGATGAGGGTGGTCCTTTACGCCCTGCAGACCTTTCAGTCAGAAATCCCATCAAGTACTCTTCTGCCTCAGACAGACAACAAGGCGGTGATGTATTACCTCAACAAACAAGGAGGCACACACTCTTACCCCCTTTGCAGGGAAGCTATGAGGGTGTGGGATTGGGTAATCCGACACGGCGGGAGCCTGATTGCAGTTCATGTTCCCGGAGTGGACAACACAATCGCAGATGGCCTGAGTTGTTCCCAGGTCAGAGTTCACGAGTGGGAACTTCTTCAGGAGGTAGCAGAGGATCTGTTTCTTCGATGGGGCACTCCAGAGTTGGACTTATTCGCTTCCCCATCCAATGCAAAACTGCCCAATTTTTGCTCGCTAGATCCAGGGCCTGGTGTTTTCTGGCGAGACGCGTTGTCCCTCTCCTGGGCGGACAGATTCCTCTAAGCTTTCCCTCCCTTCCCGTTGTTCCAGAGAGGAGTTCTCAAACTGCGCAGGGAGCATGCAACAATGATCCTAGTGGCGCCTTTCTGACCCAGGCAGATCTGGTTCCCCCTGCTGATGCAATTGTCCCGGGAACCTCCAATTCCGTTGCCTTTCAGCTCCCATCTGTTGTCTCAGGAGGAGGGTTCACTAGTCCACCCGGACTTACGCTCACTGAACCTGCATGCCTGGCTCCTAGAGACATAGCCATTATGCGACACGGGGTCTCGCAAAAGGTTGCGGAAGTCCTTTCCGTGGCCAGAAAACTGGCAATGCATGTGACGTACGCCATGAAATGGCGCCGTTTTTGCTTGTGGTCGCAAGCACGCGGCCTTTCCCTTTAGATTGCCCAGTGAAAGGGGTGCTGGAATACCTGCTTTCCCTATTCCATTCGGGTCTCGCCTACTCCTCCATTAAAGTGCACCTCTGCGCGATCTCTGCCAACCACTTCCCGGTAGGACAGCATACAGTGGCACAGCTTGATGCCTCTCGAGACTTCCTGAGAGGGGTGTTACTCCTTAGGCCACCCATCAAGGATCCCGTTCCTCCTTGGGACTTGCTCTTTGTCCTGGAACAACTCACGCGTCCTCCCTTTGAACCTGCTGCAGATTGCGAGCTGCATTTTCTGTCGTGGAAAACGTTACTTTTAGTTGCTGTCACGTCAGCAAGGAGAGTTTCCGAGCTTCATGCTCATGTGCGAGGAGCCTTATTTAATTTTCCACCAGGACAGAGTGTCTCTGAGGACGAATTCTAAATTCCTGTCTAAGGTGGTCTCTACCCTCACTCTCAACCAGGACATCAGTCTGCCTGTGTACTTTCCCAAGTACTCCAATAGAGAGGCGTTACTTCACACCCTGCATGTTCACCGCTCCTTAAGGTACTACCTGAACAGAACTAAACAGCTTCGTAAGTCGGAGCAACTATTCGTTTCCTTCGCTGAGAGGATGCTGGTCTATCCAGTCTCATAGCAGACCCTTTCTCGCTGGCTTGTCCAGTGTATTTCATTTTGCTACAACAGCAAACAGAAGCCCCTCCCGGGTACAGTCCGGGGCCACTCGACAAGGGGGCTGGCCACCTCCTTTGCAGCACTGCGCTACGTCTCCACCTCTGCCATTTGTGCTGCAGCTACTTGGAGCTCTGTGCACACATGTATTAGGCCCTATAGCCTGGATATTACATCACGGCGGAGAGCCAGCTTCGGCCTGGCTGTTCTACAGGGTCTTCTGTCCTAGAGTCAGGGCTTGTTCAAGATCTCTCCTATTCTCCTCCCAGAATGCTTAGAGGCGCTATTGCTTGGGAATCAGTCCTAATGGTGTAACCTGCTGCAAGAGCTGTATCTCGAAGTAAGATAGTACAGTTACGTAAGAACTTACCGTAACAGTAGATCTTCGAGAACAGCTCTTGCAGCAGGTTCCTTCCCACCACCATTCCCCCTTGGAGGAGGTATGGCCTACCAGGCCTTGGCAGGAGCTTACGCTCTTTTCTTCTGTTGGCGGATCCTCGGTCTCCCCTTCTGATGTCATCCTGCGGCTGGGAGTCTCCGGCGGGAGAACTGGGGAATCTGGCGGGACTGCCTCCTTATGTACTACGTCTGACGCGGGCGGGACTGACGTCGGAGGTGGTCCCCGCTGAAGGCTGCTAGCTAGAAGATTTCCATGGGGTCCTGACGCCTGCCGGCTACAGTCCTAATGGTGTTACCTGCTGCAAGAGCTGTTCTCGAAGATCTACTGTTACGGTAAGTTCTTGCGTAACTGTACTTTCTAGGGACATGGATATGTTGTTCATCCACACTTATTGGCAGGTATCCTTGCCGCTTTAAATCTTGCCGGAAGGTCTTCAAGCTGGCTCCTCCCACCCACCCGGGTGGTATAACTCTCGGCTCTGCCCCATGACGCCAGATCTTCCTTACCGCTTGGAAGCTCAGGTTCCCTCCTTAACGCTCTGCGTTTACGACTAGTTCCTATTTCTTCCGTTTTGCGAATTTGAAAGTTTTTGCTAAAAGACTTGGTCTTGATCCCTCGCGGCTCGATGGACAAATTGACTCCGGTTTTGGAGATGCCCCTGCGGTCGAAGATGTCTCGGACGGATCCACACTCACGTGTGTCTACTGTTTAGGCCTTGAGCACGACCCGCAGGACTGCGACCTGTGCTCTTCCTTCTCGGCCTACGTCCTCGAAGACCATGCTGCCCGATTGCAACTGGGCCGTCCCGAGGAGCGTTTCCCTCCGGTGAAGTCTAAGGAGGCCCGGTCGGCGGTGTCCGCGGCAGCGGGCTCGGCGGATCAGCTCGAGCAGATGATCGCCCTTGAAGAGGAGGCGGCGCGGCCCGTATCTTCCTCGGCCGCGGCATTTATCTCGCTCTCTCTGGTTTCTTCCTACACAGCTTCATTTAAGGAGCTTTGTCTGTCCCTCTCCACTAAGGGAGAAGGGCCAACGTCTGCTGGACCTTTTTCTCGGTCCAAAAAGAGGGACAAAGGTAAATCCCTCAGTCGACGCTCTTGGGGCGGAAAGGTCCCTCCCGAGTCGTCGACCGTCGATTCGATTCGACTGCTCGGCTCGGCCACTGGCCTCACTGTGCCCCGTCAGGTCAGTTGACTGAGACTCCTGTCAATGAAGTCGAGATTTTTCTCGACCCGTTGGGCAGACTGTCGCCTATAGAAGCCGATATTCTCTCTCCCGGTTCCCCGAAGTTGAGATCCGTGGGCTTGCCTGTGCCTCGGTTCGGAGCCCTCGGATGAACCCTCGAGCGAAGGGTGCGGTTCCTGCGACCCCGCACCGACCTCGGAAGAGCCGAGGCTCTTGGTCTCGGACTTCTTCGGCGGTCCAGCCGATCCCGCCGTCGCCGGCGGTCGATCTCGGCACCCGCGGTAGCTGCGTCGCCGCTCGTCCTCCTCCTCGGACGAGGAGAGCCCGGCGTAGTGCGTCGACGATGCGAGAGGACCTCATGTGGCAACAGCTCCTCCTGACCGGGAGTAGCCGGCGCGGTCGCCTTCCCGGCCATTAAGTGGCTGTCACGGGCGGCCGACACAACCCCTCGACTTAACCGAGGCCTGTACCCAGGCGGTTGTTCGGCCAAAACCAGCTGCTCCACTGATTCGGTGGAACCTCCGCCTCCACAGCCACTGTTTGGGGCTCCGACCAGGGATTCTCGATGGCTGAGGTCTACCCATCGGCTGTCGGTTACCCTCACTCGACCGACCTCGGCAGGTAGAGGGTGGCTCAGGCCAGAGGCAGCTCTTCGAGGACTCGTCCGAGTCCGAGGATAATTCCTCCTTTTTCTCCAAGCGACTGGACTTGGAGTCCTCAGGAAGGACAGTCAATGGGCGATAGCCCGTCGTCCTTCCTAGGACTGCCTGGCTCATCTCGAGTCCACGGGATGAAGCTCGAACCCGTTTCCAAGCGGGCCAGGTATCCCTCACGGAGATTCTGGACGAGGATTCTCAACGGAGGCCTTTCCGTAGCCGAGGCCATAGTGGGTCCGGCCCTGGAGCTTTGCGGCGCCCTGCTTCCTGTCCTGCGCCTTGGCCAGGATGGCCAGAAGTATCACGGTCCCTACGGTTCCCTGTCCGGTTTGGAGCACCCTCTGCTGAGGGGTTGGTTACCGACAGCGTTTTCCGGTAGCCCGGCTTAGCGCCAGGGATGTGGACAAACCTCCCGACAAAGAATCAAGAAATTGGATTATGTCGAGGAAAATCCTTGCGTCCTCTCTCGGCCTTCGTCAGGCCAGTTCGGCCGTCCTCATGGCACATTTTTCTCATGCCCTGTTGGGCTCCCTGGATGAGGTCATTCCTCATCTCCCCGCGGATCTGCAGACTACGGTCAAGCAGGTGCGGGACCAGGGCAGGGCAGTGGCCAAACAGCAGCTCCAGACTGCTTTGGATATTGGGGACTCGTGTGCCAGGTCGGTGGCGGCCGCAGTGGCTATGCGTCGGCGGGCTTGGCTGAGGATATCCACCCTTTCGCGGATACCCAGCACAAGTTGGCGGATGTTCCTTTTGGGGACTGACCTCTTCGGCCCTGGGGTGGAAGGTCACCTGCAGAGGATCGAGAAGTCCAATGCTACCTTGGACTCGGTCTCTTCCGCTCAGAAGGACAAAGGCCGCAAACCACAGCCTAAGCCCTTTCGTCCTTCTGCGCCCGCGCGCCCCGGCCCAGCAACGTCAGGGCCAGCAGGCTCAGCCTTGGCATCCCAAACCCAAGCCGCCGGCTTCCTCTAACAGGAGGCAGGGAGGAAAAGGCCCAGGAGGTCCCTCGCTGGTCCTCCTCCAAGCCTGCCCAGTGGCGGGCTGAGGTGTCGCCCCATCCCGTCACCTTGCCCTGGGTCCCCTTGGGACGGCTCGCCCCTTCCGTTCCGCCTGGTCCGCTGTTACCACGGACAGGTGGGTTTTGGAGGTGATGGGAAGAGGCCTGCCTCTAGAATTCGAGCAGGCACCGCCCTTCAGAGCCGTCGCCCCTCGGGGGGCTCCGGGGTCCCCAGCCTCGCTGGCGGCTCGTTGAGCCGACATCGCTCTCCTCCTCCAGAAGGAGGTGATAAGAGAGGTGGAGGACCCTCCTTCAGACCCAGGGTTTGTGTCCAGGTACTTCCTGGTTCCGAAACGGATGGGGGCTGGCGCCCCATTCTCGACCTACACGACCTAAACAAGTTCCTAAGGTCTCGAACCTTCAGGATGGTCACTCTGGCTCAGATAATACCATCCTTGGAACGCGGCGTGTGGTTCTGCTCTCTGGATTTGCAGGATCGTTTTCACGTCCCTATCCGTCCGTCTCACAGAGATTCCTTCGCTTCCGGGGAAGGATCCCTTTTCGAGTTCCAAGCCATGCCCTTTGGCTTGTCTCCAGCTCCCAGGGTCTTCACCAAATGCATGGCAGTGGTGACAGCATTCCTGCGGCGCCGAGGGGTCCGGGTGTACCCTTACCTGGACGACTGGCTGATAGCAGCCCCTCCAAGCAGGAGGTGGAGTGGTCCAGAGATCTGGCCCTCCAGGTCTGCTCTCAACTAGGCCTCCTTATCAACGAGGCCAAGTCGGAACTCGAGCCGAAGCAGGTGATTCTGTTCATCGGGGCGCAGCTCGACTCTCTTGAGCCAGAGCGCTGGCTCCCGGCGGACAGGGCCGAGGTCTTTCCTCCTTGCCCAATCATTTCTGGTTGGGCAATTGCGCCTCGCCGGACTTCCTTGCCTCCTGGGTCTCATGGCGGCCTGCACCAGCGTGTCCGTTGGGGCCGGCTGGAACATGCGTCCCCTTCAATGGGGACTGGCCAGCCAGTGGTCACAACGCTGCGATCCTTTGGACCAGCTTGTGTCGGTGACACAGGGGATGTGGAACGCTCTCCAGTGGTGGATCGTTCCAGGTCATTTGCAGGAGGGCATCCCGTTCGTCCGCCCCGAGCCGACGGTCTCTCTATCGACCAATGCCTCTCTGATGGGTTGGGGTGCCCATCTGGGGGAACACCGGGCCACGGCCTCTGGTCCCCGCGGGAGTCCCGATGCCACATCAGCCTGCTGGAGCTCCGAGCGGTCCGCCTAGCTCTCACCGCCTTTGCTCCGTTCCTCCGGGGTCAAGTGGTCCGAGTCCAGACGGACAACACCACGACCATGTACTATCTAAACCGCCAGGGCGGGACGCGCTCCATGCTTCTATGCAAGGAAGCTCTCCGCATTTGGTCACTGCAAGAGCCTGGAGGCGGATCTCTAGCCATTCATGTGGCAGGAGCCTCCAACACCCTGGCCGATGCCCTGAGCCGGATAGGGGCTGCATCCCACGAGTGGTCTCTCCTGCGGAGTAGTACAGCATCTGTTCTCCCATTGGGGCACACCTCAGGTGGACCTGTTTGCCTCCAGGGAGAACGCGAAGCTGAGACTGTTCCATGCCCCCCTCAGCAGGGCTCGCTGCAGGAGGATGCCTTCTCGAGGCAGTGGACCCCGGGCCTCTTCTACGCCTTTCCCCCATTTCCCTTGATCCACAAGGTGCTTCTCAAGGCGAGGAGGGACAAGGCGCAGGTGATTCTGATAGCCCCAGACTGGCCTCGCCAGTTCTGGTACCCAGATCTCCTCAGTCTCAGCTCCAGGACTCCGCGACAGCTTCCAGCTCGCCCGGACCTGCTCTCAGTCAATCAGGGGAAGGTGTTCCATCCGGACCTTCAATCTCTGCACCTGACGGCCTGGTTCCTGAGCGGCTAGAGTTCCAGGCCTTGGGTCTTTCCGACGAGGTCCTCAATATAGTTGAGGCATCCCGTAAGGAGTCGACCAGAAAATGCTATGCCTTCAAATGGAAAAGGTTTTCCATTTGGTGTCAGGGCAAGGGCTTGGACCCTTCCTCCTGTTCCTTGGCAAGCATCTTGGACTATTTATGGTCCCTTTCTAATCAAGGGCTTAGGTCGACGACTCTGAGGGTGCACCTGGCAGCCATCTCTGCTTGCAGGCGCGGGCCGGAAGCAGTGATGCGCAGGAGAAGGTGGTCTGGCGCTTTTCAAAGGCCTTGATCACATTTCCTCCAGTGCGAGAACCTCCACCCTGTGGATCTACTGCTGGTACTGGCAAAGCTCATGGGCAAGTTTATTCGAACCTATGCACAGGTGTGATCTCTCTCACCTGTCGTGGAAGACCGCCTTCTTGGTGGCTATCACGTCAGCCAGAAGGATGGGAGAGCTCCAGGCGCTTTCCATCGAGTCTCCTTATCTGGTCTTCCACAGGGACAAGGTTGTCCTGCGCCCCACCGAAATTCCTTCCGAAGGTGGTGTCGGAGTTTCACCTTAACCAGGTGTTGACTCTGCCGGTGTTCTACCCCAATCACACCTCGGAGGCCGACTGTAGGCTCATACTTTGGACGGACCCTAGGCGCGCCTATTACAAGCGCGGCTGAAATTCGGGAGAGGTTCGCCAGCTGTTTGTCACCCACGCTGAAGCCGTGATCTGGCAGACCTGCAGCCAAGCGACGATAAGCAGGTGGGTCACCTCCTGCATAGATCTCATATAAGTTGACGGGCATGGAGCCTCCCAGAGGGATAAGAGCTCATTCTACCCGCCATACTGCTGCATCGGTGGCTGCTTCCAGGACGCCCTTATCCAGGAAATCTGCAGGGCTGCTACCTGGAAGTCAGCAAACACCTTCATTACCCATTACCACATCGACCTTGAGTCACGCCGGATGCTGGTTTTGGGGCCTCGGTTCTCCAGTCTCTCTTTCCCAAGTAAGTATGGGGTGTGCGTCTTGCCTCCCTCCTCCGGAGAACTGCTAGGAGTCTGCCAGTAAGTGTGGATGAACAACATATCCATGTCCCTAGAAATACAGGTTACTCACCTGTAACAGAAGTTCTAGGAATGGTATATGTTGTTCATCCACCACGACCCACCCGACCTCCCGGCTTCGACGCACAACCTGAGCTTCCAGCGGGCCAGATCTGGCGTCATGGGGCGGAGCCAAGAGTTATACCACCCGGGTGGGTGGGAGGAGCCAGCTTGAAGACCTTCCGGCAAGATTTAAAGCGGCAAGGATACCTGCCAATAAGTGTGGATGAACAACATATACCATTCCTAGAACTCCTGTTACAGGTGAGTAACCTGTATTTACCTTCGCTTCAGGCTAGTTAACTACCGTTACGAGTTCACAGCCCTTCCCTTCTGCCTCACCTCAGCTTTAGGCTAGGTAACTACCAGTACCAGTTCACAGCCCTTCCCTTCGGCCTTACCTAATCTGCAAGAGTTTTTAGAGTGCCTAGCCGTGGTGGCAGCACATTTGAAAAGGCAAGGGGTGCTTTCGCTACCTGGATGACTATCTGGTCTCAGGAAAAAAACAGCAGGAAGCAGTCCTCTGTGCATTTATTATAGAATACATTGGCGGACTTGAGTTTCGTCATAACCCTTCAAAGGTCACAAACAGAACCAGTTCAGGTTCTGGATTTTATCAGTGCAGAGCTGGATGCCCTGCAAGGGAAGGCATTCCATCCTCAGTCAAGGGCAGGAAATCTGAAGAATCTTCCAGGACAGGTCAACCACCTGCAAGGGATTTTCTGTGGCTACTGGGGCACATGACCTTGTCCCCGCTGCATTGATACCACAAGCCAGGTTCCAAATGAGAGATTTAGTATCACCGTTGGGGACCATTGGTCACAGTGGTGGGGCCCTCCATTCAAATGCTTGCCTGTTACAAAAATTGGAGTGGTAGAAGAAAGAAGGCAGCCTTAAAGAGGTAATTCCTTTTCCTCCAACAATCCCCCATAGCTGTACTCAGTGGATGCTCCCACCCGGAAGATCTTTGTGAATGGTACCTGGAGCACACAGTCTTGAGCACATCATTCTTCTGTAACTTGGGGCAGTCTACCTGGCAATGCAGGCTTTTTTCCTCCCAGATCCAAGTCGGCCCTTGGTTTTGAAAACCACTTACATTGTGAACACAAGCGCAGGTAGCACTATTCAACCATTTGTTTAATTTATATGTCTCCAGAATTGCCGAACTCCTTCATGTACGAGTTCAGCATCATGCAGTGCCATTCCTTATTTCTGGGATGCGTGGGAAGGAGCAGACTGTGCATTTCAGTCGGAAAGACCGTTTATTTGGTAAAAAAAAAGAAGCACTAAATAAGCCTATTCGCTAAAAAATTTGGCCTAAGCCTTACTCCCCTGCCACCTGGTGTCTATTGCCTACACCTACCCTGCGCAGCACATGTAGCTCAACAAACAGTCATACCCAGTCCCTTTCTGCCATACCTCTAGCGCAGCGTACTTTGAGCTTTAGAGCTCCTACTGAAGTAGCTGTGGAACCTAAGATTGGCCCATGCAAAGTTAAACTAAGGCAGCACCTCACCTCACTTAGCAGCTGTGACTGTTTCCAATAAACTGTTGTGCACTGCTAAAACTACACCAGCTAGCCATGCTTTTTATCACCTCCTGCCTTTTCTCCCTTCCCACCCTCACCTTCCTCCTCCCTCATCCTACCTCCCCTTTCCCCCTTCCCTTACCCTCCTACCTTCCTCCCCTGATACTTTCCATCTACCTTCCTCTGCTCCCTGGTCCTCTCAGCCTTCCAGAGGGATCATTCACCTTCTGCTTCCCTCCTCTTGTATTTCCCCAATCTCCCCCCTCCGTCTCCATCCTCCCTCTCCATCTCCCCCCATACTTCTCCATGCACTTAACACACTCTGCAGTTCTGTACAAAGTCACTGCTGTGACTGTTTGGTGGTTCATTGTTGTGCATAGCCTGTTCAGTTTGTACTATAAAGCAACATCTTATTTCAAGAGGGCTCTTGCAGTAGGTAATTACATATAGGACTGACGGCAGGCGGCTGGACCCCATGGAAACATTTCTAGCTAGCAGTCCCTGGCGCGGGACCGCCCCCACGTCAGGTGACCGGCGTCAGACGACGTCAGTATAAAGGGGCGGTCCTGGACGCCCGCCTTCCAGTTTTTCCCGCCGTCAGCTCTTGCAGTGCCTCACGGTAAAGTTCGTAGCTTAGCCCTGTTATTACGTCGGTTTTTTACCGAAAGTGATAGATATTTTGAGATCTTTTCGTCAGGTGAACGTCGGTTTATGTCGTCCCCTTCAAAAAATAAGTGCGACTCGTGCGGCGCCCAACTGCCCCACAATGATGGTCACTCCCTCTGCCTTTTTTGCTTAGGCCCCGACCACGCGGTCGACAAGTGCCCACATTGCCTGCATTTCAGTGCGGCCACCCGCAAACGACGCCAGCAGTCCTTGGAAGCCCATCTCCTTAAAAAGATGTCTGCAGTGGAGAAGGAGTTGAAGAAACTTAGGCAGGCGTCGACCTCCCCTGAAGGACACAAGAAGCGGGAAAAAGAAAGGCACCGGGAGAAGGCCTCCTCCTCTGCGACTCTGGCGAGCAGCGGCTCAGGTAGCGTCCCCTCCGGGATCGTCCGGCAGCCTCAAGGCTTTGGAGGCGTCAGCCCGCCCATCAAGCTTGCATGTCGGCCCTTTGGCGCCTCCGGGCAAAAGGAGGCTTCTGCCCCCAGTACTGCCGCAGGCTTGCGGCCCACTGGGCGAGGGCACCCATAAGTCGGACGCCGGCTCCTCCGATGCCCGCCGGGAGAAGGCTGCTAAGACACCCAACCGTTCTGGGTGGCGCACGGCTGTGTCCCCCTTGGACCGGGCCTCTTCCCATCCTCGGCCCGCCTCCGACGAGGGACCCCTTGAGTCGGACGCCGGCTCCTCTGGCGTCCGCTGGGATCCTGCCCCTAAGTCGTACGTCGGCTCCTCCGACGTGCGCCGGGCGTCGGAGCCTACGTCAGACCCTCCACCGTCTGTCGTCCCAGGTTCCCTGCAGCCTTCGCTGCCATCCGGGGAGCCTGTGTTGCCCCTGCATGACCCCGGAGATTTTTCTCCACCATCCCGGACGAGACACGGATGCCCTTCCGCCGTCGGATCCTCTCCCACGGATCCGGATCTGACGTGGATCCCCGGATGCTGGCTCGACACCGCCCGCCAGTGGCGGGGAATACCTCTTCCATCAGGCCTCCCACGGGCCTATCATCATTGATCCGCCTGGGGTCCTACTGCCGTAGCTCCTCCGTGCCCGGGTCCACAGTATCCTGCGCCGGTCCCATTGACGAGCAGTACTGGCCCTGGTATTCCCTCAGCCGGGTTACGGATACTCACCTTACGGATATAATCCGTACAACCATCCCCCTCCTCCTCCTCCACCGCCCCCTAGGCCGCCAGTGGATCTCCAGGAGACTTTGGCCTCCTGGTTTGCTGAGGCCAAGGCTCAGCTCACCAAGGAAGTAGAGAGCCGCCTTATGGCGACGGTGCCACCTGCGGCCCCTGTACGCCCCAGACGGCACAGTCCCTCTCCGCCTCCGGATTCCCGAGCCCCCCCCCTCGGGATCCAGAGAGGGGCAGGACATGCGTCCAGGGATTCCCCCTAACGAACCCGTTCCTCCCCCTAGACGAGTCAGGGAGTCTTACTCTGCTTCCAATTCTTCTTCTTCTTCTCTCTGACTCTTCCGATGGATGTTCCGAGAAAGACGAGCCTCACTCTCCATCCAAGCCCCGGCCGAGGACTTCTCCGAAGTCTCCTCTGGAGGATTCTTCCTTCACGGAGTTGCTTAGGAAGATCCAGGAAGTACATCAGTGGCGTTCCTTAGAGCCAGATCCTCAGCGGGTGAAACTCGCTGAACATCTGGACTTGCCCCTTACGGCCCCTACTCTTGTGCCACCCTGGATCGAGCCTCATGCCCACCTTGTTTCCACCATTTGGAAACAACCGTTGGCTTTAGCCCCACTTCCTCGGAAGTCGAACAGGCTATACCAGGCTCCAGAGGGTGTAGACTTTTTAGATTCTCACCCCATGGAGATTCTGTTGTGATTAGCGCCGCTGACGGCCGGTCAGCACATCCTAAACACTTGAGCTCGTCTCCCCCCGGATAAGGAGTCTCGCCTTCTGGATCAGTATGGAAGGAAGATATACGCTTCTTCCACACTGGGGATTAGGGCCCTAAATTATGTAGCACATATGGGGGATTACCAGAAGGCTGTCCTTACCCAGGCGGAATGTAAGATCAACTCATTGCCTGACTCCCAAGTTAAGCAGGAGTTAGCTGACCTTGTCCGTTCTGCTCGTTCGGCCAGTTGTCACATTCTGAGGATGACCTACGACGCAGGGGACACCGCAGGGCGGAGCTCCGCGTTTGCCGCAAGTCTTCAGCATCACACCTGACTCAGTGTCAGGTTTGCTCCCGGAGGTGCAGTCAGCAATTCAGGAAGCACCATTCAGGGGTTCGGTGCTTGTTGGTGGTGATGTGAAGGACATCATCACCAACTTGCAGGAGAAGGGGACGGCCCTGAAATCTGTGGATTCCATGTACCGTCCCCATCGCCCACAGCGCCGTCCTTTTCGCAGACGCAGCCGGCCTCAAGCGAAACCCCAAGGAAGGCGGGCCACCAAACGTCGGGCCCCTTACAGCTGCCAGGCCCTCGCCATCACAAAAAAGCAGTGGTGCCCCAGCTACGCGCTGCCCCATACCACCTGACTCCTTCACTCTCCACAGCCTCGGACCTCCGGAGGAACCGGTAGAGGAGGTTCTCCTCCACCTTCCGGATTGGGAGAGGATAACATCGGATTCATGGGTGCTTCAGATTATCGCAGAGGGGCACTCCATAGAGTTTCTACAGAAACCTCCACGCCACCCCCCTCTGAAGTCCTCTTACTCAAGGGACCATCTTCCTTTGGTCAGGGAAGAAATATCTGCTCTCCTCGCGAAGCAGGCCATAGAACCAGTCCCTCCTCACCTTCACGGGATGGGTTACTATTCCCATTTCATTCTTGTACCAAAGCAGATGGGAGATCTCAGACCCATTCTCTATCTCAGCTCCCTGTACCTCTTTGTACAATACAAGAAGTTCAGGATGCTCTCCTTTCAAACCCTTCTGCCCCTTCTTCGGCCGGGCCAATGGCTTTGTGCACTGGATATGCAGGATGCATACCTGCACATGCCCATTCGTCCCTCAGAAAGTACCTCCGGTTTGCTTTCCAGGGGGACCATTACCAATTACGGGCACTCCCATTTGGTCTTTCCTCGGCTCCCCGAGTTTTTACCAAATGCCTGGCGGTGGTAGCGGCCCACCTGCGTACCTTGGTAGTTCAGGTTTTTCCCTACCTGGACGATTGGCTCCTGGCGTCCTCGTCCAGGGAGGAACTCCTGCATTTTCTCTCCCTCACCCAGCGGGTTTTCTCTTGTCTGGGTATCACCATCAACCATTCCAAGTCTCATCTGGACCCTTCCCAGAGACTCCAGTTCATCAGGGCAATCCTTGATACGACAGTCTGCGTGGCCTTCCTGCCTTCTGTGACTGGAGGGAGGCACCCCTGTCCGATTTCCCTACTTTCGGAACGCAGGAAGGTTCCGGCGAGGTCGGTGCTCCGTCTTTTTGGGCTGATGGCGGCCGCCATCCCGACGGTTCCGCACACGTGACTCCACATGAGAATTTCTTCTTGTAGACGACCTAGATCATCCGGTACTGATCTCCTCGCCGATGATGAGAGACTTGCAATGGTGGATGGTTCGAGAGAACCTGTTCCCGGGGTCCCCTTCTTTCATCCCCCAAAGACTCTGACCACGGACGCATCAGGCGAAGGTTGGGGAGCCCATCTGGGACCTCACCGAACCCAGGGTTTATGGTCCAGACTGGAATTAGCACTCCACATCAATGTGCTCGAGCTTCGAGCAGTTCTGTATGCCCTCCAAGCTCTTCACCAATACATCCTTCCCGGCCACCTGGCTGTCCAAATGGGCAACATGTGTGTGGTGTGGTACATCAACAAGCAGGGAGGGACTCGATCCTACCCGCTGTGCAGGGAAGCGATGAGGGTCTGGGAATGGGCCACGCTTCACAACCTTCACCTCACGGCGATCCATGTTCCAGGAGTTGACAACGTCCTGGCAGACAAGTTAAGTCGTTCCTCGGCTCTGCCACACGAGTGGGAACTGGACCAAAAAGTTCTAAACGGCATCTTCCAGCTTTGGGGGACTCCACAGGTAGACTTGTTCGCCTCTTCCCAAAACGCAAAACTTCCCACCTTTGCTCGCCGCCCAGAGCGGCAGGCGCTTGGAGCGCGCTCTGTCTCCTGGCTGGAAGGACAGATTCGTCTATGCTTTTCCCCCCAATTCCTCTGGTCCCTCGTGTGCTGCAGAAACTTGCATTGGAAGGAGTGAGAATGATTGATCGCTCCTTTCTGGCCCAGGCAAATCTGGTTCTCTCTTCTACAACAATACTCAGAGGTTCCTCCTCTTCCTCTTCCCTTATCTTGAGGATTGCTGACCCAGGATCAGGGGACCCTGGTCCATCCGGGACTCAAGTCCCTACAACTTCATGCATGGCTCCTGCAGACCTAGCCCAATCTCGTTTTGGCGTCTCTCCTAAGATGGCAGAGATTCTAGTGGAGGCTAGAAAACCCTCCAGTAGGTCCACCTACGCTATGAAATGGAAGCGATTTTCAATTTGGGCTGCTCCAGGAACGTGGAGCCTTTCTCCTGTCCTGTGGCCGTTCTGCTCGATTATTTACGTCATCTTTTCCACCTGGGTCTCAATCACTCCTCTTTGAAGGTTCATATGGCTGCTATTTCAGCCTACCATGTTCCTTTTGCTGATAAAGCCTTTGCTCAATTAGAGGTTTCCAAGACCTTTCTCAGAGGGGTCCTTCATCTTAGGCCCCCTGTTTGGACTCCTGCTCCCCCTTGGGATTTGAACTTTGTTCTCGAGAAACTTACCCTTCCTCCTTTTGAGCCTGCGGCTTCTACAGACTTGAAGTTTTTATTGTGGAAGACGCTCTTCTTGGTGGCCATTACTTCTGCTCGAAGAATTTCCGAGCTCCAGGCCCTTATGTGGAAAGTCACTTATCTGATTTTTTCACAAAGAACGAGTAGCTCTTTGCACGAACCCTAAGTTTCTTCCGGAAGTGGTAGCGGAGTCTACCTTAAATCAGTCAATTGAGTTACCTGCCTTTTCACGCAGTACTCCAACCAGGGAGAATAGTTACTCCATACTATGGATGTCCACAGGATTCTGAGATACTACACCGATAGGACAAAGGATCTCAGAAAGACTGATCAGTTGTTCGTCTCCTTTGCTCACAAAAGGGAAGACAATGCTGTCTCCAAGCAATTCCTTTCAGAGTGGTTGGCTCATTGCATCACTGTCTGTTATGACAAGTACAAGAAGACCCTACCGGGTCAAGTCAGAGGTCACTCCACTCGCGGAGTAGCTGCCTCTGTGGCCTGTTTCAAGAATGTCTGCGGCAGACATCTGTGCTGCCGCCACCTGGACTTCCATCCATACCTTTACGAAACATTACAGTTTGGACATTGCCTCTCGCCGTAGAGCAGGCTTCTGGTTAGCTGTCTTGCAAGGTCTCTTATCTTGAGGCTTGCAAGGTTGTTTGCTACTTCTTGGAGTAGTTCCTCCTCCCGTTGCCTTTCATTTGTTCCAGACTGCTTGGGATTCTGTCCTATATGTAATTACCTACTGCAAGAGCCCTCTTGAGGTAAGATAGTACAATTACGTAAGAACTTACCGTAACAGTAGATCTTCGAGAGAGGCTCTTGCAGTAGGTAATACCTTCCCACCCTCCATTCCCCTTGGGTTTTTCAGCTCCTTTTCCATTGAGGGAAATATCTTCTTCTCTCTCCGTCCGGCCTGTGGCGGAAACAACTGGAAGGCGGGCGTCCGGGACCGCCTCTTTACAGATCGCGTCTGACGCCGGTCACCTTGATCGGGCGGTCCCGCGCCAGGGACTGCTAACTAGAAATTTTTCCGTGGGGTCCTGCCGCTTGCCAGCATCAGTCCTATCTGTAATTGCCTTCTGCAAGAGCCTCTCTCGAAGATCTACTGTTATGGTAAGTTCTTGTGTAACTGTACTTTTTGTCTGCATTCTGTTTTCAGTTGTTATTATTCACTTTCATCTATAACTGACCCTTTTTCGCTATTGCTGCATTGCCATTGTCTGATGCAGAACCTTTGTAAAAGAACTTTTGGTTCAAAGGTAATTATAATCCTAGAAATCAATAAAATATAACAAAATAACACACCAATGCTTTTAAAACAGAATCGGAGCAATTACTGAGTACTGCTCCATTCACAGGCACAGATATTAACAAGGACGCTAAAAATGGCTTGAAAAGCTGTCAGTGTTCCTTTAAATTCCTTTTTTCAAATGAAACTGGTTTGTTCTGCTTTTTGGTGACCATTTAGTTTCGGTGATCACAGCTCACCCAAACTCTAGAAAGCTGTTTGGCAGGGGGTGAGTGACCACAAAGCACAGTTTGAATTTCATTTTGAAATTCCATCATCACAAAATTCTAAAGCTCTGAGGCTGCTCATTCCTAGGGAATTATTGCTGTAGTTAAACTAAGTGAGGGATCTCTTGGAAGAAACATTGTCACTGTGGTGGGTAATCTTCTCTCCCTACTCTTTACATTCCACCCCCGACATTACAGGAACTGAGCCCTTTGGGTAGTGTTTCAGAATACCCACAGCTGATTTCTCAGGCAGAGATTGGCTACAGATTAGCCTAGATACTGCAGTGTATCGGAGCTCTTTATAGCTATGTTTTTCAGCTGCTGATCCCACTGCCCTCTCAAGACCAAGTACAAGGCTTTTGTTGTGTAGCCTAATCGAGGTGTGTGAGTAAATAGTAAAAAATAAATCAAAATTGCTATAAAGTAAAACAGTTGCCCATCAAATTTGAAAGGCTTGTTTTGCAGAAATGAATTATTTTCCTGGGGTTGATGCAGCATCTTCCTTCCTGCCTCTTGTTCCGTTGCAGGTTCCTGTGTGACAGCCAGAAGGAGCTGGATGAATTGCTTGAAAGTCTCCATCCCCAGGGAATACGTGAGAGTCAGCTGAGGGAGCGCCTGCAGAAAAGGTGAGGATCCTTTACAACATTGTTTCAAGGAGTATTGTTACAAAATTGTACTCTCCAATAAGTTATGTGCCCGATACGCATCAACTTCCCAAAGAGAATATGAAAATGTATACTGTATATAACCCTGTCGTGCTAATAGTCTTCTTAAAAGGGAGTGTGAGGAAATTAGCAAATTGCGCGCCCCCCCCCTCTTTTTTTTTTTTTTTTTTTTGAGTGGCAGCATTTCTGTCGGTCTTTCTTCATGTCCTCGTTTTCTCTGGTCTGTTTTTCAAGATTGGTGTCGCACAGATTTTAAATGGTGATCTTTGGGGTGTATCTCAGTCATCGGGTCACCCTGTAGGAACTTCACTGTCTGTGAAGCAGGATCCATGTGGAAGATTTTCAGCAGTACAACTGGGGCCGCCCACACCGTTGACGTCTGTAGACATCACCAACCCTATAAAGGCGTGAGCGTCCCCGCTCCCTCCAGAGTTCTTCCCTGCTGTCGACTTGCTCGCATGGGTCTCCACGAAAGCTCTGACGCAGTTTTATGCCAATTTTCACCTATTTTTTTGCTACCTATTAACTCTTACATCGAGAGTTAATCCTTCGACTTCTCTCTTCTGTCGCTGCTGCTGCGGAAAGAAGATTGTCTTGGGCCTGACCACAAAGTCTCTGACTGTGAGCTTTGCCAGAAGTTTAATCAGACAACCCTCAGGTGACGCAAGAAAGCTCTTTCAGACTTTCTAATGGAACATCAGGTAGCCAGATCTTACTTCGAGAAACAGCTCTTGCAGCAGGTTACACCATTAGGACTGAAGCCGGCAGGCGTCAGGACCCCATGGAATTCTTCTAGCTAGCTATCTTCAGCGGGGACCGCCCCCGGTGTCGGTCCCTCCCCCGACGTCAGGCGTAGTACATAAGGGGGCGGTCCCGCCAGATTCCCCAGTTCTTTCCCGCCGTCGACTTGCATGTCTCGATCCTTCGGCTCGTTTCTAGCGTGCGACGCTTGGTTAAGTTCTTCCTTCGGGGAAAAAGTTAGTTTTTTTTCGGCTCTTTTGCTGTCTGATGTCTTCTCCAACCTCCGTTGAAGGCTATCCTTCGAAGTGCGCCTGTGGGAAGCAAATCCTGTTTAAGGATCTGCGTCCGGTGCCTGGGCCCAGACCACTACATCCGGTCCTGCTCTTTTTGCCAGGGGTTCAACAGCCGGACCCGGATCCGTCGCCAGAAGGCCCTTCAAGCGTTCCTGGTTGAAGAAAAAATCAGGACCATGGACGCAGCCTCCAAGGGGGAATCCTCAGAGAAGGCCCGGAGACACCCGAGAAGCACAGGGAGAGAGTTAGATCCAAGTCCCCGTCTGGGGCCTCTGACTCCCGTAGCTCCGGCTCCCGCTCCGACCGCTCTCCTTCCTGGGCCCGTTCTCGGCCTCCCCCCGCAGCGGCGAAAACCCCTTCAGGCTCCTCTTCTGTCTCACAGGCCAAGACCTCCAGGCCTTCCTCATCTTCCTCTTCTAAGGCCCTGGCTTGGTTGGGGGACCGTCATCACCACCATAAGTCCGGTTCCTGCCGTTCCGAACCCGATGTCTGGTCTGCCTCCTTGCCTCCTCCCCAGAGGAAGACCAAAGAGCTTACCTCCTTAAAGAAGCCGTCGGACCCGGTGCCGGCCCGTGTGACGCCGGCCCTACACCATAGGTCCCAGGAACTGTCGACCGCCACACTCCCGTCGCCAGTCAGGCCTACGTCTTCTCGGTTATCGGCCGGGGGACCGACGTCTGTACCCGTACCCATTGAGAAGACGACCCCGACGCCTCCCACCGACGTCGGTCAGGAGACGATTACGGAGGAGGAGCTGACCCAGCCCGAGGACCAGACGGGCGAACCCGGTCCTGTCTCACCCCCCCAAGGAGCCCTCTCCGGAACTTGAGACCCCTGGGGAGCCGACGCCAGAACCCGACGACTGGCCATCGGAGCCCGGTCCGTCGGGCCTCTCCATATCTGAGGTCAAGGAGTTGTTCATTTACTGGTGGGACACCATAAAAAGGGATGTGGTTCCCACTCCTCCTCTTCTTCCTCCACCTGCGACCCCACCAGCTCCTGCGCCCCGTACTCCGTCCGGGGCGGCAGGCCGATTACCTTCCCCTCCCCCAGGAGCCGGCGGATCCTCCTATGGGGAGACCAGACAAAAGGAGACCTCCGTCCAGATCTTCTTCAGGGTCACCCAGCCCTAAGAGACCCAGAAGACGCCGCGGTTCGCCTTCGACGGAGGACACGGGATCTGAATTCTCAGAAGGATCTAGATCCCCCTCTTCGATCCACATCCCTTCTCCGGACCCACATGAACTTCCTAGATCTCCTCCGGATGACCCATCATTCTCAGAGATCATGAGGCATATCCAAGAGAACATGGGCTGGGATGCAGAAGAATTAGACCCCGAGAGATTACGCCTCGCCAGGTATCTTCGGCAGAAAGATCCCAAGCCTGTGGTGGTACCACCCTTGGTGGACACTTTCGTGGATGTCACCAAGGCAGCATGGAAGCGTCCACACTCGCTCCCGGCGATGCCGAAGAAAGCTGACCGCCTGTACAAGGCCCCTAGGGAGGACCAGTATCTGGCTTCACATCCTTTGGCCGACTCCCTGGTCATCACAGCCTCTCATGACCGGTCCCAGAGACCGCAACATTTGAGCACCCTGCCACCGGAACCGGAGTCCAAACAGCTGGACGCTGTGGGCAGGCGCACATATGCTTCCGCTACTTGCGCCATCAGATCCCTGAACTACTTAACCCACATGGTACAGTTCCAAAATGTCTGGTGGGAGCAGGGACTGGACCTGGCGGAGAAATTGCCAGAAGGTGAGCAGAAGGAGGAGATGCTGCAACTCCTCCGTACGGGTTGACGTTGGGAACCCAGGTGCTTCTGCGAGCAGCATGCGATTCAGCGGACTCCTCAGCCAGGCGGCAGCTTGGCGATGCCTCCGGAGACACTTATGGCTCCGTGTCTCCGGATTCACCCCGGACGTTCTGAAGAACATCCTGATGCCGCGTTTCATGGAGAAGTTCTTTTTGGTGAGTCCTCAGAGAAGGTCCTCACCAAACTTCAAGAGGCTGGGAAGGCGGTGCGGTCTGTCCAGGCTGTGTACAGACCCAAGCTTAGTTCCTTTCGTAGGAACCAAAGCCGTTTCGAGGCCGGGTGCAGAGACAGCAGTCCCGCACCGGCCCGCAACAGAGGGGGCTCCTTCTCCCTCAGAGCCTAGGGGAAGTCGTCCGCGGGCCGAAGCCAGCGACCAGCTAAGCCGGCTCGGCCCGCTGGACCCTCAGCTGCCACAGCATGACTCCTTCCCGGCCCCCGGCCCTCAGGATCAACTGGACATCAAGGTCGGGGATCGCATTGCGGACTACCTGGCAGGGTGGCAGTCCATAACCACCGACAGGTGGGTACTTCAGTTGGTCGAAATAGGCCACTTTATAGAATTCGCAGACAAGCCACCCTCGAGGCCTCCTCTGCTCTCCCGTTACTCAGGTCAGCACAAATTGCTTATCTGGCAAGAAATACTCATGCTCCTGCAGAAGGGAGCGGTGGAGTATGTTCCAGAGAACTAGATGGGATCCGGATACTATTCCCACTTCTTTCTGGTTCTGAAGAAAACAGGGGACCTCCATCCAATCTTGGACCTCAGCGACCTAAATACATCAGTCGCCTACAAACGATTTCGCATGGTGACCCTTCAGGGTCTCATTCCCATGCTAAAGCAGGACGCCTTCTTAGCATCCCTAGACATGCAGGACACCTACCTGCATATCCCTGTGGCTCAAGCGCATAGGAGGTTCCTGCGCTTCGAGTTTCTCGGCCACAATTTTCAGTTCCAAGCTCTTCCGTTCGGACTGTCATCGGCCCCCAGGGTCTTTACCAAGTGCATGGCAGTTGTGGCAGCGTCTTTAAGGAGACAGGGCCATTATGTGTTCCCGTACTTGGACGATTGGCTTCTCATGGCCGCCTCCCGAGAGGCGTTGTTGCTGGCTATCCAGATGCACCCAGAACCTGTTCCAGTCTCTGGGCATCCTAATCAATTACGAGAAGTCTCTCCTCGTACCGTCAAAGAAGCTGCAGTTCATAGGCGCAGTTCTGGACACCGTCCAAGGGAAAGCATTTCTTCCCGACGAAAGAGCGGAACGCATCAGATCCCTCATCAGGGACCTCTTGGTGAGGAAGACTGCCCCTGCCAGGCTGTTTTTTCGTTTGCTCGGACACATGGCTGCGGCCATTCCAACTGTCCCTTTGGCCAGGCTCCACATGCAGGTAACTCATTGGATGCTCAAGGTGCAGTGGGACCAAAGGCAAGACCACATGCAGCAGCCGGTCAGAATCACGAATGCCGTGATTCGAGACTGGCAGTGGTGGCTAGACCCAGGTACACTCTCTGCGGGTGTTCCGTTCACAGCGCTGTCCCCGGAGGTGATTCTTTCCACAGACGCCTCAGGGCTCGGGTGGGGAGCACACCTGAACGGGGTGAGATCCCAGGGAATGTGGACCCCTCAAGAAGCTCATCTCCACATCAACATTCTGGAGATGAGGGCGGTCCTTTATGCCCTGCAGGCCTTTCAGTCAGAGATCCCGCCGAATACTCTCTTGCTCCAAACAGACAATACGGCGATGTATTACCTCAACAAACAAGGGCGACCTCTTACCCCTTTGCAGGAAGCGATGAGAGTGTGGGATTGGGTAATCCGACACGGCGCGAGCCTGATTGCAGTTCACGTTCCCGGAGTGGACAACACAATCGCAGACGGCCTGAGTCGTTCCCAGGCCAAGGTCCACAAGTGAAAACTTCTTCAAGGGGTAGCAGAGGATCTGTTTCTTCGATGGGGCACTCCAGAACTGGACTTATTTGCTTCCCCATCCAACGCAAAGCTGCCCAATTTTTGCTTGCTAGATCTAGGGCCTGGTGTTTTCTGGCGAGAGGCGTTGTCCCTCTCCTGGGCGGACAGATTCCTCTACGCTTTCCCTCTCTTCCCGTTGATCCAGAGTTCTTCTCAAACTGCGCAGGGAGCATGCAACAATGATCCTGGTAGCCCCATTCTGGCCCAGACAGATCTGGTTCCCCTTGCTAACGCAGCTGTCCCGGGAACCTCCAATTCCGTTGCCTTTCAGCTCCCATCTCTTGTCTCAGGAGGAAGGTTCTCTAGTCCACCCGGACTTACGCTCACTGAACCTGCATGCATGGCTCCTAGAGACATAGCCATTTTGCGACACGGGGTCTCGCAAGAGGTGGCGGAAGTTCTTTCCGTGGCCAGAAAGCCGGCAATGCATGCGACGTACGCCATGAAATGGCGCCGCTTTTGCTTGTGGTCGCAGGCACGCGGCCTTTCCCCTCTAGGATGCCCGGTGAAAGTGGTGCTGGAATACCTGCTTTCCCTATTCCATTCGGGTCTCGCTTACTCCTCTATTAAGGGGCACCTCTGCGCGATTTCTGCTTACCACTTCCCGGCGGGACAGCGCACAGTGGCACAGTTTGATGCCTCTCGAGATTTCCTGAGAGGGGTGTTACACCTTAGGCCACCCATTAAGGATCCAGTTCCTCCGTGGGACTTGCTCTTTGTCCTGGAACAACTCACGCTTCCCTCCTTTAAACCTGCCGCGGATTGCGAGCTGCGTTTTCTGTCGTGGAAAATGTTATTTTTGATTGCTGTCATGTCAGCAAGGAGAGTTTCCTAGCTCCACGCTCTCATGTGTAAGGAGCCTTATTTAATTTTCCACCAGGACAGAGTATCTCTGAGGATGAATCCTAAGTTTTTGCCTAAGGTGGTCTCTGCCCTCACTCTCAACCAGGACATCTATTTACCTGTATATTTTCCTAAATATTTCAATAGAGGAGAGGCATTGCTTCACACCCTGGATGTTCACCGCTGTCTAAGGTATTACCTGAACAGAACTAAACAACCCATGAAATCCGAACCTTTATTCATTCCTTTGCTGAGAGGATGCTGGGCCACCTGTCTCAAAGCAGTCTTTCTCGCTGGCTTGTCCAGTGTATCTCATTCTGCTACGACAGCAAACAGAAGCCCCTCCCGGGTACAGTCCGGGGCCATTCGACAAGGGGAGTGGCTACCTCGTTTGCAGCACTTCGTAACATCTCCACCTCTGCCATTTGTGCCGCAGCTACTTGGAGCTCTGTGCACACATTCATTAGGCACTATAGCCTGGATATTGCATCACGGGGGAGAGCCAGTTTCGGCCTGGCCATGCTACTGGGTCTCCTGTCCTAGAGTCAGGAGTTGTCAAGATCTTTCCTAGTTTCCTCCTCCCAGAATGCTTACAGACGCCATTGCTTGGAAATCAGTCCTAATGGTGTAACCTGCTGCAAGAGCTGTTTCTCGAAGTAAGATAGTACAGTTACGTAAGAACTTACCGTAACAGTAGATCTTCAAGAACAGCTCTTGCTGCAGGTACCTTCCCACCCACCATTCCCCCTTGGAGGAGGCATGGCTTACCGAGCCTTGGGCAGGGGCTTACGCCCTTTGTCTTTTGGTGACGGATCCTCGGTCTCCAATTCTGATGTCATTCTGCGGCCGGGAGTCTCCGGTGGGAGAACTGGGGAATCTGGTGGGACCGCCCCCTTATGTACTACGTCGGGAGCGGTCCCCACTGAAGATAGCTAGCTAGAAGAATTCCGTGAGGTCCCGACGCCTGCCGGCTTCAGTCCTAATGGTGTAACCTGCTGCAAGAGCTGTTCTCAAAGATCTACTGTTACAGTAAGTTCTTACGTAACTGTACTTTCTGGGTAGGGGTCCTCCGGGCTCCCACCCTCTTAGTTGCCGGCAGGGTCATCAAGCTCCCAGGCCTCTAAGGCCCAAGACAAGTCCAGGGGGGTCATAAAAAGACTGCGATTGGGACCACCCCCCGTGGTGCTCCCAGTTCCCTGACGGCCTGTTTTTCATCGGCTGCACTAACACACACAACTGCTGTCCAGGTCTATGCGCCCACCAGACCTGTTCCGACAGTGCCTCTGTCTGATGCACAGGGCGGTTGATCTCTGGGTCATCGTCCCCTTCAGCGCTGACTACGGGATAGTCCTTAACGGCCCTCCTTTTGAGGCCTCATCCTACCCTCAGGCTCAAGGCCTTCAGGCTCTTCGGGGTCCCAGGGTCCTTCTGGCAGGTAGTCTCTCCTGCCGCTGTCAACCCCCCCCTTCCCCTTGACACTGCCTTGACTTGTTGATCTCGAGAGAGAGATTGACTAAATTTACCTCTGTGATTGTTCACCAGCTAGGCGCATGCAAGCACACATCACCTGTGCCATCAGCGTCCGCTTCATCTCCTCGATAGCCGTGGGCCGCTTCCGGCAGACTGTCGCCGGTGCCTTGGTCATTGGAACTTGATAGGTCAACGTTGAGGAGTTCTACCCAGGTCTTACCCTTCCTGATGAAGAGAAGGAACCACTCACTTCAGACAGATCCACGGCTTCCTCAGACACACCCCTAGGTCTCCTCCAGAGGACCTCATCTTCTTCAATTTGATGAAGCAGTTGTCCTCGGCTATGGGGTTCCATACTGAGGAGGAAGGATGTCACCAGGAACGATCTAGTGGATTTCCTGGAGACCCCAGAATCTCCTACTAAGATAATTCCTCCCCTTCTGCCTTCTTTGAAGAATGCTACTACTGCAGCCTGGCACAGGCCTGACATGGTGCCAGCTATGCTCCTCAGGGCAGATCAACATTACCATGCCCCTCAAGGGTTTCCTCACTGTGCTGCCCAGCCTGAAACAGATTCAGTGGCGATAAAGGCTGCTCACGACAGGTCTAAGGTGCCCAAGCACCTTAGCGCCCCCCCCCAAAAGAGTGTCCCGAAAAATTTCTTTGGGGCAAGAGTTTGTCTCCTCTACCCTTGGCTGAGGATTTCCAGTTACCTGTCCCATATAGTGAAGTACCAGAATATGAACTGGAAGGAAGGGCAAGGCCATTGCCCAGGCCCTCCCAGAAGGTATGCAGAAACAGGAGGTGCTGCAATGTTTGCAGAATGCTGAAGATGTTAGCAAACACCTACTGTGGGCAGTCTGTCTCATTCACTATTGCCAGGGCTGCTACCACCGGCATTTGCTTTCATAGGCACTCCTGGCTAAGGGTCTCTGGCTTTGCTGATGTACGTGCAGCAGAAGGTGCTTAATGACCCCTTCAGTGGCTCTAAGCTTTTTGGGTCAGATGTGCAGGATATCATTAATGACTTGTAGGCATTCGTCACGGCTTTCAAATCTGTCCACCCCCTTTATCACACACAATCTAATGGTAGACAATGCTCTCCCTTTCGTAAGTCATCCAGTAGGCCAGCAGCAGCCTTTTGGCTCCAGGGTAAAAGAGCCTCCTTTGCCTTGCCTGCACCCTCCAATGCTCCACTTGACTCCTTGCTAGATCCCCCCCCTTTTTTTTTTCTGGCCCCTGACCAAAAGGTGGTGGTTGGAGGTCAGTTCTCCCTCCATCTCAATCAATGGAGAACCATAACATCGGATGCCTGGATTTTGCAAATCATAGAAAAGGGTCAAACTCTGGACCTCACCGAGCAACCCACAGAGACTCCTCTCCACTCCAGCTACCCCCGCCCCACTTGTCTGTTCCTTGGGAGGAGGTATAGACCTTTCAGTGCAAACTGACCATCGAGCTGGTGCTCATGCGCCAGAGAAGCAAGGGTTTTAGTCCAGGTTCTTACTTCGAGAAACAGCTCTTGCAGCAGGTTACACTATTAGGACTGAAGTCGGCAGGCGCCAGGACCCCACGGAAATTTTCTAGCTCCTTCCCCCGACGTCGGGCGTAGTACATAAGGAGGCAGTCCCCCCCCCATAATCCTCAGTTCTTTTCCCACCATCGACATCGCCAGTATCGGCCTCTCTGTCTCCTTTTCTAGTGTGTAATGACCATTAGAACTACAACGATTTTTGTCTGCCTTTCAACTTTGGATCAATTGATGTCCTCTCCAACAACTTCTGTAGAGGGTCACCATACGAAATCTGCCTGCGGCAAACTGATCCCCCTTCAAGGATCCACATTCGGCCTGCATGCGCTGCCTAGGCACGGAACACGACACCAAGGCCTGCTCCATCTGCCAGGGCTTCAACAGTCTCACCAGGATCCGCCACCAGAAGGCCCTTCAACCATTTCTCTTGGAGGAGAAACTGAAAATTATGGATAAGGAACCTTCCTCCCAGGGGGAGTCGTCGGGTAAAACCCACAAGCACCGGGAAAAGGAAAGATCCGGGTCTCCTGCGAGGGCCTCGGACTCACAAAGCTCCGGCTCGAAAACAGACCGCTCTCCCTCCAGGGCTCGGTCGCAACCTCCCCCGGTTCAGGTCAGATCTTCCAGCGGCTCCTCTTCTCTACAGCCCCTGAAGACTTCCAGGCCGTCTGCCTCTTCCACTCCATCTAAGGCCTCGTCGAAGTCTGGGGAGCGCCATCAGTCTTCTTCCCGCCGGCGGAACACCGACGCCAGGTCAGTTTCCCAGCCTCCGCGTGGATCGGATCCTGTTCCTCATAAGACCAACGACCTGACATCCCTCAAAAGGACGTCTGACCCGATGTCAGCCCACCCGACGTTGGCCAAACACCAACGGTGCTCCCAGAAGCCAGCAACACGTAAACATTTATCGCTGGCCATGCATTCGCCCCCGGGGACGTTGGCCAGGGGACCGATGTCGGCTACTCCCGAGAGAAGAGGACCGCACCACCATTGCTGGTGGATGCTGGTCAGAAGGATTCGTCCGAGGAGGATGCCACACAGCCCGAGGACCAGGCGGGTGACAGCGGAGATGCTGGACTCCTTCGGGAACCTTCCCCGGGGCGGTAGACGCCCGGGGACCCGACCCTGGCGACAAGCCCGTTGTCTGGTATGAACCTGGCAGAGGTAAAAACTTTTTACCTTCTGGTGGGACACCATCAAAAAAGATGTGGTCACTATACGTCGTCCTTCTACTCCGACTCCGCCTCCACTTACTCCTTCACCGCCTACGCCCCCTCCTCCATCTAAGGGACCCGTAGGACGATTGCCACCCCCCCCCAAGGAGCAGACACCACCTCCTCGGGACAGATCTTCAGAAAGAAGACCTCCCTCTAGATCCCCCTCAGGGTCACCCAGCCCCAAGAGACCCAGATGACGCCGGTACACTCCATCTGGGGAGGATTCCAGATCACCTTCGCCTATCAGCATTCCCTCTCCCGACCCACACGACCTACCCAGGTCTCCTCCGGATGATCCCTCTTTCGCGGAGATCATGAGGCACATCCAGGAGAACATGGGGTGGGATGCTGAAGAGCTCGACCCTGAGACAACGCCTTGCTTGCTGCCTTCGGCAGATAGACCCAAAGCGTGTGGTAGTGCCGCCCTTGGTGGATACCTTTTCGGATGTCACCAAGGCCGCCTTGAAGCGTCCGCACTCCTACTCCCGCAGTGCCGAAGAAGGCTGACCTCCTATACAAGGCCTCTAGGGAGGGCCAGTATCTGGCAAACCATCCTCTGGCTGACTCCCTGGTCATCACTGCTTCGCATGACCGGTCTGAGACCCTCGGCATGAGCCGCGCAGCCACCGGACCAGGAATCCAAGCAATTGGATGTCCTGGGTAGGCGCACGTACGCGTCCGTGACTTGCACCATCAGGTCACTGAATTACCTTACCCACATGGTTCAATTCCAGAACGCACTGTGGGAGCAGGGACAAGACCTGGTAGAGAAGATGCCTGATGGTGACCACAAGGAGGAGCTCTTGAACCTCCTCCACATGGGTTCGGTTGTGGGGACCCAAGTGCTCAGAGCCGCACATGATTCTGCGGACTCTTCAGCCAGAACTGCAGCCTCAGGCATGCGTCTCTTTAGACATTCTTGGCTCAGTGTCTCTGGCTTTACCCCAGATGTCCAGAACAACATCTTAGATGTACCTTATAACGGCGAGGTCCTATTTGGTGAAGCCTCCGTGAGAGTAATCACCAAACCTCAGGATGCAGGGAAGGCAGTCTGATCTGTACAAGCTATGTAGAGGTCTCTGCTTAGTTCCTTTCGTAGGAACCAGAGCAGTTTCTGTGGCCGGTTACAAAGGCAGCATCAACGTTCCGGCCAACAGCAGAGGGACACTTTCACCCGCAAGGCCCAGGCCAAGTCATCCCCAGGCAGAGGCCAACGATTTGCCAAGTCGGCCCAGCCTGCCGGATCAAACACTGCCACAGCATGACTCCTTCCCGGTCCCCGGCCCTCCTCAGGATCAACGGGAAAAGAGTTGGTGGGATCCCATCGCACGCCACTTGCCAGGGTGGCAATCTGTCACCACCGACAGGTGGGTTCTGCAGCTGATCAAAAAAGGCCATTATATAGAATTTGTAGGCAGTCCACCTACAAGACCTCCCCTGCTCTCCCGATTTTCGGGTCAGCATGCCCTGCTCATACAGCAGGAAGTGCTCGCGCTTCTGGAAAAGGAAGCCTTAGAGCATGTCCCAGAGAACCTGAGGACTAGGGTACTATTCTCACTTCTTCCTGGTTCCAAAGGAAACAGGGGGCCTCCATCCAATACTGGACCTCAGCGACCTCTACCTTTCTGTCATTTACAAACGCTTCCGCATGGTGACCCTTCCGGGCCTAATTCCCATGCTGAAGCAGGACACCTTTCTGGCGTCTTTGGACATGCAGGACGCCTACCTGCATATTCCATTTGCTCAAGCGCACCGGAGGTTCCTGCACTTCGAGTTTCAGAGCCACCATTATCAGTTCTGAGCTCTTCCCTTCGGGCTGTCATCAGCACCTCGCGTGTTCATGAAGGCATGGCGGTCGTAGTGGCGTCTCTGAGGAGTCGAGACCACTACGTGTTCCTATACCTGGATGACTGGCTTCTCATGGCACCCTGCAGGGAGGCACTGAAGATGGCTATTCACTGCACCCAGTCCCTTTTTCAATCACTGGGTATTCTCATCAGCTACGAGAAGTCACTCCTGGTGCCGTCCCAGAAACTGCAGTTCTGGACACCGTCAGAGGGAAAGCTTTTCTTCCCTTGGACAGAGCGGAACACATCAGATCCCTCATCAGGGACTTGGCGAAGACCGTCCCAGCCAGACTGGTCCTTCGTGTACTTGGACTCATGGCTGCAGCCATTGCGACAGTCCTGCTGGCATGTCTCCACATGCGGGTAACCCAGTGGATGCTATGGGTGCAGTGGGACCAAAGGCAAGACCATCTGCAGCAGCCAGTTCGAATCACGAATGCCGTGATTCAGGATTGGCAATGGTGGCTAGATCTGGGGAATCTCTCTGCGGGGGTTCCCTTCACAGCGCCGTCTCCGACTGTGACCCTCTCCACAGATGCCTCAGGGCTGGGGTGGGGAGCACACCTGGACGGTGTTCGGTCTCAGGACCTGTGGACAGCCCAGGAGTCTCTTCTCCACATCAACATTTTGGAAATGAGGGCAGTCCTTTACGCTCTGCAAGCCTTCCAGTTGGAGATTCCACTGGGTACATTTCTGCTGCAGACAGACAATACCGCGGTGATGTATTACCTCAACAAACAAGGAGGCACTCACTCCTACCTGCTTTGCAGGGAGGCCATGAGTGTGTGGGAGTGGGTATTGCAACACGGCGCAAACCTAATTGCAGTACATGTCCCGGGAGTGGACAACACCATCGCAGACAGTCTGAGCCGCTCTCAGGCCAGAGTCCACGAGTGGGAACTTCTGCAGGAGGTGGCAGAGGATCTGTTTCACAGATGGGGCACTCCAGAGTTGGACCTTTTCGCGTCCCTGTCCAACGCAAAACTGCCAAATTTTTGCTTGCTAGATCCAGGGCCTGGTGTTTTCTGGTGAGACGCGTTGTCCCTCTCCTGGGGGGGCAGAGTCCTCTATGCCTTCCCTCCTTTCCCGTTGATCCAGAGAGTTCTCTTAAAACTTCGCAGGGAGCAAGTGACACTCATTCTGATCGCACCCTTCTGGCCCAGACAGAGTTGGTTCCCTCTTTCGCACCAGCTATCCTTGGAACCTCCAGTTCCTTTGCCAATCAGCTCCCATCTATTGTCTCAGGAGGCGAGTTCAGTGGGCCATCCAGATTTACGCTCATTGAACCTGCACGCTTGGCTCCTAGAGACATAGCCACGATGCGATACGGGATCTCGCAAGAAGTGGCAGACGTAATCTCTGCCGCCAGAAAACTGGCAACCCACGCAACGTACGCCATGAAATGGCGTAGATTCTGTTTGTGGGCTCAAGCGCGTGGCTTTCCGCTGTTGGACTGTCCAGAAAAGCTGGTTCTGGACTACCTGCTTTCCCTCTTCCACTCCGGACTGGCTTACTCCTCGATTAAAGTGCACCTTTGTGCAATTTCTGCTTACCATGCCCCGCAGGCCATCGGACGGTGGCCCAGCTGGACACTAATCATGCCTTCTTAAGGGGTGCCCTCCACCATAGGCCTCCCATCAAAGATCCAATCCCTCCTTGGGACTTACCTTTTGTCCTGAAGCAACTTACGCTGCCACCCTTTGAACCAGCCGCGGATTGCGAGCTATGTTTTCTCTCTTGGAAAACGTTATTTTTAGTTGCTGTTACTTCTGCTAGAAGGATATCGGAATTGCATGCTCTTATGTGCAAAGAGCCTTGTTTGGTTTTCCACCAGGACAGGGTATCCCTAAGGACAAACCCAAAGTTTTTGGCCAAGGTGGTTTCAACTCTCACCCTTAATCAGGATATCTATCTACCAGTGTATTTCCCAAAGTACTCTAATCAAGGAGAAGCCCTTCTGCACACCCTTGATGTGTATTGGTGCCTCAGATATTACCTGACCAGAACCAAATGGCTCCGGAAGTCGGACCAACTTTTCGTCTCCTTCGCTCACAGAATGATAGGCGCTCCTGTCTCCAAACAGTCACTCTCTAGGTGGCTTATCCAGTGCATCACTTTTTGTTATGACAAGTGCAATAAACCTTTACCGGGCACGGTCAAGGGTCATTCTACAAGAGGGGTGGCTGCTACTTTTGCGGCGTTAAAGAACGTCTCCACCTCATCTGTTTGTGCTGCAGCTACTTGGAGCTCTGTGCATACCTTTATCAGGCATTACAGTCTGGACATTGCATCGAGGCGAAGAGTGGGGTTCGGTCTAGCCGTCCTTCAGGGACTTCTGTCCTAGGCGCGAGTTATTTTGAGGTCTCTACCTTTCCTCCTCTCGGTGGTGCATGATTGCCACTACTGCTTGGGAATCGGTCCTAATGGTGTAACCTGCTGCAACAGCTGTATCTCGAAGTAAAATAGTACAGTTACGTAAGAAATTACTGTAACAGATCTTTGATAACAGGTTTTGCAGCAGGTACCTTCCCGCCCACCATCCCCCTTTATGGAGGTAGGTTGTAGTCAAACAACCATCTTATGGGTTGGGACAGTCCTATTCACTAATCTTTGCCATTTGGTGGCGGATCCTCGGTCTCCCCTTCTGATGTCATCCAGCGGCCAGGAGTCTCCGGCGGGAGAACTGAGGATTATTGGGGGACCGCCTCCTTATGTACTGCGCCCGACATCGGGGTGGTACCGACATCGGAGGCAGTCCCCGCTGAAGACTGCTAGCTAGAAGATTTCCGTGGGGTTCTGGCGCCTGCTGGCTTCTGTCCTAATGGTGTAACCTGCTGCAAGAGCTATTCTCGAAGATCTACTGTTACAGTAAGTTCTTATGTAACTGTACTTTCTTCCTGGTCCCGAAAAAGACCGGAGAGCTGAGGTTCGTCTTGGACCTGAAGGACCTCAATGTGTATGTCCAGTACAAAAAGTTCAGAATGGTAACTTTGCCAGGCCTCATGCCCTTTCTGAAGAAAGGAGACTGGCTGTGTTCTCTGGGAATGCAGGACGCTCACCTGCACATCACGGTGTTCCCTTCCCACAGGAGGTTCCTCTGGTTTCTTTTTCAGGGCAAGCATCATCAGTTCAAAATGCTGCCTTTGGCTTGTTCTTTGCGCTGTGAGTCTTTACCAAATGTTTAGCAGCGGTAGCTTCAGCCCTCAGAAGGGAGGGAATATACATTTCTAGGATTGTGGATATGTTGTTCTAACCACACTTGTTGGCAGGTACCTTGCCGCTTTAAGATGTGCTGGAAGTTTTCAAGCTGAATTGTCCCACCCACCCAGGTGGTATAACCCTTGGCTCCGCCCCATGACACCAGGTCTTCCATTCCGCTGGAAGGTTCAGGTTCCCTCCTTAGTGCTCCCGCGTGTAGTAGGCCCTGGTTTCAGAATCTTTGGATTCACTTCCAAAACTGATCCTCAAGCTCTATAGAGTTAAATTTGCTCCTTTTCTGATCGCATCCCCGATGGAGGAAAAATCGGCCCCTGGGTTTCGCCGCTGCATGGATCCATACGCCTTGTACGTTTATTGCCTGGGGTTAGACCACGATACGCAGGCTTGCAAATTGTCAGTTCACCCCGAACATGCTAAAAGACTGTGCTGCCCGACTTCGATTGGGGCGACCGGAGAAGCGTTTCCCACTGGTCAAATCGAAGGAGGCCCGTTGGGTGGTCTCTGCGGCTGTGGGGTCCGCCGAGCTGTTGGAACAGCTCAAGGCCCTCGAGGAGGAGGTGGCTCGGGCAGCGGCGAGTTCCTCTTCGGCTTCGGCCTTTATTCCTCTGCACCTCTGATCCTCCTGTTCTGCTTCCTTCAAGGAGTTGTGCCAGTCTGTCTCGACTAAGGGAGAGAGCCCTTCGGGGTCCCATATTTCACGCTCCAAGAAGGAGTTGAAGACAAGTCGACTTGTCAGCATTCGTGGGACTGAGAGCGGTCCCACTCACAGGAGAACACTGTTTCGACTTGATTGAAGGAGTCATGACGAGGCATGCAACTCGGCGTGGCTGAGATTTTTCTCAAGCCGATCGGCGGGTTGTTGCCCAATCCGGCTGATGACTCTTTTCCAAATGCAGGTGCTTCCGGTGTCTTCAGAAGGGTCTGCCCAGAATGTTGGCAGGACCCAGTATCCAAGGAGCTGGATCCGGACCCAGAGCAGAGTTTCTTTTCCTCGGGTCGAGCTTCCCCGCTGGCATCGCCGATGGTTGAGGTCTGGATCCTCCTCCTCAGCTTTGACGTCGGGGAAAGCCCCGACATCAAGGCAAGTGGCGCCTCTCATCATCTTTGTCCTTCTTGTGTAAGGAGAGGCTTCGGTGCAAGTTGCGTCGACGCTACGATGATCTCATGTGGCAACAGTTGGTCCTGTCCGGATCCAGACCGATCACGATTTTGACTCTGGCCATAAAATGGCTCTTGGCCAGAACGACCGACGTCGGCCACTGTCTCTGAGGTGCCGGTTATGGCCCTGCCGGCTCAACCGAAGCTGGCCACTCCACCGATTCCGGTGGAGCCAACGCTCAATCAGCCCAAGTCTGGAGCACTGACCAAGGATTCCTGGTCGGCTCAAGGCTTGCCCCATAGGCTGTCTGTCACTCACTCCCGACCGCCCAAGGAGGGTGGAGAGTGACGCGGGGGGCCCCACTATATGTGGAATCCTCTGAGTCCGAGGACTCCTCCATGGACTCCCGTCCGGTGGACACAGAATCCTTGGGGGGGTTTCTGTCGACAAGAGCTCTTCCCCGCTGATGGGCATTTGTCGACTCATCTCTGAGTCTATGGGGATGGAGCTGAAGCCTGTGCAGAAACAGGCTAAGTAGCCCCCTCAGAGATTCTGGATAAGGGGGATTCTCCTGTGAAGGCCGCCTCAGTGGCTGAGGCAATTGTGTGCCCAGCCTTGGAGCTGTGGCAGCGTCCCGCTTCTTGTCCTGCGCTTTCTGCCCACAAGTATGCGGTGCCCATGGGGTCCCTGTCTGGCTTTATGGAGCACCGCTCTGTGGTGGGGTTGGTGGCAGACTCCGTTTTTCGGCGCTCAGACAACAAGGGAGACGCGTATAGACCCCCAGAGAGGGGGTCCAAGCAGTTGGACCACTCTGGGGAAAAAGGTCTATGCAGCCTCCTCTCTAGGCCTTTGTCAGGCCAGCTCGGCCATTATCATGGCACATTTCTCGCATGCCCTCTTGGGCTCCCTGGATGAGGTGATTACTCATCTCCCGGCTGATCTCCAGACCACGATCAGGCAGGTCGAGATCAGGAGTGGGCGGTGGCCAAACATCAGCTCTGGATATTGATGATTCTTATGCCCACTCGGTAGCGGCTGCAGTGGCCATGCGCTGCAGGGCTTGGCTCCGCGTCTTGGGCCTTCGTGGCAGATACACAGCACAAGTTGGCAGATGTCCCCTTTTTGTGTACTGACCTTTTTGGGCCAGGCATGGAGAGCCACCTCCAGCGCAAAGAGAAGTCCATTGCCACCTTAGATTCTACTCAACCTGCCCAAAAGGACAAGGACTCCAAGCATGCTAACTGCAAGCCCTTTCGCTTCTCCACCCATGCAGCCAGTCTGGCCCAGCAGTAGGGCCAGCAGGCTGAGACTTGGCGTCCTCGGACGAAGTCCGTGGCCGCCTCCTTCAGGAAGCCCGGTGGGAAAGGTCCCGGAGGTCCTTCCGCCGGACCCTCCTCCAAGCCTGCCCAGTGATGGGTTAGGGGTGCCTCCGTCAATTCCATCACGCCTCCCCTGGTCCTCCCATTGGGGGCCGGCTCAGCCAATTTATTTCAGCTCGGTCCATTATTACTATGGACCGGTGGGTTTTGGAAGTGGTTGGTCGAGGCCTGCCTCTAGAATTCGAGCTTCCCCTCTGTACCGAGCCCATGCCCCACAGGGGGACCAGGTGTCCACAGCTTCTCAGGTGGCTCTCAGAGCCGACCTGGCTCAGCTTCTCCTAAAGGAGGTGGTGCGCCCAGTAGCGGACTCTCCTTCAGACCCAGGGTTTGTCTCCAGGTACTTCCTGGTGTCAAAGCGGACGGGCGGTTGGCACCCCAGTCTAGGTCTGCAAGACCTGAATGGGTTCCTCAGGTCCTGCACTTTCCGGATGGTAACTCTGGCTCAGATCATAACATCTTTGGAGCAAAGAATGTGCTTCAAACAACATGAAGTCTTGCTGTATTATAGACATTAGCAGTTTGATCCAGCTGTAGAACTGCCCCGGAGTGAAATGGTTAAAACCATTCCAAAATAGAATTTTGGCACGAGAGCAGCTCTATCTGTGTCATTTCAAACTTGAACTGTCAGATTCTTTACTCCGCCTCAGTGAACAGTCGCTCCGGAGATTTCTCCTCCTGCTCGGTTCATTTCTCGGTTTAAAAAGTGTTTTCTCGGTTGGATTTAACCGAGAATAGTTTTATTTTAACCGCAAAACCGTTCGGTTCAAGCTCTATCTGTGGTAACCGTAGTAAATGAAGGTTTTGTCTGTGTGGAACTTGTAAGTTATCGGTTCGGTTTTGAACCGATCAGTGGGTTTAAAACTCATTTAAAACTAAAAGTTACTATTTTAGAATGCGGTTCCCGGTTCTTATCGGTTCTAAAAAAAAACGTATTTATTACGTTTTTTCCAATACCCGTGACACGGTTAGGAACCGATAAGGGTGTCTTGCCTGGCAATGCCGTTAAAAGGGCAAATTTTTGGTTAGGCTGGCATTATGTCTGAGAAACCCAAAAGAAAAACCGGGCCCACTGGGTTTCAACACTGTGATGTTTGTGGGGAAGTCTTTGCCAAGGCTGACCCACACACCACATGTGTTTATTGTCTGGGGTTTGACCACCTCCAGTCAGACTGCCAGGTATGTAAGAATTTCCCTGCAGCCACCCTGGAAAAAAGATTGGGCAGGCTCAGAGCGAGGCCAAAAAGTCCGCTGACCCGGATGGCCAGCCCGGTTCGGTGCCAACCGAACCAGAGGGAGTGCCCTCTGACCAGGGCCAGACTTCCTCGGGCAAAAGAAAAGCTGGTTCTGAGGAACCAATTCCAGTAAAGAAAACAAGAAAATCAGCAGGTCTGGAGTCCAAAATTCCTTCTCCAACTGCTGCAGAGATAGCAAAAGCCATACAAATTGTCCAGTCACTGTCTCAGGGTCCGTCCGAACCACCACTATCTGGTAAAAGGTCGGTTCGTCCGGTCCCAGTGGTTCAGGATTATGATATTGAGGAATTTTATGAACCAGAGGAGGGGGAGGAGGATTATGAACAGTATGAATGTGGCTGGGAAAGTCTGGGTGTGCCCATTGAACCGGACATCTCCCCAGACAGACCTTTAGAATCTCCCCCTATGCTGTCTGAGTCCCCATCTCATTTTATGTTTTATAAAAAAGTTGCTGAAACCCTCCAGCTTCCTTTAGAAGAGGCTGTGGATGAGCAAGAGGAGCCTGATTTTGTAGAAATGATGGATATTCGAGTCTAGGAGATTGTCTATTCCTTTACATAAGTCTTTTAGGAAACAAACAATTAAAATTTTAAAAGCTCCTAATTCTGTGCCTCCTGTAGATAAAAAGATGGACAGAAGGTATACATTGTCAGGCCCTGATACAGAATTCCTTTCTCAGCAATGCAGTCATGTTGGGGTAGTTCAGGCTGCTGCCTGTGATAAAGCTAATATTCCCTTGGCTTCACATCCTCCTGACAAGGATTCCAGGAAGATTGATGCCATGGCAAAAAAACAGTATATGGCAGCCTCTCTGGGACTCAGGCAAGCAAATGATATGGCCTATGTAGCTAGGTATCAGAAATCTAGATGGGATACTGTTATGCAATTAGCCAAGCAGGCCCATGGCCAGCTGGCTAGTGAACTAGAACAGGTGGCTGCTGATGGCATTGAAGCCTCTAAGGTTGTTTCATGCTGCTGTGGATGTTAATGATGTTTCCTCTAGGGTCATGGCCACATCTGTAGCTTTTCGTAGGTTGGCCTGGCTCAGGTGTACTAGTTTGTCACAGGATACCCAGACTAAGGCTATGGATTTTCCTGTGGTGGGAAATTCTCTGTTTGGAGAGCAGACAGAGAACTACATGAAGAAGATGGATGAATATAGGACTACTTACAAGAGTGCCCAGGCTAAGGAGCGGCAAGCCACTCCTCAAAGGCATGCCCCAGGGGTAGGGTAGGCCTTTTCACAGGCTTACTACCAGACTCAGGCCTCCTCTGCCTATGCTCAGAGGGGCTTCTTCAGAGGCAGGGCAGACGAGGGGTGGGCAGACCTGCTCCCACCCCCAGCCTAAAGCTCCTGATAAACAGGCACCCTGATGGGGTGCCCAGGGCGCATCTCCTGTACCAGTGGGGGCAGGCTGGCTTACTTCAGTCAGGATTGGGCTTCTTTAACCTCAGACAAGTGGGTTCTGGAAGTAGTAAGCCAGGGTCTGGTTCTCGGCTTCAAAAAGTTTCCCAAGTCGAGAAGCAGACTTTTTCTACCTGCAAGTGCTTCAGAGACCCTCGCTCTGGAAACAGAGGTCTCATCCCTGTTAGCTCTCAGAGCAGTAGAAAGGGTTCCTCCCCTGCATCAGGGCAGGGGTCTGTATTCCAGATACTTCCTTACCCCAAAAAAGACAGGAGAGTGGCGGCCCATTTTAGATCTCAGATATCTGAACAAGCATCTTTTGAAACCAAAGTTCAAAATGGTAACTCTGGCAATGAGTTTACCTTCCCTAAGGCCAGGGGACTGGCTAGCCTCCCTGGACCTTAAGGATGCCTATTTCCATGTCCTAATTAGAAGATCCCATCGAAAGTACCTCAGATTCGAACTGCCCTCAGGTCATTTCCAGTTCAGAGCAATGCCCTTGACCCCTCTGCTCCAAGGGTATTCACAAAGTGTCTAGCAGTGGCCCACTTAAGGAGGCAGAGGATTGCTGTTTTCCCTATCTAGACGACTGGCTCATTGTAGGCCAGTCCCCAGAACAGGTAAATCTCACCTGCAGGTCACCCAGCAGCTTCTCACCTCCCTGGGTTTTCTGCTAAACCTACCAAAGTCTGTTCTGGAACCAGTCCAGGTACTCACCTTCATAGGGGCAGAATATGACACAAAGCTAGCCAGAGCCTTTCTTCCCCCAGAAAGGGTAAGGAATTTAGTGGCTCTGATCTCTTCCTTCACTCTGCAGGTCTCTCGACCAGCAAGACACTTTCTGGAGCTCCTGGGGCACATGGCTGCATCCACAGCTGTTGTGCAGGGAGCCAGATTTCAGATGAGAGACATTCAGTTTCACTTGATTCCTAGAACCTTTTGGTCTCAGAGAAGAGACCCCCTTTCCAAGTTGGTCCCAGTTACGCGAACCTTGATCCTAGCTCTCCAGTGGTGGCAGGATCAGAGCAATTAAAGCGGGGTCCCCTTCATTTCCCCTTCTCATGACTTGACTCTCACTACAGATGCTTCCCTTCTGGGTTGGGAGCCCACATGGGCGACCTTTCCACTCAGGAGTTTGGTCCCCCAGGAATCTCTGCTCCACATCAGTTTGCTGGAACTCAGAGCTGTCTTTTAGCTCTTCAGGCTTTTGCATCTGTCCACGACAAGGTGATACAAGTCAGAACAGACAACACCACAACAATGTGGTACATCAGCAAACAGGGGCACTCGGTCTTGACCTTGTGCACCGAGGAAATAAGTTGTGGTCTCTGGCCTATTCCCTGAACACTTCCCTCATAGCAGTTCATCTTCCAGGGAAGGACAATGTCCTAGCGGATGCCCTCAGCAGGATTTCCCAGGGCCATCACGAATGGTCCCTGGATCCTCAAGTGCTGGGGATAGTTTTGCCAGGTGGGGCATCCCTCAGATAGATCTTTTGCAGCCCCAGACAATCACAAACTTCCTCTGTTCTGTTGCAGACCTCCAGTGCTGGGCTCAGTTCCTCTGGATGCCCTTCTTCTGGATTGGGAGGAAGTTCCTCTATGCTTTCCCCTTTCCTCTCCTATTCAAAGTACTAGTCAAAATCAGATCTCAGCCTTGCAGGGTGATTCTGATTGCCCGGATTGGGCCAGGCAGCCCTGGTACCCACTCCTTCTGTCTCTGACAGTCCATCTTCCCCTGTGCCTCCCCAGGAATCACAATCTGTTGACTTGTGCCCAGGGAAGGGTTTGGTATCCGGACCTCAAATCCCTCAACCTCAATGCCTGACTCTTGAGGAGTTAGAGTTTGCTGATTTACACCTCTCTCAGGGTGTTCTTGAGATCCTAAAGGCTTCCAGAAAGCCTTCCACTAGGGCTACTTATAGTTCTAAATGGAAAAGGTTTTCCATTTGGTGTGCTGGGAAAAATATTTCCCCAGAATCTGCTGAATTGCCCATTTTGTTAGATTACATGGTACATCTTAATTCCTTGGGTCTCAGACCAGCTACCCTGAGAGTTCATTTGGCAGCTGTCTGCTTTTGTGTCAGCAGGAAAGTCATCCCCTCTTTTCTCTCATCCTGTGTTTTCCAAGTTTTTTAAGGGATTACACCATACTAATCCTCCCTTTCGGGAACCGGCCCCTGCTTGGGACCTTAATGTTTGCATTGCCCAGTTAATGCAACCCCCTTTTGAACCTCTGTCTTCTGCAGAGCTTAAGTACCTAACTTGGAAAACTGTTTTTCTAGTGGCTATCACTTCTGCCAGACGCATAAGTGAATGCAAGCCTTGTCAGTGGAGACTGACTTTATTTCTTTCCACAGGGATAAGGTAGTCTTAGGACTAAAGGAAGTTTTTGCCTAAGGTGGTTTCAGATTTCCATCTTAATCAATCTATCTCTCTTCCAGTATTTTCACTGATCAATCCTCTGGTGAGGGAGGTTGCACAACCTGGATGTTAAGAGCTCTTGGTTATTATATAAGTACCAAAGGTCACAGGTTGAATCCCTCCAACTTGTCCTTACCTATGGTGAAGTTGGGAAGGCAAACCTGCCACTAAGAGATCAGTAGCCAGGTGGATTGTCTCTTGTATCAATTTTGTTATCAGAAAGTGGGCAGAGCCCACCCCACCAGGTTTGAGGGCTCTCATTCTACTAGGGTACAGCTGCGTCTCTAGCTGCTGCCAGAGATATCCTTTATTGAGATTTGCCAGGCTGCTACTTGGAACGGTAACACTTTTACAAAGCATTACTCCCTGGATGTCCAGGCCAGGAGAGATGCTCGGTTTAGCTAAGCTGTTCTTCAGAGCCTATTCCCTAAGTAGGTTCTGCCCTCCTCCATGGAGGTACTGCTGTGTATTCTGCTAATGTCTATAATATAGCAAGACTTCATGTTGTTTGAAGAAAAATTACTCACCTTAGTAATGTTGTTTCTTCTAATGGAGTCTTGCTATATATAGACCTCCCCAACCTGCCCCTCTCAGAACCTCTACTTGGTGGGGTGCGGGCAACTTAGTGTGGGCACTACTTATGTCCTGTTAGCATTTTGTCCCCTTTGGGACTTTGGGGGTGTGTATGTGTGCGGTGTGTGTTTTATTATACTTATGTTCCATTTTCATATTATTAGAATGGTGTTAGTATTACTGGTCCCTGACTTGAGTCTTGGGTGTTGGGACCATCAATGGTTGTTATTATTTAGGTAGCCATTTGGCTAGTGTGAGTTACAGCTTCCACACAGACCTTAGTGAGCTTGGCTGTAAAGATCTGACAGTTCAAGTTTGAAATGACAGATAGAGCTGCTCGTGCCAAAATTCTATTTTGGAATGGTTTTAACCATTTCACTCCGGGGCAGTTCTAGAGCTGGATCAAACTGCTAATGTCTATAATATAGCAAGACTCCATTAGAAAAAACAACATTACTAAGGTGAGTAATTTTTTCTTCTACTCCCTAGATCTTCAGGATGCGTTCTTTCACGTCCCGATCCATCCATGCCATTGACTGTTCCTCCGCTTCAGAGAAGAAGCAATCCTCTTCGAATTCCAGGCCATGCCTTTCGGCCTATCTTCAGTTCCCAGGGTCTTCACCAAATGCATGGCAGTGGTGGTGGCGTATGTGAGGCGCCAAGGGGTCTGTGTGTACCCTTACCTGGACGACTGGCGGATAGCATGTCCCTCCAGGTTGGAGGTGGAGCGGTTCATGGGTCTGGCCCTCCAGACTTGCGCAGAACTTGTCCTCCTGATCAATGAGGCCAAGTTGGAACTTCTACCTGCGCAGGTGATTCAGTTCATCGGGGCAGAGCGTGACTCCTACAGAGCCAGAGCTTGGCTCCCAGCAGACAGGGCAGAGGCTCCCTCCTCCTTTGCCCGATCATTTCTGGTTGGGCAGTTGCGCCCTGCCCAGGACCTCCTGTGTCTTCTGGGCTACATGGCGGCCTGCACCAGCATGGTCCGATTGGCCCACTGGCATCTGCATTCCCTTCAGTGGGAACTGGCCAGCCAGTCTCAGCGCTCAGGTAATTTCGACCAGCTGGTTTCTGTGACCCAGAAAGTATGGGACGGCCTCCAGTGGTGGCATATCACATCCCACCTGCAGGAAGGGATCCAGTTTGTCCATCCCGAACTGACTGTCACTCTGACGACCGACTCTCTGGGTTGGGGTGCCCATCTGGGGGAACACAGAGCTCACGGGCTCTGGTCCCCTCAGGAGTCTCGATGCCACCTCAACCTGCTGGAGCTCTGAGCAGTCCGCCTAGCTCTTTCCGCCTTCACTCCATTTGTTCAGGGTCAAGTGGCCCAAGTCCAGACGGAAAACACCATGACCATGTACTATCTCAACAGACAGTAGGACACGCTCCTTATCTCTGTTCAAGGAAGCTCTCCGCATTTGGTCGCTCTTGCTCAGCCTGGAAGCAGATGATCTAGTCATTCATGTGGCTGGAGCCACGAATCAGCTGGCCAATGCCCTCAGCCGGATGGGTGGGGCATCTCACGAGTGGTCTCTCCTCAGAGAGGTAGTACACTACCTATTCTCCCTCTGGGGAACCCCCAGGTGGACCTATTAGCTTCCAAGGAGAGCGCAAAGCTGAGGCTGTTCCATGCCCTCCCCCCTAAGCAGGGTTCGCTGCAGGGGGATGCCTTCTCGAGGCAGTGGACCCCAGGCTTCTACTTTGCCTTCTCTCCGCTCCCCTTGATTCACATAGTGCTCATCAAGGTCAGGAGGGACAAGGAGTAGATGATCCTGGTAGCCCCAGACTGGCTGTGCCAGTTCTGGTATCCAGATCTCCTTAGCCGCAGCTTCAGGCTCACGAGGCGGCTTTCAGCACGCCCGAACCTGCTGTCGGTCAGTCAGAGGAAGGTATTCCATCTGGACCTTCAATCCCTGCACCTGACTGCTTGGTTCCTGAGCGGCTAGAGTTCCAGGCCCTGGGTCTCTCCGACGAGGTCCTCAATGTTGTTGAGGTGTCCTGTACAGAATCGACCAGAAAATGCTGTGCCTTTTAAATGGAAGAGATTCTCCATCTGGTGTCAGGGCAAAGGATTGGAGCCCTCATCCTGCACAGTGGCTAGCATTTTGGACTACCTTTGGTCCCTCTCCCAGCAGGGGCTGCGGTTGATGACCCTAAAAGCGCACCTGCCAGCCATCTGCTTGCCGGGTGCAGGCTGGTCAGCAGTCTGTGGCGCAGGAGAAGGTGGTCTGGCGCTTTTTCAAAGGCTTGGATCACATATCTGCTCCGGTGCGTGAACCTCCAGCTCCGTGGGATTTACTGCTGTTTTTGGCAAACCTCATGGGCAAGCCATTCGAACCTATGCACAAGTGTGAGATGTCACACTTATGGAAGACTGCCGCCTTGGTGGTTATCACATGAGCCAGAAGGACTGGGGAGTTACAGGCGCTCTCCATAGTCTCCTTATCTGGTCTTCCACAGGGACATGGTTGTCCTGCGTCCCCACCTGAAATTCCTTCCAAAGGTGGTGTCAGAGTTTCACCTTAACCAGATGATTACTCTGCCAGTGTTCTACCCCAGTTACACCTCGGAGGCAGAGTACAGGCTCCATACTTTGGACATTAAGACGAACGCTCACCTATTACAAAGAGTGAACGGCGGAAGTTTGGGGAGCGGTTCGCCAGGTGTTACCTACGCTGAAGCCGCACCTGGTAGACCTGCAGCCAAGCGGACGATGGCTAGATGGACTACATCTTGCATTGACCTCTGCTATAGGTTGGTGGGTAGGGAGCCTCCTCTGGGGCTAAGGGCTCATTCTACCTGCTATACCGCTGGATCGGTGGCTGCTTCTAGGGATGTCCCTATCCAGGAAATCTGCAATCAGCACACACCTTCATTTCCTGTTACCACATTGAGCTTGAGTCACGCTGGGATGCTGGTTTTGGAACCTCAGTTCTTCTTCCGTAAGTTGGGGGGGTATGCGTCTCGCCTCCCTCCTCCCAGAGAACTGGTAGGAGTCTGCCAACAAGTGTGGATAGAACAGTATATCCACGATCCTAGAAATACAGGTTACTGACCTGTAACAGTAGATCTTACTTCGAGAGGGTTCCTTCAGTAGGTCATCACAAATAGGACTGATGTCGCTTGACGGCGGGCAACACGGCAGACTTTTCTAGCAATCCCTGACTGGGGACCACCCACCCGACGTCACATGACTGACGTCAGCGTGATGGTATATAGTGGGCGGTCCCCATGCCTGCGATCCAGTTCTTTCCCACCATCGCCTCGTGCTAGTCGCTTCACAGACTTCATTCGCCGTTCGTCGAAAAGTTGTTTTGCGCAGTTTTCTTCAAACTCACTATTTGTATTCATTCAGGTTACATTAGTTCATGTCTTCTCCGAAGAAATGCTCCAAGTGTGGCACTCAGATACCGCACAAAGACTGACATTCCAAGTGCATCATCTGCCTAGGCCCAGACCATGGCTACGAGCGGCCCCATCCAGGGATGCGTTGTTGGAAGCTCTGTTGTTTACCCTGGATCTGTTCAGTCGACTCGGGATCACTGTCAACGTGCCCAAGTCATACCTTATCCTCACCCAGAGACCGCAGTTTATTGGGGCGGTCCTCGACATGGTCCAGTGCAGAGCTTTTTTTCCTCTGGACAGAGTGGAGAGTCTGATCCACCAGGCCTCCAAGGTGGCGTCTTGCAGGACCATCCCGGCCCGGGAGGTCCTTTCGCCTGTTAGGCCTCATGGCAGCTTCCATTTGTACTATTCCCCTAGCCAGGCTGCACATGAGGATTGCTCAGTGGTCCCTGAGGGTGCAATGGGACCAGTTCCTGGACCATCTGGTCCTCATCTCTTCAGCGGTCCGGAAGGATCTTCTATGGTAGATGAATCCACACAATCGTTCCTTGGGTCTTCTGTTTCGAAGCCCAGCACCTGTCGCCACTCTCACCACGGATGCCTCGAACATGGGATGGGGTACACATCTGAGGGAACATCAAGCCCAGGGACTTTGGTCCAGTTTGGAGCTTTCTTTTCACATCAGTGTTCTAGAGCTCAGGGCGGTCCTGTATGCCTTACAGGCCTTTCAACCCCTGCTGCCCGAGGGAACAGTGCTCATCCCAAATGGACAATGTCAGTGGTTTGGTACATCAACAAACAAGGAGGAACCCGGTCGTACCATCTTTGCAGGGAGGCAACCAGGGTGTGGAACTGGGCAGTCCAGCACCACTTGTCCCTAGTGGCTGTGCATGTAGCGGGAGTTCTCAACGTCCTGGCGGACAGTCTCAGCAGATCGCGGACCCCTGCTCCTGAGTGGGAACTTCATCAGGAAGTGGCAGAATCCATCTTCTGAAATTGGGGGTGGCCGGAACTCTACCTATTCGCCTCTCAATTCAGTGCATAACTTCCTAAGTTTTGCTTGCTTGTTCCAGAGCCAGGTGCTTTCTGGCAGAATGGGAAATGGAGGGAAGGCATACAAAAATTTTCCTGTCCAGGATAGAGGTAATGTGTTGCTCCAGAAAGCACCCACCTGAGCTCCCCGGCTTTGACACACAAACCTCGCTTCCAGCGGTCTAAGATCTGGTGTCATGGGATGGAGCTGAGGGTTATACCACCCAGGTGGATGGGAGGAGCCAGCTTAAAGACTTATGGCACGTCTTAAAGCGGCAAGGTTCCTGCCAACAAGTGTGGATGAACAGCATATACCACTGGTAGAACTACTGTTACAGGCGAGTAACCTGTATTTTCCTTTATCTGGATGACTGGCTTCTAAAGGTGCCCCATCCAGGGTACAGCTCCTGGGGGACTTTAGAGAAAACTCTTCAGTTGTTCCCTTCCCTGAGCAGCATCATCAACTAGCCGAAGTCTGTTCTAGTTCTGTCCCAAAAGCTGCAATACATAGGGATGGTTCTAGACTCTGTGCAGGGGACAGCCTTCCTTCCTGACACGTAGCAGGGCAGAGTGCCTTATTGCCTAGGCTCAGGAAGTGGCCCAGAGCTGTTCTATTCTGGCCAGGGTGCACCTGAGACTGTTGGGATTGATGGCAGCCATTCCCACCGTTCCACTGGCCGGGCTCCACATATGCATCCTCCAGTGAGCTCTCCCTAGTACAGTAGGACCAGCGAATGGGCGAACTAGATCAGTTGGTGCTGGTCTCCTCCCAGTTCGCATGGTGCTCCAGTGGTAGATGGAGCCCCTGAACCTGTTGCAAGGAGTTGCATTCCAGATCTCCTCACCACAACAGATCCTCACCATGGATGCCCCCGGTTTGGGCTAGGGAGCTCGTTTGGGTCCCTTTCAGACAGTTATTGGTCACAGATTGAAACCTCCCTGCATGTCAGTGTTCTGGAGATGCGGGCAGTTCTGTTTGCCATGCAGGCCTTTAAGAACCATCTTCTTCCGGGTCAGCTGCTGATTCAGTTAGACAACCTCAGTGTAATGAATGAAATCAACAAGCAGGTGAACGCACTTGTACCCCCTATGCAAGGAGGCAATGAGTGTGGTATCATGCACTAGACCACGGCCTGACCCTCTCTGCGGTCCACATCCCAGGAGTGCTAAACACACTGGACCGCCTCAGCTGGGCTCAGTCCAGCATGCACGAGTAGGAGCTTCTCTCATCCGTCGCAGAAGATCTGTTTGACAGATGGAGTCATTCAGAGTTTAACCTTTTTTGTGTCCTTACTCCATGCAAAACTGCCTAAGTTTTGCTAGCTTGATCCAGGGCCTGGAGTTTTCTAGCGAGATGCATTGTCCCTCTCCTGGAGTGGGAGGTTTCTTTACGCCTTCCCTCGATTTTCTCTGATTCAGAGGGTACTCATCAAGCTACAGATGGAGGGGGCCTGGATTATACTGGTAGCCCCAGTCTGGCCTTGCCATATTTGGTTTCCTCTACTATAGCAGCTGGCGGAGGAACCTTCGGTCCCATTCTCCCTCTGCAGGAATCTGCTGACCCAGGATCAGGTGATCCTGGTCCATCCCAACCTCGGCTAGCTCCAGCTACACGCTTGGGCTCCTGAGGACGTAGCTTTCACCAGATTTGGGGTTTCCAGCAGAGTGACTGATGTCCTGGTGGCCGCCTGAAAGTCTTCCACCCATGCCACTTATGCCATGATGTGAAAGCGGTTTGCTATATGGGCTGCCAAGCATAATCTGGACCCTATCACCTGTCCATTGAACCAGATCCTGGATTACCTGATCTGTCTGACTCAGGTCTCCAGTACTCCTCCCTTAAGGTGCCAAACACCCGACGTCGGCTAAACGTTCACAGGAGCAGACTGCCACTCCGTCACCTGTGGATACAGTTTGCCGGGGATCTACGGAGGAGGATCTGACGTTGCCTGATGACCAGGCAGGCGATGAGGACGCCGGGCTTCCACAGGAGCCTTCACTGGATTCGGTGATGCCCTTGGACTCAACATCCGATATCGGCGACGGACCAGTCCCGGCGCCAGGACCGTCGTCCGGTATGAACATTCAGGAGGTTAAAGGTCTCTTTACCTTTTGATGGGACACAGTCAAAGATGTGGTCCCAGTGAAGCCTACTCCCCCCCCCCCAACTCCTCCTCCACCAGAGGGGCCAGTAGGACGACCTCCGACCCCCAAGGAGCATACTCCACCTCCTAGGGGCAGATCCAAAGAAAGAAGGCCCCCTTCAAGATCTCCCTTGGGGGTTCCCCAGTCCCAAGCGACCCAGACGTAGATCGTTTACTCCAGAGGGGGATGACTGTAGACCTGACACTTCAGATACCTCCAGGTCTCCTTCTCCAATCAGCATCCCATTACGTGACCCACGAGACCTCCCCAGGTCACCTCCGGATGATCCCTCCTTTTCTGAACTCATGATGCACATCCAGGAGAACATGGGATGGGAAATGGAAGACCTAGACCCCGAACGACAGTGCCTAGCTTGTTACCTTCAGCAGAAGGACCCTAAGCCTGTGGTGGTGCCACCCTTGGTGGACACCTTTGCAGATGTCACCAAGGCTGCGTGGAAACATCTGCACTCCACCCCTGCAGTGCCGAAGGCGGCTGACTTCCTGTACAGGGTTCCTGCAGAGGACCCGTATTTGGCGCAGCAACCCCTGGCTGATTCCTTGGTCATTACGGCCTCCCATGACAGGTCTCAACAACCGCAACATTTGAGTACACAGCCTCCAGACCAGGAGTCCAAGCACTTGTACTCACTGGGTAGGCGCATGTACGCAGCTGCTATATGCTCCATTATGTCACTGAACTATCTGGCACACATGGTTCAGTTTCACAATACCCTATGGGAACAGGGTCAAGACCTAGTCAAAGCACTTCCGTATGGCCAGCAGGAGGAGGCGCTTATGAACCACCTTTACACTGGGTCAGATGTGGGGACCCAAGGTTCGAGTCGCATACGATTCAGCGGACTCCGCAGCAAGGGGAGCAGCCTCAGGCGTCTGTCTCCGGAGACACTCGTGGCTTCGCGTCTCCGGATTTACCCCAACGTCCAGAAAAACATACTGGACGTTCCTTACAACGGCAAAGTCCTATTTGGTGATGATTCCGAAAAGGTTATCACCAAATTACAGGACTGTACAGGCCATAATCTGGTTCCTTTCATAGGAACCAGAATCGTTTTCGCAGCCGGCAGCAGCCACTTGGCCAGCGGAAAAGGGGCAACTTCATCCGTAAGGCCCAGCCTAAGTCTTCCCCCAGGCCAAGGTCATAGATATACCAAACTGACCCAGCCTGGGGGGGAAATGCCGCCACAGCATGACTCCTTCCCAGCCCCCGCCCCTCCTCTGAATCAATGGGAAGAAAAGGACGGGGGTCACATCGCTCGTCACCTCTCAGGATGGCAGACGATAACAGCCGACTGGTGGGTCCTCCAACTGGTCAAGAGAGGACACTTTATAGAATTCCTCGACCACCCACCGTCAAGACCTCCCCTGCTTTCCCGTTATTTGGTTCAGTACGCACTCCTCATACAGCAGGAAGGGCTTGCACTTCTGGGAAAGGAGGCAATAGAGCATGTATGGCGGAACCAGAGAGGTACAGGTTATTATTCCCACTTCTTTCTGGTTCCCAAAAAGACAGGGGACCTCCGTCATATTCTGGATCTCAGCGACTTCAACGCTTCAGTCCTTTACAAACGCTTCCGCATGGTGACCCTTCCGGGTTTAATTCCCATGCTCAAGCAGGGCACCTTCTTAGCGTCTCTGGATATGCAGGATGCTTACCTGCACATACCTATATCAATGGCACAAAGAAATTCATACGCCGAGTTTCTGGGTAGCCATTCAGTTCCGAGCCTCCCTTTGGACTGTCCTCGGCACCTCTGGTATTTACGAAGTGCATGGCAGTCGTAGCGGTGGCTGTCAGGAGACAAGGCCACTACGTGTTCTCATACCTGGACGACTGGCTCCTCGTGGCCCCCTCTTGAGAGGCTCCGATGTCCGCGATCCACTGTACTCGTTCCCTCTTCGGGTCGTTGGGCATCGTCATCAGTCAGGAGAAGTCACACCTGGTGCCATCGCAGAGACTGCAGTTCATAGGTGCAGTCCTGGACACCATCCAGCGGAAAGCTTCTTTGCCTCAGGACAGAGCGGAACACATCAGATCCCTCATAAGGGACATCTTGACAAAGACGGTCCCAGCAAGACTGATCTTTTGCCTGCTTGGACACATGGCGGCTGCGGCCACTGCGACAGTCCCTTTAGCCCATCTCCACATGCGGGTGACCCCGTGGATGTTACGGGTACAGTGGGATCAGAAGCAAGACCATCTGCAGCTCTCAATTCGGATCACGAATACAGTTATCCAGGATTGGCAATGGTGGCTCGAACCAAAGCACCTATCGGTGAGAGTCCCCTTTATTGCGCCGTCTCCGATTGTGACACTCTCCATGGACGCTTCCGGGTCCGGTTGGGGATTACACCTCGATGGGGTCATGTCTCAGGGCTCGTGGACTCCCCAGGAAGCTTATCTTCACATAAATATTTTGGAGATGAGAGCAGTCCTTTACGCCTTGCAAGCCTTCCAGTAGGAGATTCCACCGGGTACACTGCTGTTGCAAACAGACAATACCGCGGTGATGTATTACCTCAACAAACAAGGAGGCGCCCATTCCTACCCACTTTGTAGGGAGGCCATGAGGTTGTGGGATTGGATTCTGCAAAATTGCACAAACCTTATCACTGTACATGTCCCAGGAGTGGACGTCATCGCAGACAGTCTGAGTCGGTCTCAGGCCAGTCTCCACGAATGGGAACTACTCCAGGAGGTGGTAGAGGATCTGTTTCACAGATGGGGCACACCAGAGTTGGATCTTTTCGGGTCCCCATCCAATGCAAAACTGCCCAATTTCTGCTCGCTAGATCCAGGGCCTGGTGTATTCTGGCGAGATGTGTTGTCCCTCTCCTGGACGGGCAGATTCCTCTACGCATTTCCTCCCTTCTCGTTGATCCAGGGGGTTCTTTTGAAACTCCGCAGGGAGCAGGCAACGCTGATACTAATCGCGCCTTTTTTGGCCCAGGCAGATTTGGTTTCCTCTGCTGCACCAGCTGTCTCCGGAACCTCTGATGCCTCTGCCAATCAGCTCTCACTTATTGTCCCAGGAGGCAGGATCCTTGGTCCATCCGGACCTTCGCTCTCTGAACCAGCACACCTGGCTCCTAGCGACATAGCGATCATGCGCTATGGGGTCTCGCAAGGGGTGGCAGATGTTCTAGCGGCTGCTAGGAAACCAGCCACTCATGCCACATACGCCATGAAATGGCGCAGATTTTGCCTCTGGGCTCAAGCACGAGGATGTTCCCTGATGGATTGTCCAGAAGATTCGGTTCTAGACTAACTTCTGTCCCTTTTTCAGGCAGGCTTGGCCTATTCCTCAATAAAAGTACACCTTTGTGCCATCTTGGCCTATCACACTTCTATAGGCCTGTGGTCTGTAGCTCAGCTGGACACTGCAGGAACATTCCTGAGAGGCGTCCTATACTTTAGGCCTCCGATTAAGGATCCCATTCCTCCATGGGATTTACCCTTCGTCCTGGAGCAGCTTATGCTGCCACCTTTTGAACCAGCCGCGGATTGCGAGCTACATCTCCTGACATGGAAGACGTTATTTTTAGTTGCTGTTACTTCCGCCAGAAGGATTTCTGAGCTTCACGCACTTATGTGCAAAGAACCTTATTTGGTTTTTCACCAGGATAGGGTGTGCCTAAGAACAAATCCAAAGTTTCTACCTAAGATGGTCTCAGTCCTCACCTTCACTCAGGACATCGACCTACCAGTGTACTTTCCTAAAAGCCCTAATAGAGGAGAGGCCCTGCTGCACACTCTAGATGTGCACAGGTGTCTAAGATACTACTTGACCAGAACCAGGCACCACCGTAAATCTGATAAGCTTTTTATTTCGTTTACCCATAGGATGCTGGGGGCTCCAGTTTCTAAACGATCGCTGTCCAGGTGGCTCATCCATTATATCATGTTCTGTTACCAGAAACGTAACAAATCCCTACCGGGCTCAGTTAGGGGACATTCCACAAGGGGGGTGGCTACCTCCTCTGCTGCTCTGAAGAACGTGTCCACTTCAGCAATATGTGCAGCAGCTACTTGGAGCACCATGCACACCTTTATCAGGCATTATAGCCTGGACGTTGCATCACGGCGAAGAGCTGGCTCTAGGGACATGGATATGTTCAATCCACACTTACTGGCAGGTTCCCTGCCGCTTTAAATCTTGCTGGAAGGTCTTCAAGCTGGCTCCTCCCACCCACCTGGGTGATAAAACTCTCGGCTCCGCCTCATGAAGCCAGATCTTCCTTACCGCTTGGAAGCTCAGGTTCCCTCCTTTGCGCTGTGCGTTTTAGGTCTGGATCCTAACTCTTCGGTTAACCCGAAAATTATCTTAAAATTTACAAGACTTCGGTCTCTTTCTTCCCTCGTGGCTGCGATGGACAAGTCGACTCCCTGATTTCGGCAGTGCCCCTGTGGGCAGAAGATGTCCCGGACTGATCTGCACTCCACATGCGTTTACTGCCTTGGGCTTGAGCACGATTCGCAGGCCTGCGACTTGTGCAAGTCCTTCTCTGCCACGGTTCTTGAGGATCGCGCTGCCAGATTGCAGCTTGGGCGCCCCGAGAAACGTTATCCTCCGGTAAAGTCGAAGGAGTCCCGTTGGGCGGTGTCCGTCGTCGGGCTCGGCTGAACAGCTCGAACAAATTATCGCCCTCAAGGAGGAGGCGGCCCAGGCCGCATCATCATTTTCGGTAGGGGCATTTATCCCGCTCTCTTTGGGGTCCTCCTACATGGCTTCATTCAAGGAACTTTGTCAATCCCTCTCCACCAAGGGGAGAGGGCCCTTCGGGACATTCCTCTTGGTCCAAGAAGAAGGACTCCAAGGGTAAGTTCCACCGACGACGTTCGTGGGAGCGGGAGAGGTCCCCTTTCCCGGATAGTCGACACTCTACTTTGGTCGAGGTTGCGGCTAAGGCCGCTGACTTCACGGTGTCCCTGCCAGGTCAGCCAGCCGAGACACCCGTTGACGCAGTTGAGATTTTTCTCGACCCGTCAGATGGGCTGACTGGAGAAGCTGACAATCCTTCTTCACCGGTTCCTCCGGTGGAAACCGAGGACATGCCTGTGCCTCCTGTGCCGTAGTCCCTGGTTAAGGTCCCTGAACCGAAGGAGGAGCGGGTTTCCCCCGCTCCCTCTCAGACCCACCCTCAGAAACACCGAAGGTCTCGGTCCAGCCGATCCTGCCGACATCGGCAGTCTCGGCACCGAGGAAAGCGGCGGCGCTGCTCATCCTTGTCTTCATCCTCTTCGGAGGATAGGCTCCGGCGCAAATTGCGTCGGCGCTATGAGGATTTGTTGTGGCAGCAGCTCCTTTTGACTGGGAACAAGCCGACTCCGTCGCCTTCCCCGGCCATTAAGTGGCTGTCACCAGAGCGGCCGAAACAACTCCTTGTTGTTATAGAGGAGCCAAAGCCGGCACCGGTTGTTCGGCTAAAACTGGCTGCGCCACCCATTGTGGTGGAACCCCCGCCTCCACAACCTAAAACTTGGGACCCATCCAAGCATTCTCGGTCCGGTCAGGGTTTGCCCCATCGGTTGTCGGTCACCCTCACTCCCGATCGACCTCTGCAGGTGGATGGTGGCTCAGGCCCTCGGCAGCTGTTTGTAGACTCACTCTGAGTCCGATGATTCCTCGCTGTTTTCCAGGCCTCTCGACCTGGAGTCCACTGGGGGTCAGTTGGTGGACAAGAGCCCATCCTCGTTCCTGAGAATGCTTCGGCTCATTTCAGTGTCCACTGGGATGAAGCTTGAACCCGTTTCAAAGCGGGCCAAGTATCCTCTCATGGAGATACTGGACTGAGGGGATTCTGCCACGGAGGCCTTTTCGGTGGCCGAGGCCATTGTTGGCCCGGCTCTGGAGCTATGGCAGTGGCCAGCTTCTTGGCCAGCACCTTCGGCCAGGATGGCCTGAAAGTATGCCGTTCCCACTGGTTCACTCTCCGGATTCTCGGAGCACCCCTCCGCGGAGGGGCTTGTGACTGACAGTGTTTTCCGGCCCTCCGGAAAAGTTTGGGATGTGGACAAGCCACCCGATGAGTCCAAGAAACTGGACTACTCCGGGCAGAAAGTCTGTGCTGAGTCCTCCTTAGGCCTTTGTCAAGTCAGTTCGGCCGTTCTGATGGCATACTTTTCACACGCCCTTTTGGGCTTCCTGGATGAGGTGATTCCTCATCTCCCGGCTGACCGTCAGACAACAGTCAAACAGGTGCAGGATCAGGGAAGGGCGGTGGCTAAGAAACAGCTCCAAACTGCTTTAGACATTGGAGACTCTTGTGCCCGGTCAGTAGTGGCCGCAGTGGCCATGCGCCGCAGAGCTTGGCTGCGGATCTCCACTTTCACAGCGGATACCCAGCACAAGTTGGCAGACGTTCTCTTCCTGAGTGCTGACTTATTCAGTCCCGGGGTGGAGGGTCATCTGCAGAGGATCGAGAAGTCCAACGCCACCTTGGACTCTGTCACGTCTGCCCAGAAGGACAAAGGCCTCCAGCAGCAGCGCAGGCCCTTTCTGCCGTCAGCCCCTGTGGCACGTCCGGCCGAGCAACACCAGCATCAGGGCCAGCAGGCTCGTCCTTGGCACCCCAAAGCCAAGCCTGCAGCTTCCTCCAGCAGGAAGCCGGGAGGAAAAGGCCCAGGAGGTCCCTCAGCCGGTCCTTCCTCCAAGCCTGCCTAGTGACTGGTTGAGGGGTGTCACCCCCAACCTCGTCACTCCTCCCTGGGTTCCCCCCGTGGGTGGACAGCTCTGTCACTTCCTTTCCACCTGGTCCGATATCTCCACGGACCACTGGGTGCTGAAGTGGTAAGAAAGGTCTGCCTCTGGAATTCGAGCAGGCCCCACCCTATCGAGCCGTCACCCTACGGCGGCGCCACGGGTCCAAGCTTCTCTGTCTGCTCATTGAGCCGACATTGCCTTGCTCCTCCAGGGAGAAGGTGGTGGATCCTCCACCAGACCCAGGGTTTGTGTCCAGGTATTTCCTGGTCCCAAAACAGACGGGGGGGGCTTGCGCCCCATTCTAGACCTACACGACCTGAACAAGTTCCTAAGGTCTCTAACCTTCAGGATGGTCACTCTGGCTCAGATCATTCCATCCTTGGAACGAGGCATGTGGTTCTGTTCTTTGGACCTCCAGGACGCTTTCTTTCACGTCCCATTCTGTCCGTCCCACCAGCGATTCCTCCGCTTCAGGGCGGAGGGGTCCCTTTATGAGTTCCGGGCTATGCCCTTCGGCCTCTCTAGCTCCCAGGGTCTTCATCAAATGCATGGCAGCGGTGACGGCATTCCTGTGGCGCCAAAGGGTCCGGGTGTACCCTTACCTGGACGACTGGCTGATTGCAGCCCCCTTCAGACCGGAGGTGGAGCGGTCCAGGGATCTGGCCCTCCAGGTCTGCTCTGATTGGCCTCCTCATCAACGAGGCCAAATCGGAACTCGTGCCAACGCAGGCGATTCAATTCATCGGGGCAGAGCTGGACTCTCTTCGAGGCAAAGCACAGCTCCCGGCAGACAGGGCCGAGGTTCTTTCCTCCTTTGCCCAGTCATTTTGGGTTGGGCAATTGCGCCCTGCCCGGGACTTCCTGCGCCACCTGGGCCTCATGGCAGCCTGCACCAGCGTGGCCCTTCGGTCCCGCTGGCACATGCATCCCCTACAATGGGGGCTGGCCTGCCAGTGGTCACAGTGCTCCGGTCCTCTGGACCAGCCAGTGATAGTGACCCAGGAGATGGGGAACGCTCTCCAGTGGTGGATTGTTCCAGCTCATCTGCAGGAGGGTATCCCGTTTATTCGCCCAGAGCCGACAGTCACTCTAACGACCAATGCCTCTCTGGGTTGGGATGCCCATCTGGGGAAGCTCAGAGCACATGGCCTCTGGTCCCCTCAGGAGTCTCGATGCCACATCAACCTGCTGGAGCTTCAAGTGGTCCGACTAGCCCTCACCGCCTTTGCTTCGTTTGTACGGGGTCAAGTGGCCCAGGTCCAGACGGACAATACCACGACCAGGTACTACCTAAACCGCCAGGGCGGGACACGCTCCTTGCCTCTGTGCAAGGAACCTCTCCGCACTTGGTCTCTCGTGAGCAGACAGTCACACCTCGGAGGCTGAATATAGGGTCCAAGCGGATGGCTGAAGTTCGAGGTGAGGTTCGCCAGCTGTTTGTCACCTACGCCGAAGCTGCACCTGGCAGACTTGCAGCCAAGCAGACGATAGGCAGGTGGGTCACGTCCTGCATAGATCTCTGCTACAGGTTGGCAGGCATGGAACCTCCCAAAGGGATGAGAGCTCATTCAAACACGATGAAGTCTTGCTATATTATAACAATAGCAGTCAGCCACTGCAGCTGAACTGCCCCGGAGAGGAAGGAGTTAACTCCAGAAGATCTGGAGTTCTACAGCGCGAGGGTGCTGTGCCCAAAGCTCTATCTGGCAGTTTCAAATGAAACTGTCAGATTCTTTACTCCGCTTCACTGAACAGTCGCTCCGGAGATCAGCTCCTTCAGCTCGGTTCATTCTCGGTTCAAGCGAGTATTTTTGGTTCATTTGAACCGGCCAAAGTTATTATTTTTACCGCATTTCGGTTTTAAAGCTCTATCTGGTAACCGTAAGTACTAAAATTTAAGTCTGTGTGGAAAATTAATTATCGGTTCGGTTTTGAACCAATCGGTTGGTTTTGTCTGCATTTTAAAAGTGTACAGTGGGTTTTAGAGTGCGGTTCCGGTTCTTATCGGTTCTAAAACGGAATTATTACGGTTTTTCAAATACCCGTGACACGGTTAGGAACCGATAAGGGTGTCTTGCCTGGCACTGCCATCAAAAGGGCAAGTTTTGGTTAGGCTGGCATTATGTCTGAGAAACCCAAAAGAAAAACCGGGCCCACTGGGTTTCAACACTGATGTCTGTGGGGACGCCTTTGCCAAGGCTGACCCACACACCACTTGTGTTTATTGTCTGGGGGCTGACCACCTCCTGTCAGACTGCCAGGTGTGTAAAAATTTCCCTGCAGCCACCCTGGAGAAGAGATTGGGCTGGCTCAGGGGCGAGAGCCAAAAGTCGTTGACCGGATGGCCAGCCGGTCCAGTACCCACTGGACCAGAGGGAGTGCCCTCTGACCAGGCGGGGAGCGTCCTCTGACAAAGGAAGGCTGGTTCAGAGGAACCAGTCCCAAGTAAAAGACAAGGAAATCAGTAGGTCTGAGTCCAAAATTGTGTCTCCAACTGCTGCAGAGATAGCTAAAGCCATTCAGATTGTCCAGTCACTGTCTCAGGGATCTGTAGAACCACCAACAGCTGGTAAAGGTTGGTTGGTTCAGTCCCACTGGTTCAGGATTTTGAAGTTGAGGATTTTATGAACCACAGGAGGGGAGGAATTTGATCAATATATGTGTGGCTGGGGGTCTGGGCGTGCCCATTGAACGGACATTTCTCCAGACAGACCTTTAGAATCTCCTCCTATTCTGTCTGAGTCCCTTCTTTCTTTATTTTTTTTTTACAAAAGGTTGTAGAAACCCTCCAGCTTCCTTTAGAGGAGGCTGTGGATGAGCAAGAGGAGCCTGATTATGTGGAAATGATGGATATTCCAGAGTCTAGGAGGTTGTCTATTCCTTTGCATAAGTCATTTAGGAAGCAAACAACAAAGATTTTAAAAAATCCTCATTCTGTCCCTCCTGTAGATAAAAAAAAAAATGGACAGAAGGTATACTTTGTCAGGCTCGGATACAGACTTCCTTACTGAGCAGTGTAGTCATGTAGGTGTGGTACAAGCTGCAGCCTGTGACAAGGCTAATATTCCTCTGGCCTCACATCCTCCTGATAAGGATTCCAGGAAGATTGATGCCATGGCGAAGAAACAGTATATGGCAGCTTCTTTGGGACTCAGGCAGGCAAATTATATGGCTTATGTAGCTAGATATCAGAAATCTAGGTGGGACACAGTATTGCAGTTAGCCAAGCAGGCCCATGGCCAGCTGGCTAGTGAGTTGGAACAGGTGGCTGCTGATGGCATTGAAGCCTCTAAAGTTCAATTTCATACTGCTGTCGATGTTAATGTTTCTTCTAGGGTCATGGCCACTTCTGTAGCTTCCGTGAGGTTGGTATGGCTCAGATGCACTAATCTGTCCCAAGATACCCAGTCAAAGGCTATGGATTTTCCTGTAGTGGAAATTCTCTTTTGGGAGCAAACAGAAAACTATATGAAAAGATGGATGAATACAGAACTACCTACAAAAGTGCCCAGGCTAAGGAGAAGCATGCCATGCCACAAAGGCATGCTCCCAGAGGAGTAGGGGCAGGCCCTTTTCAGGCCTTTTTCCAATTTCAAGCCTCCTCTGCTGTCTATGAAGGTTTCTTCAGAGAGCAGGGGTAGGCGTGGCACAAGTAGACCCGCCCTCAGCCTAAGGCTGCTGCTAAGCAGGCACCCTGATGGAGTCCAGGGCCGATTCTCCTGTACCAGTAGAGCAGGTTGGCCTATTTCAGCTGGAACTGGCTGTCCCTAACTACTGACAGATGGGTTCTGGAGGTAATAGGCCAGGGTCTGGTTCTCAGCTCAAACACTTTCCAAAGATGAGAGCCAGGCATTTTCCACCTGCAAATCCTTCAGAAGCCCTTGCTTTGGAAGCAGAGGTTTCTGCTCTGCTGGACTGCAAAGCAGTGGAAGGGTTCCTCCTTGCCATCAGGGCAAGGGCTTTATTCAAGATACTTTCTTACCCCAAAAAAGACAGGAGAATGGCGGCCCATTCTAGATTTAAGATACTTGAACAAGCATCTGTTGAAACCAAAGTTCAAAATGTTGACTCTGGCAATGATATTGCCTTCCCTAAGGCCAGGGGACTGGCTAGCTTCCCTGGACCTCAAGGATGCCTATTTTCATGTTCTGATCAGGCCTTCTCACCGAAAGTACCTCAGGTTCGAACTGCCCTCAGGCCACTACCAGTTCAGGGCAATGCCCTTCGGCCTTACCTCTGCGCCAAGGGTATTCACAAAATGTCTCGCTGTAGTAGTGGCTCACTTAAGAAGGCAAGGGGTTGCTGTGTTTCCCTACCTGGACGACTGGCTCATTGTGGGTCAGTCTCCAGGTCGGTGAATCCCACTTGCAAGTCACCCAGCAGCTTCTCACTTCCTGGGATTCCTGCTAAACTTACAAAGTCAGTTCTGGAACCAGTTCAGGTCCTAACTTTCATAGGCAGAATTGAACACAAGGTTAGCCAGGGCTTTTCCCCGAAAGGGTGGACAGACTCATCGCCTGGCATCCTCCTTTACCCTCATGGGTCTCTCGACCAGCAAGGCATTTTCTGTAACTCCTCGGGCACATGGCTGCTTCCACAGCTGTCGGTGCAGGGAGCAAGATTCCAGATGAGGGACATTCAGTTCCATTTGAGGGCCTATTGGTCTCAAAGGAAGGACCCCTTACCAAGTTGGTCCCAGTTACTCAAACTCTGATCCTAGCCCTCCACTGGTGGCAGGTCCAGAGCAATTTAAGACAGGGGTTCCCTTCATTCCCATTTCTCACTCCCTCACCCTCACCACGGATGCCTCCCTGTTGGGGTGGGGGCTCACCTAGGCGACCTTGCCACTCAGGGGTATGGTCTCCTCAGGAGTCTCTGCTCCACATCAATCTTTTGGAACTCAGAGCTGTCTTTTTAGCTCTTGGTGTTTCAGATTCTGTCCAGAACAAAGTGGTTCAAGTCAGGACAGACAATACCACCACAATGTGGTACATCAACAAGCAAGGGCACTCGGTCTTCAGCCTTGTGCACAAGCAATGAGTTGTGGTCTCTGGCTTACTCCTGAACACCTCCCTGATAGCGGTTCATCTCCCAGGGAAGGACAATGTCCTGGCGGGCGCCCTCAGCAGAATTTCTCAGGGCCATCCGAATGGGCTCTGAATCCACAAGTGCTGGGGTCTGTCTTTGCCAGATGGGGCACTCCTCAGATAGATCTTTTCGCGGCCCCAGGCAACCACCAACTTCCTCTTTTCTGTTGCAGGCCTCCAGTTCTGGGCTCAGTCCCTCTGGACGCCTTTCTGTTGGACTGGAAAGGGAAGTTCCTGTATGCCTTTCCCCCTTTCCTCTCCTTTTCAGGGTACTAGTAAAAATCAGATCTCAACCTTGCAGAGTGATTCTGATTGCCCCAGATTGGGCCAGACAGCCCTGGTACCCTCTGCTCCTGTCCTTGGCAGTCCACCCTGCCCTGAGCCTGCCCAGAGTCCACGACTTACTGGCCTGTGCACAGGGGAGAGTGTGGTATCCGGACCTCAAACCCTCCACCTCAAGGCCTGGCTCTTGAGGAGCTAGAACTTGTTGACTTACACCTTTCTCAAGGTGTCATGGATATTTTAAAGGCTTCAAGGAAGCCTTCCACTAGGGCCACTTATAATTCTAAGTGGAAGAGGTTTTCCATCTGGTGCTCTGAGAGGCAGATTATCCCAGAGTCTGCTGATCTTCCCATTCTCCTGGACTATTTGGTCCATCTGAATTCCCTAGGCCTTAGACCAGCTACCCTGAAGGTTCATCTAGCAGCTGTCTCTGCTTTTGTGTCAGCAGGAAGCCTGCCTCCTTCTTCTCACCGTGTTCTCCAAGTTTTTAAAGGGTTACTTCATACTAACCCTCCTTGGGAACCAGCTCCCGCCTGGGACCTGAATATTTGCATTGCTCAGTTAATGCAACCCCCTTTGAGCCCTGTCTTCTGCAGAGCTCAAGTATTTAACTTGAAAACTGTTTTCCTAGTAGCTATCACCTCTGCCAGACGATAAGTGAGCTACAGGCCTGTCAGTGGAAGAAGATTTTATCTCTTTCCACAGAGATAAGGTAGTCCTTAGGACTAATAGAAAGTTTTTGCCTAAGGTGGTTTCTGATTTCCACCTGAATCAATCTATCTCTCTCCAGTATTTTTCACTGAGCATTCTTCCTCAGGTGAGAGGAGACTGCACAGCTTGGATGTCAAAAGAGCCTTAAGCTACTATTTAGAGGCGCACCAGAGGTCATAGGTTCGAATCCTCCAACTCTTTCTTACCTATGGCGAGGTTGGCAAGGAAACCTGCCACTATAAGAGAACAATTGCAAGGTGGATTGTTTCTTGTATCCAATTCTGTTATCAGAAACTGGGTAGAGTACCCCTCAGGATTGAGGCCCACTCCTCGGGGGTACAGCTGCGTCTCTAGCGGCTGCTAGAGACATCCCCATTCTGGAGATTTGTCAAGCTGATACCTGGAAGACAGTTCACACCTTTGCAAGCATTATTCCCTGGATGTCCAGTCAGGAGAGATGCTCGGTTTGCTCTAACTGTGCTTCAGAGCCTATTTCCTAAGTAGGTTCTGACCCTCCTCCATGGAGGTACTGCTGTGTAATCTGCTATTGTTATAATATAGCAAGACTTCATGGTGTTTGAAGAAAAATTACTCACCTTAGTAATTGCTTTTCTTCTCATGGAGTCTTGCTATATTATAACCACCTCCCTCCTACCCTCTCAGAACTTCTACTTGGGTAGGGTACGAATTAGTGCAAGCACTGTGTCATGCCATTGTAGTTTTCCTTACCCTCTTTTCCTTTGGGTTAGGGATCTAGATTGTTTCATTTAGGTTATTTATATTGCCCCTTCCTGGACTTGAGTCTTTGGGGAAGGGGGGGTTCATATGTGCTTGTCAAGGGTGGTAAAACGAACCATAATACCATCAATTTTTGTTATTATGGCTCTGAGTGTTTCTTTGTTCTTTATATTGTTATTACTACTAGTAGGTAGCCATGGGCTAGTGTAGGTTTTTCCACACAGACTTTCCGTCTTTTGATGTTAGCTTCGTAAAGATCTGACAGTTTCATTTGAAACTGCCAGATAGAGCTTTGGGCACAGCGCCCTCGCGCTGTAGAACTCCAGATCTTCTGGAGTTAACTCCTTCCTCTCCGGGGCAGTTCAGCTGCAGTGGCTGACTGCTATTGTTATAATATAGCAAGACTCCATGAGAAGAAAAGCAATTACTAAGGTGAGTAATTTTTTCTTCTACCCGCTATACCGCTGCATCGGTGGCTGCTTCCGGGGACGTCCCTATTCAGGAAATCTGCAGGGCTGCTACCTGGAAGTCAGCACACACCTTCATTACCCACTACCACATCGACCTTGAGTCACGCCGGGATGCTGGTTTTGGGAACTTGGTTCTTCAGTCCTTATTTCCCAAGTAGGGGGTGTGTGCCTTGCCTCCCTCCTCCCGGAGAACTGCTGGGAGTCTGCCAGTAAGTGTCGATTGAACAGCATATCCATGTCCTTAGAAATATAGGTTATTCACCTGTAACAGGAGATCTAGGAATCGTGTATGTTGTTCATCCACACAACCCACCCAACCTCCCCGGCTTCGACACACAACCTGGCTTCCAGCGTGCTAGATCTGGCGTCATGGGGCGGAGAAGAGGGTTTTATCACCTGGGTGGGTGGGGGCAGTTTGAAGACCTTCCGGCAAGATTTAAAGCAGCAAGGAAACTGCCAGTAAGTGTGGATGAACAACATATACCATTCCTAGAATGCCTGTTACAGGTGAGTAACCTGTATTTTTGGTCTAGCAGTCCTTCAGGGACTACTATCCTAGGATTTGGTCCAACTAACGATCTCTACCTGGCCTCCTCCCACCTGCGAGGGATTTCCAGAATTGCTTGGGAATCGGTCCTAATGGTGTAACCTGCTGCAAGGGCTGTTTCTTGAAGTAAGATAGTACAGTTACATAAGAACTTACCGTAACAGTAGATCTTACTTCGAGAGGGCTCTTGCAGTAGGTTATTACATATTGGACTGCAGGCAGCAGGACCCCACTGAAAAATTTATAGCTAGCAGTCCCTGACGAGGGACCGCCCCCATGTCAGGTGACCGGCGTCAGGAGACGTCGGTATAAAGGGGCGGTCCCTGACGCCCGCCTTCTAGTTCTTTCTCGCCGTTAGCTTGTGCAGCGCCTCACGGAAAAGTTTGTGCTTCGTCAGCCCTATTTTCGTCGGTTTTTTACTGAATTAATTGCTTTTTTCGACTAACGTCAGTACCATCATCGGTGTATGTCTTCCCCTACACCCTCCAAGCACAAAAATAAGTGAGATTCGTGCGACGCCCAACTACCGCACAAGGACGGCCACTCCCTGTGCCTGTTCTGCCTAGGCCCTGATCACCCGGTAGAGAAGTACCAGCACTGCCTCAACTTCAACGCGGCTACCCGGAAAAGGCGGCAGCAATCTCTGGAAGCTCATATTCTGAAAAAGAAAATTAGTTCAGTGGAAAAGGAGCTCAAAAAACTGAGGCAGGTGTCCACTTCCCCCGAAGGCCATTGGAAGAAGGAGGAGAGGCACCGGGTCAAGGGCTCCTCTACCGCGTCTCCCTCGGGAGTCGCGGGAACACAGGTAATGTCCCCTTCGGGGGACCGCTCCTCGATGGCCGCCTGGGAGGTTTCTGAGGGGGCGCCGGTCCACCCGTCTAGCTTGCGCTCGGGCCTTGCGGGCGCCTCCGGGCAATTGGAGGCCTCCGCCCCTGGTTTGGCCGCAGGCTTGCGGCCTACCACTGCGGGCGACTCCGGTAAGTCGGGTGTCGGCTTCTCCGATGTCCGCCCGGAGAGGGCCGGTAAGACGCCCGACCCTTCGGGGCGGTGCGCGGCCTCCACTCCACTGGACCAGGCCGATCCCTCTACTCGACCTGCCTCCAGTGATGGATCTCATAAGTCGGACGCCGGCTCCTCTGGCGCCTGCCAGGAGCTCGCCCTTAAGCCACACGTCGGCTCGTCTGACGTCTGGCTGGCGAAGGAACCGGCGACGGAACCCCCAACGTCCGTCGTAGCCGGTTCCCCGCATCCTTCGCTGCCATATGGGGACCCAGTCTCCCCAACACGACCCCATGGATTTCTCCCCTCCATCTCCGGGTGAAGCTGGGGATCTTCCTTCTCTGTCAGTCCTTCCACCGCCTGGTGCGCTGCATCTGACGTCTGCTCCCCGGACGCCGGCCCCTCTGACGTTGGTACCTCAGACGTCGGCCCTACCAACTCCGGGAGACATCCCACTCCCATCGGGCGTGATTAACGCAGCTCACGGCCGGTCGGCCAACCCCAAACATCTTAGCTCGTCACCACCTGATAAGGAATCCCGCCTTCTGGACCAGTATGGGAGAAAGATTTATGCTTCCTCCACGCTGGGGATCAGGGCCCTAAACTATGTCGGCCATATGGGGGACTACCAGAAGGCCATTCTGACTCAGGCAGAAGCCAAGTTGGACTCCTTGCCTGACTCCCAAGTCAAGCAGGAGTTGGCTGATCTTGTCCGCTGTGCTCGTTCGGCCAGTCAGCACATGCTTCATGTGACATACAATGCAGTGGACACTGCTGGGCGGAGCTCAGCTTTCGCTGTAGGCCTACGGCGTCATGCTTGGCTCAGTGTGTCAGGTTTGGTTCCAGAGGTGCAATCTGCTATCCAGGAAGCACCCTTCCCGGTGTTGGTGCTTTTCGGTCAAGGACATCACTAATTTGCAAGAGAAGGGGACCGCACTTGGGTCAGTTGATTCCATGTACCATCCCCATCAGCTGCAGCGCCGTCCCTTTCGCAGACTGAATCGGCCAGGCGAAACCTCAGGAAGGCGGTCTCACAAACGCTGGCCCTCACAGCTGCTAAGCCCCTCCCGCCCAAAAGCAGTGGGTGCTTCAGCTGTGGTGCTTCCCTTCTCCACCTGACTCCTTTCCTCTCCCAGTGCCTCCGGACTTCCCGGAGGAACCGGTAGGAGGGAGGTTTTTCCTCCACCTTCTGGGATTGGAGAGGATAACCACAGATTCTTGGGTACTCCAGCTCATAGCAGAAGGACACTCAATAGAGTTTCTTCAGAAACCACCCCGCCACCCCCCTCTGAAGTTGTGGTATTCACAGGAACATCATCTCGGTCCAGGAGGAAATTTCGGCTCTCCTGCTGAAACGAGCAATAGAGCCCATCCCCCTTCATCTGCGAGGAACGGGTTAGTATTCCCATTTTTTCTTAGTCCCAAAGAAGACAGGAGATCTCAGACCGATTTTGGATCTTAGTTCCGTGAATCTTTTCGTAGAATACAGAAGGTTCAGGATGCTCTCTGTGCAGAGCTTTCTGCCCCTCATCCGGCCGGGCCAATGGCTGTGTGCTCTGAATATGCAGGATGGTTATCTGCACATCCCTATTCGTCCATCTCATCGCAAATACCTTTGTTTTGCTTTCCAGGAAGACCACTACCAGTTCAAGGCACTCCTGTTTGGTCTATCCTCGGCCCCCTTAGTAGTTACCAAATGCCTGGCAGTGGTGGTGGCCCACCTGCGTACCAGGGGAGTGCAGGTTTTCCTGTACCTGGACGATTGGTTCCTGGCGGCCCTGCCAGGGAGGAACTCCCTGCTGTTTTCTCCCTTACCCAGCAGGTTTTGCCTGCCTGGGTATTACCATCAACCATTCCAAGTCTCATCTGGTCCCATCCCAGAGACTACAGTTTATTGGGGCGATTCTCGAGACGACCATTGGCAAGGCCTTCCTGCCTCTGGACAGGGCGGACCCCCTTCAGACCCAAATAAGTCTGCTGTCCGACCACAGGACGGTCTCTGCTAGGTCGGTCCTTTGTCTTTTCGGGCTCATGGTGGCTGCTATCCCGACAGTTCCTCGCGCTCGACTCCACATGAGAATTTCTCAGTGGACTTTACGCTCCCAGTGGGATCAGCTAGTGAACGACCTAGATCACCCAGTTCTGGTCTCCTCACCGATGCTTCGAGACTTGCAATGGTGAATGGTTCGAGAGAACCTGTTTCGGGGAGTTCCTTTCTTTCGTTCTCCCCCCTCCCAGACCCTAACCACAGACGCCTCGGGCGAAGGTTGGAGAGCCCATCTAGGCCCTCATTGGACCCAGGGCTCCTGGTCCAAGCTAGAACAAGCTCTCCACATCAGTGTGCTCGAACTCCGGGCAGTGTTGTACGCTCTCCAAGCCCATCACAAATGCATCCTTCCCGGCCACCTAGCTGTCCAGCCGGACAACATGTGCGTGGTGTGGTACATCAGCAAACAGGGAGGGACTCTGTCCTACCCTCTTTGCAGGGTGGCAATGAGGGCTTGGGATTGGGCAACACAACACGACCTTCACTTCACGGCAATTCACGTTCCGGGAGTCTACAACACCCTGGCAGACGAGCTAAGTCACTCTTCTGCTCCGACTCATGAGTGGGAACTGGACCAAGGGGTCCTAGACAATATCTTCCGACTTTGGGGAACACCACAGGTCGACCTGTTCGCATCCCCGCAAAACTTCCTGTCTTCTGTTCGCTCGTTCCAGAGCGAGGTGCTTTTTGGAACGGCGCTCTGTCTCTAGACTGGAAGGACAGATTCGTCTATGCCTTTCCACCAATTCCACTTATCCCACGAGTCTTGCAGAAACTAGCTTCAGAAGGAGCGCAAATGATTCTGAGCGCTCCTTTCTGGCCCATGCCAGTTTGGTTCTCTCTTCTACAATAATACTCGGAGGATCCTCCTCTTCCTCTTCCTCTTCCTCTATCTTGAGGTTTACTGACCCAGGGTCAGGGGACCCTGGTCCATCCTGGCCTCAAGTCCCTTCAACTGCATGCATGGCTCCTGCAGACTTAGCCCAGTCCCGTTTTGGAGTGTCCCCAAAGTGGTGGAGATTTTGGTGGAGGCCAGAAAACCCTCCACCAGATCCACTTATGCCATGAAGTGGAAAAGATTCACTATCTGGGCTGTTTCCAGGAACGTGGAACCCTTCTGCTCAGCGGGGCTTCTGCTGGAGTACCTGCGTTATCTGTTTGACCTGGGTCTCTGTCATTCTTCTCTGAAGGTACACATGGCGGCCATCTCAGCCTGTCATGTTCCCCTCTCAGACAAAGCTTTTGCTCAACTGGAGATCTCCAAGACCTTTCTCAGAGGGGTCCTCCATTTGAGGCCCCCCATCCATACTCCTGCTCCCCCTTGGGACTTGAACTTTGTTCTCGAGAAATTACTCTTCTTCCCTTCGAACTTGCAGCTTCTGCGGATTTGAAGTTCTTTTTGTGGAAGACTCTCTTCCTGGTGACCATTACTTCTGCTCGGAGAATTTCCGAGCTCCAGGCCCTGATGTGTAAAATCCCATACTTGATTTTTCACAAGAAACGTGTTGCTCTTCGCATGAATCCTAAGTTTCTCTCCCTAAGGTAGTAGTTGAGTCTACTCTAAATCAGTCCATAGAGTTACCTGCCTTTTTTACGCAGTACTGTAATCAAGGGGAGTATTTACTCCATACTATGGATGTTCACTGGATTCTGAGATACTACACCAACAGGACGAAGGATCTCAGAAAGACTGATCAGTTGTTCGTCTCTTTTGCTCCTAAAAGGGAAGGCAATGCTATTTCCAAGCAATGCCTGCCTGTGGTTGGCTATTTGCATCACTTTCTATTATGAGAAATACAAGACCACCCTCTTGTGTCAAGTAAGAGGCCACTCCAGCAGAGGGGTTGCCGTCTCAGCGGCTTGTTTCAAAAATATGTGTGTGTCGGACATCTGCGATGCCGCCACCTGGAGTTCCGTCCATACCTTTACTAAACACTACAGTTTGGATGTTGCCTCTCGCCGTAGAGCAGGCTTCTGGCTGGCTGTTCTGCAAGGCCTCTTGTCTTGAGGCTTGCACAGCTAGAACTGCTTTTTGGAGTAGTTTATCCTCTTCCCGGTGCCTCTCTTTATTCCAGACTGCTTGGGACTCAGTCCTATATGTAATTACCTACTGCAAGAGCCCTCTTGAAGTAAGATAGTACAGTTACATAAGAACTTGCCGTAACAGTAGATCTTCGAGAGAGGCTCTTGCAGTAGGTAATACCTTCCTGTCCTCCACCCCCCCTAGGTTTTTTCAGCTCCTTTTCTCATGTGGCCTTTCTGGCCCGTGGCGAGAAAGAACTGGAAGAGCTGGGCTCGGGACCGCCCCTTCCCAACGTCTCCTGGCGCCGGTCACCTGACATGGGGCGGTCCCTCACCAGGAACTGCTAGCTAGAAATTTTTCTGTGGGGTTCTGCCGCCTGCTGACGTAATTACCTACTGCAAGAGCCTCTCTTGAAGATCTGTTACGGTAAGTTCTTACGTAACTGTACTACCTTCGAGAACAGCTGTTGCAGCAGGTAGTTTCCCCTCCTACCATCCCCTCTTGAGGTAGCGTTGGTCCTTTACTCATTACCTAGGATTCGGTGTTTGTAATACCGCTCTGAACACCTTCTTTGAAGGCAGATCCTTTGTCTCCACTTCTGATGTCACCTAGCGGCAGTGAGTCTCCGGCGGGAGAACTGGGGATTCTGGGGAACCGCCCCCTTTTGTATGATGCCAGACGCTGGGGGCGGTCCCCGCTTGATACTGCTTGCTAGAAAATTTCCATGGGGTCCTGGAGCCTGCCGGCTTCAGTCCTAATGGTGTAACCTGCTGGAAGAGCTGTTCTCAAAGATCTGCTGTTACGGTAAATAGTTACGTCACTGTGCTTTTCTCCCTAAGGTGGTAGCGGAATTTATGCTGAATCAATCTATTGAGCTACCCGCTTTCTTTACGCAGTACTCCAATCAAGGGGAGTACCTCTTGCATACGTTGGATGTTCATAAGATACTGATATACTATACCACTAGGACTAAGGCTCTCAGGAAATCTGATCAGCTTTTTGTCTCTTATTTATTTAAGAGTTTTACCAGGAAAGCATACCGAGTGGGATACTGCTCAATTCCAGATGCGTCCTGGGGGGGAAGGGGACGGTGGAGCATACAAATCACAATCACAGGTAGTTGTACATGTATGCAATTACATATACAGAATATATTGCTCACAAAAGAGAAGGCAGTGCAGTTTCCCAGCAATGCCTATCGAAGTGGTTAGCTCACTGTATCACCTTCTGTTACGACAAGTGCCACAAGACCCTGCCGGGTCAAGTCAGAGGTCACTCCAGCAGAGGAGTAGCTGCCTCTGCGGCCTGTTTCAAGAATGTGTCAGCGAGAGACATCTGTGCAGCCGCAACCTGGACTTTGGTTCATACCTTTACGAAACACTACAATTTGGACATTGCCTCTCGCCGTAAGGCAGGCTTTGGGTTGGCTGTACTGCACGGTCTTCTTTCTTAAGACCCATACAGCCTGAGGTTCCATTGGTTAGTTAGTTTTCCTCCTCCCGAGTGCTTTTCTTTGTTCCAGACTGCTTGTGATTCAGTCCCATATGTAATTACCTACTGCAAGAGCCCTCTCGAAGTAAGATAGTACAGTTACGTAAGAACTTACTGTAACAGTAGGTCTTGAAGAGAGGCTCTTGCAGTAGATAATGCCTTCCCGCCCTCCATCCCCCTTAGCTTTTTCAGCTCCTTTTCCAGGAAGGGAAATATCCGCTTCTCTCTCATCCTGCCTTTTTTGGGCCTATGGCAGGAAAGAACTGGAAGGCGGGCGTGGGGGACCGGCCCTTTATACTGATGTCGCATGACATCGGTCACCTGACGTGGAGGCGGTCCCCCGCCTGAGACTGCTAGCTAGAAATTTTTACGTGGGGTCCTGACACCTGCTGGGTCAGTCCTATATGTAATTACCTACTGCAAGAGCCTCTCTCGAAGATCTACTGTTACGGTAAGTTCTTGCATAACTGTACTTTCTAGGAGTGGTATATGTTCATCCACACGGACCCACCTGACCTCCCCAGCTTCAGCACACAACCTAGCTTCCAGCGGGCTAGATCTGGCGTCATGGGGCAGAGCCAAGAGTTTCATCACTTGGGTGGGAGGAGCCAGCTTGGAGACTTTCCGGCCCATCTTAAAGCGGCATGGTACCTGTCAGACATTGTGGATGAACAACATACGCCACTCATAGAATGCCTGTTACAGGTTAATAACCTGTATTTTCTGTCTCTTGGAGTTTTTAAATTTTTTGCAGATTTGTGCTGCTTGTTTAATAAAGACTGCTAACATGATGTGAAAATGTCTTGTAGTCCATATCTAGTTCATGTATGGTAACACAACACGTGGCTAGCAGTATCATAGCAACCAGCGATCTCTTAGCAGCTGCACCAAACCCTTAGTTTTTGGTTACTGCCCAATAGTGTCTGTAACACTATTTGTTTTAGCAGTAAATGTCGATGCGAGGGGTTCAAGTGAGGGGTAGCTGCACACAGTGTTTGTTACAGTATGTAGCAGCTGTATCGAGGTCAGCAGTAAGTAAAAAGATTGCCGGATTTACTTTGCATTATAATCGGTCTGCATTGTAGTCTCTCAACAGTGTCTCCTTAGAAGCTTATAAACATTATTGAAAGTACTGTACCTTTCAGTTAGGGGAGTGAGCGTTTACAAAATTACTAGCCACTGGATACATTTATTGTTCATGATTCTTTTTTTTGTGGTACAGTGCCTTCCAGCGAACATAGCGAAATAAAAAGAACCGTGAACATTTCCTGTTCTACAGTATTATCTGTTCTGAACCAAGGAGTGTAGAAAGTCGAAGCAGTTTGTTTCTTTTGCCCAGAGTAGGGAGGGCGTTCTGGTTTCTAAACATTGTTTATCTAAATGGTTGGCAGATTGCATTACGTTCTGCTACAATAAGTACGGCAAAGAATTGCCTGGAGCGGTCAAAGCTCATTCCACAAGAGGCATGGCTGTCTGTGGCCTGTTTCAGAGGGTTCTCAGCCGCTGACATTTGTGCAGCTGCCTTTTGGAGTACCCGTCCATACCTTTACAAAGCACTACAGTCTGGACATGGCCTTTAGAGCTGGTGCAGGATTTGGCAGGGCTGTGCAGCAGGGCCTCCTGTCTTGGGCTTAAGGTTGCCCTTCCTCCCTCCCTGACTGTCTGTACCTATGACTGCTTGGGACTGGTTCCTACGGTGTGATCTGATGACTGTGGTACCCCCGAAGAAGATAGAACAATTATGTAAGAACTTGCCATGATCGTAGTTCGGGCTTGATATCCCCTCTCAGAAATTCTGGACAAAGGGGACTCTCTCCGAGGGAGACCTTACCAGTGGCCAAGGCCATTGTTGGCCCTGCCTTGGAGCTTTGGCAGCACCCTGCTTCTTGCCCTGCACCTTTGGCCTGGATGGCCTGCAAGTATACGGTGCCCACCGGTACCCTTTCAGGGTTCATGGAGCATCCCTCGGCTGAGGGGTTGGTGGCTGACTCAGTGTTTCGGCAACACCTGGGACGTTGATGGACTGCTGGACAAAGAGTCCAAGAAATTGGACCATTCGGCCAAAAAGGTCTGTGCTGCCTCCTCGCTATGCCTCGGTCAGGCAAGCTTGGCCGTCTTGATGGCACAGTTCCCTCGTGCCCTATTAGGCTCCATGGATGAGGTGATCCCTCACCTTCCTGCAGACCTTCAGACCACGGTCTAACAGGTCCGAGGCCAGGGTAGGGCACTGGCGCTCCAGACAGCTTTGGATATTGGTGATTCTTGTGCCCTCTCGGTGGCAGCCAAAGTTGCCATGCACTGTAGCGCTTGGCTGCGGATCTCAGCCTTCACAGCAGATACTCAGCACAAGCTGACTAATGTCCCCCTTTTGAGCACCGACTTGTTTGGGTCTGGTGTGGAGGGTCACTTCCAATGCACTGACAAGTCCAGTGCCAACTTGGACTCTGATATCCTCCCAGAAGGACCCCAAGGGCTCCAAGCAGCAGAAGACAGCCCTTTCAGTCCTCCACTCCTGCGGCAAAACTGGCCCAGCAGCAGTCTGGTCATCAGGCTCAGTCCTGACTACCTCGGGCCAAGTCCGTGGTCTCGGTGGTCCAAAAGCCCTGAGGGAAGGAACCCGTTGTCTCCTCAGCAGGATCCTCCTCCAAGCCTGCTCAATGACGGGATGGGGGTTGCCACCCTCATGCCCGTCACACCACCTATGGGGGGGCTGGCTCTGTTGTTTTCTTTCTGCCTGATCTGCTGTTAACCACGGACAGGTGGGTTCTGGAAGTTGTCGGTCAGGGTCCATCTCTGGAATTCGAGCAGTACCCTCCAAGCCATGCACCATGGGAAGACTTGTTTTCCGCAGAGATTCAGTTGGCTGTTGGAGGCAACATAGCCCAGCTCCTCCGCAGGGAGGTCGTGGTCAGAGTTGCGGATCCTCCGGACTCTCGGTATTTCCTGGTGCCAAAGTGGACCGGGGGGGGGTTGGGCCCCATTCTAGATCTGCACAACCTGAACAAATCCCTCAGGTTCTGCACTTTCAGGATGGTAACTCTGTGCCAGATCATACCATCTCTGGAGCAAAACATGTGGTTTTACTCTCTGGATCTACAGGACACGTTCTTTCACGTCCCGATCCATCTGTCCCATTCAAGGTTCCTCTGCTTCCGAGCAGAGAGAACCCTTTGAGTTCAGAGCCATGCCTTTCGGCCTCTCCTCTGCCCACAGGGTCTTCACCAAATGCATAGCAGTGGTGGAAGCTCAACTGAGGCGCTGAGTGGTCCAAGTGCACCCCTGCCTAGATGACTGGCTGATAACAGGTTCCTCCAGGCAGGAGGTGGAGCGGTCCAGGAATCTGACCCTCCAGAGCTGCATCAACTTTAGCCTCCTGGTCAATGAGGCCAAGTCTGAACTTGTGCCCTCGCAGGTGATCAGCTTCATTGGGACAGAGCTCGACTCATGCCAGGCCAGAACTTAGCTCCCGGCGGACAGGATGGAGGTGTTCTCCTTTGCCCAGTCATTTCCGGTTGGGCACTTGTTCCCTGCCTGGGCCTTCTTGCGTCTTCTGGGTTACATCGTGGCCTTCACCAGTGTGGTCTGATGGGCCTGTTGGCATATGCACGCCCTGCAGTGGGAGCAGGCCAGCCAGTGGTCTTAGCACAAAGGTCACTTCGACCAGCTGGTCACTGTAACACAGAGAATGTGGGACACCCTCCAGTGGTGGCTCATCCCAGAGCATCTGCAGGAAGGGATCCAGTTTGTCCGCCCTGAGCCAACTGTCATCCTAACTGCCTCTCTCATAGGCTGGGGTGCCCACCTAGGGGAACAGAGTCCACAGACTCTGGGGGGCCCCCCGCCCCAAAAAAAAAAAAAACAGGATTTCCTATGCTACATCAACCTGCTGAAGCTCTGAGCGGTTCGTATAGCCCTGACCGCATTCGCTCGGTTTGTTCATGGTCAAGTGGTCCAAGTCCAGATGGACAACGCCACAACCATGTACTGCCTCAACAGGCAGGATGTGACAGACTCCTTGCCTCTGTGCAAGGAAGCTCTTCACATCTGGACCCTCATGCGCTACCTGGAGGCAGATGTCCTAGCCATCCATGTGGCAGGAGCCTCCAGTCGGCTGGCGGATGCCCTCAGCTGGGTGGGCGAGGCATCTCATGAGTGATCCTCCACCTGGAGGTAGTTGTCTGTTCTCCCAGTGGGGCACCTCTCAGGTGGATGTGTTCGCCTCTAGGGAGAAGGCAAAGCTGAGGCTGTTTTGTGCCCGCCCCCCCCAGCAGGGCTTGCTTCAGGGGGATGCCTTCTTGAGGCTGTGGATGCCAGGCCTCTTCTGTTTCTTCTCTTCACTTCCCTTGATCCATAAAGTGCTCTTCAAGATCAGAAAGGACAAGGCACAGGTGATCCTGGTAGCTCCTGACTGGCCCTGCCAGTTTTGGTACGCCAGTCTCCTCGGCCTCAGCAACAGGCTCCCAAGGCATCTTCCAGCACACCTGGCAGCCTGTCTGAGGTGCTAAGAGTTCCCGGCTTTAGGTGTCTCCGAAGATGTCCTCACCATGGTGGAGGCATCTCGAAAGTAATCGACCAGAAAATGCTAGGTCTTCAAATGGAAGAGATTCTCCATTTGGTATCGGGGCAAGGGGTTGGACCCTTTGACCTGTGGCTAGCATTTTGGACTATCTGTGATCTCTCTCCCAAGGGGGACTTCAGTCAGTGGCCCTTAAGGTGCACCTGGCAGCCATCTCTGCTTACCAGGCGCATGCTGGTCAGCAGTTGGTGGCACAGGAGAAGGTGATCTGGTGCTTTTTCAAGGGCGTTGACCACATTTCCCCTCCGGTGTATGAACCACCACCACCGTGGGACTTGTTGCTTGTTTCGGCAAAGCTCATGGGCTAGCCATTCAAACCGATGCACAGGTGTGACATGTCTCGCCTGTCGTGGAAGACTACCTTTCTGGTAGCCATCAAGTCAGCCAGAAGGATCAGTGAGCTCCAGGTGCTCTCGGTGGAGTCTCCTTACTTGGTCTTCCACAGGGACAAAGTTGTCCTGTGTCCCAACATGAAGTTCCTCCTGAAGGTTGCGTTGGAGTTTCACCTCAACCAGGTGAGGACTCTTCGGTGTTCTTCACCAATCACACCTCTGAGGCCGAACACAGGCTGTACACTCTCTACTTGAGGCTTGTGCCGCCATGATATAAAGATGACGGCTCAAGTTCGGGGAGAGGTTCGCTAGCTGTTTGTCACCTACGTGAAGCCACACCTGGCAGACCTGCAGCCAAGCAAATGATTGGCAGGTGAAGCACATCATGCATTGATCTCTGCTATAGGTTGGCAGGTATGGAGCCTCCCAGAGGGCTAAGGCTCATTCCACCCACCATACCGCTGCATCGGTGGCTGCTTTTAGGGACGTCCCTATCCAGGAAATCTGCAGGGCTGCTAACTGGAAGTCAGCACACACCTTCATTTCCCATTACCACATTGACCTTGAATCACGCCGGGATGCTGGTTTTTGGGCTTCAGTTCTCCAGTCTCTTCCCGATGTAGGGAGTGTACGCCTTGCCTCCCTCCTCCCAGAGAACTGCCAGGAGTCTGCCAGACAATGTGGATAGAACATCATATCCACGTCCCTAGAAACACAGGTTACCCACCTGTAACTGTAGTTCTAGGAGTGGTAAATGATGTTCATCCACACTAACCCACCCGACCTCCCCAGCTTCGGTGCACAAACTCTGCCAGCAGGCAAGATCTGGCATCGTGGGGCGGAGTCATGGGAGTTGCCACCCGGGTGGGTGGGAGGAGCCAGCTTGAAAACCTTTCCAGCGAATCTTAAAGGAAAAGGCAACTGCCAGACAGTGTGGATGAACATCATATACCACTCCTAGAACTAATGTTACGGGTGAGTAGTAACCTGTGTTTTCCATGTGTCCTGATGTGATAAATCAAATTATCCACCCACCAGAGTATGTGTGATGTAAGACTTTTCATTCATTTTGAAATGTTATACCTGCTTTCTACATTTGTACACAGCAGTTAGAGCCCCTGACACTGTTGAAAAAACTTGGGAAACGTGAGATTTAGACAGTTGTTTATATTTCATGCATTTTTTTCAGTTATTTATCTTTTTTCTTACTGAGAACAGCTGTATGAAAGAGGCTTACTGTCCCCTTAGACTTCATCTGCTCTTTCTGCTATACTACATATGACGACATAATCTGGGTTGCACCTGGAAACTAGCTTCTGGTCATGGTGCTTTTCCCGGTTGCTAAGTTTTAAATTAAATAAATAATCCCCCGTTTATGGCATCGTAATTATCCCCTCAGCAACAGACTGATGGCATAAAGACCTGTGATGTCATATGCAGGCAAGCAGCCAGAACAGATAGGGCAGTGATCTTGTTTACATGCAGATGTCCTTAGTAATAAAGAATGAGAAATACAGAAACAATATTAAAATATAAGCTCACTTGTGCTAAACATTACATTTTCTCAAAGTTGTCACAATGGTGTCAGGGGCTCTTTAAAGAGCTAGTGTACTGCTTGGAATTAATAGTAATTTTCAGATGCAGTCAGCTGTCGCTACTAGTATCGGAGGTATTTTTTTATTTTCTGTCTGCTAATTGGAAGATTTTCCACCGGGCAGTACTGGGGTGATGTGTGGAGCAGCACTCTCTCTGGAGGAAAAACAATTAGTTCTGTTCCTCCCACTACATCTTCAGAAATGAGACCAAACACCTTGAGGCACCAAAATCCTTGTAGCCTGAGCAGTGACTTTCACAGGCTACCAATCAAAATGCAGGAAATTGTGACATCACTAGTAACCAGGGAGAGTCCGTCCCTGCTGCTTCAGGTGAAAGTGAAACTTGGCAGTGTGACATGGGTCTCATTGGTTACTAGAGATGTCATAGTCAGTGTGGTTTCAGTGATGATGTAGTGGGAGGAACAGAATGTACATTGTTTTCCCCCTCCAGAGTGCTGCTCCACACATCACCCCAGTACTGCCAGGTGGAAAATCTTCTAATTAGCAACCAGAAAAGAATAAATACTTGAGATAGAAAAAGTGGTAGCTGACTATATCTCAAAGTTACAATTAATTGCAGGCAGTTTCCAGGCAGTACACTGCTCTTTAAAGCTTAATTTTACAGTTGTATTTACCATGTTTTTTGTACCCATTTCCACCATGTTTCTTTGGAACCTATTAGATGCATTAAAGTTGAGGCAGTACAGCCTGAAGGTGAGAGCACAGTTCTGTGAACCAGGAGACCCAGCAGACCTGGATTTGATTTCCACAACCTACACTGGCATGTTGTACAAGTCAGTTAACCTTGCTGTGATGGCAGGACACATCTAGAAATGAGTGCTGGCTTAGTGTCCTTTTCCCAGCCAGAAATTCTAAAAATGTGAATGCAGGGATCTTACTTAGAGCAAAATTAAACAAGAAAGACAAACACGCACAGTCAGTACTCTGTGACTGCTTTTTTCCTGTTCTATGCATTCATCCTTTGTTTTGAGGGTTTAAAAAGTGGGGTGGGGATATTACAGTGAGGTCTAATTCTTTTTAAAGAGCAGCTGATGCCCCTAGGAATGCTGAAATAAACATTTACACTACATACAGTGTATATGATATATTCTCAGCCCGGGAGTCATTTAGCATCAGTAACAGTAGCAGTAAGCTGACCAGGTTGAACTGCTTTGGAGGTGGAGCTATGAATAGACATTAAAATGGAGTGGCCAATCAGAATCAAGCAGGAAGTTGAGTGCAAAGCCCACAGGGCTTTAGAATTTTTTGTCCCACTGACTGAGAAACACTGTCTCTGAGGTGCTCTTTCTCATCCTTGAGAAATACATTTTTTGTGCCTAAATCTGTACTTTTGTGTTGACTTTGTAAGTATTTTACATTTTATTATTTTAAGGGGTTTTTAGTGGTTCCTTGCTGGTTCCCAGGAACCACACTTTCCCCTTTTGTCCTCTGTTTCTTTTAACTTTTCTGAGGTAAAAATGTACAGTGTTTTGAGTATTGAGACAGTTTTAAAGGTCTTTTTAATAAAGGCTCCCTTATTTTACTGGGAACTGTTTTTTTTTTTCTGTTTCTACTGAGTCTTATTTTAAATTGTGGTTCTTCCTAGGGAACCAACTGCATTTACACTTTTTTTTCCCATTTTGGGAACCAATTTATTTCAGCTTTCTGACACATTGTCAGAAAAGCCGTAAAAGGGAATTAGACCTACAGGTTTTTAAATTTGTATTAAGTGTGGTGTTTACAGTGCTTGGGTCCAGAACAATTTTTGCTCTAAATTCTGCTCAAAAACTATTAAAAAGAGGGCCAAAAGACTAGAAGAGATGGTCTCGAATAATGCTTCTCCTGCTAAGGAGGGGGTCCACTGCCCTGCCTAAGACTAAAGATAAGGACCTTTTAGAAAATGTCTGATAAAACAAAAATGGTGACATGCCAGAAAAGAGAAATGGTGAACAGACCACTGAGTCTGTTCCAGCAAAAATACTACGTAAAGATAAGCATCCCACTGCCCCTCCCGCTTCAAGGCAAGGGGAGACGCCAGTGGCAAAAAAGCATAAAGACCAAAAAAAAGAGGGCGAGTCACCCACTGAGGTCTCTGACCCTAATAGAAATGTACCCCCTGTTAAAAAAAACAAAAAAAAAAGGCAAAGGCATGGCACCTGTATCAGACTTTACAGAGTATGGGGGGCTTGATCTTACTTCGAGAACAGCTCTTGCAGCAGGTTACACCATTAGGACCGAAGCCGCCAGGCGCCAGGACCCCAAGGAAAAATTCTAGCCAGCTAACTACAGCGGGACCCCTTGACGTCGGTCCGCCTCCGCGACGCCAGGCGTGGTACAAAAGGAAGTGGGTCCCGCCATACCTCAGTTCTTTTCCCGCCGCCGACTTAGTTACCTGACCCTCTCGGTTACCAGTCTAGTTACAGCTGCGTGAATAGTTCTTTTTCGATAAAATTTTCAAAATCTTCAGAATCTTCAAGCAAGATCTTGATGTCATCACCAACTTCTGGCCATCCATCGAAGTGCGCTTGTGAAGCAGATCCGTTCAAGGACCCCCACCTGACCTGCGTCGGTGCCTAGGCCCGAACCACGATACCGGGCCTGTCCTTCTTGCCAAGGTTCAGCAGCCGGTCCGGATCCGGCGCCAGAAGGCTTTGTAGGCTTTCTTCTGAGGAACATCTGAAGACCATGTCCTCCAAGGGGAAAGCTCCAGGGTCCACAAGCACGGAGAAGAGAAGGGAGAAGGCCCTTCCAGGTCCCTCCCAGGGGTTCGAGTCCGTAGCTCCGGTTCAAAATCTCCCCGCTGCAATCAAGAAACCTTCATCTCAGGAGAAATCCGCAGGCCTTCCTCCCCTCCAGGGCCTTGGCGAAGTCCGGGGAACGACACCATCACCACCGCAAGTCGGGTTCCCGCTCCTCGGTACCCGACGTCAGGTCTTCGTCGGTGCCTCCACGCAAGACGCTGGAGCTCACGCCTTTAAAAAGGCCTGTAGCCCAGACGCCGGCTCGACAGCCGTCAGCCGTGCGCCCTTCTTCCCTGGAGCCGCCGTCGGCCCGACGACCGACGCCGGCCATTACATCCCAGCGGACGACGGTAGGGGGACCGACGCCCGCCCCTCCTGAAAAGAAGGCCCTGTTGCCTCCGACCGACATCGGTCAGGAGCCTTTATCGGAGGAGGACCTAGAGCAGCCCGAGGACCAGACGGGCGACCCCGGTCCCGTCGGTACTCCCAGGGAACCCTCGCCATTACCAGAGCCCCCTGTGGAGCCGACGCCGGGACCCGACGACCGCCCACCGGCACCCGGGCCGTCGTCGGGCCTCTCTCTAGTGGAGGTGAAAGATCTGTTCACCTACTGGTGGGATACCATTAAAAGACATGGTCCCCCTCCTCCTCCTCCTCCTCGTTCCTGCCCCCTCGCCATCGGGGTCGGCAGGTCGTGTTCCTCCTCCCCGGGAGCCTAGAACCCCTCCCAGGGAGAGACCTGATAAACGGAGACCTCCGTCGAAATCCTCTTCTGGATCACCCCAGCCCAAGAGATCCAGGAGGCGCCTGCGTCGCCTTCAGCGGAGGACACGGGATCAGACTACTCCACCTCTAGATCCCCATCTCCACTCTCCATCCCTTCTCCGGACCCACGTGAGATGCCTAGATCTCCTCCGGATGATCCTCGTTCCTTGATATTATGAGACATATACAAGAGAACATGGGATGGGATGCTGAAGACTTAGACCCGAAAGTGCGACTCGCCAAATATCTTCGGCAAAGGACCCCAAGCCTGTGGTGGTACCACCTTGGTTGACACTTCGTGGGCGTCACCAAGGCGCGTGGAAAGCGTCCCTCGCTCGGCGAGACCGAGAGAAAGCTGATCGCAGCCAAGGCTCCTAAGGACGACCAGTACTTGACGCAGCATCCTCAGGCCGATTCTCTGGTCATCACAGCCTCACATGACCGGTCACAGAGGCCACAACATTTGAGCACCCTGCCACCGGACCCAGAGTCCAAACAACTGGACGCATTGGGTAGGCGCACGTATGCTTCCGCTACCTGCGCCATCAGATCCCTGAACTATTTAACCCACATGGTTCAGTTCCAGAACGCTTTTTGGGAACAGGGTCTGAGCGGCTGAAAAAGATGCCCGAAGGTGAGCAGAAGGAGGAGATGCTTCAGCTCCTCGTGCGGGTTCAGGCGTGGGGACCCAAGTGCTAGGCAGCGTATGATGACTCCGCGGACTCATCCGGCCCGAGCAGCAGCTTCTGGCGTTTGCCTCGGAGACACTCTTGGTTGCGCGTCTCCGGTTTTACCCCGGACGTCCAAAAGAACATCTTGGACGCCCCTTTTGAGGGAGAAGTATTGTTTGGTAATCCTACAGAAAAGATCCTTACCAAACTCCAAGAGGCCGGGAAGGCGGTAAGGTCGGTTCAGGCCATGTACCGACCTAAGCTTGGTTCCTTTCGTAGGAACCAAAGCCGTTTTCGTGCGCGGATGCAGAGGCAACAGACCCACTCCGCTGCACCTCAGAGGGGCTCTGGTTTTCGTAGAGCCCAGGGCAAACACCCCGCCAGCCAAGGCCAGCGTTCTCCTAGGCAGGCCCAGCCAGCGGGTCCATCTGCCGCCACAGCCTGACTCTTTTCCGGCCCCCGGCCCTCAGGATCAACGGGAGTTTATAGTCGGGGGTCGCATTGCGAACTTCCTGCCGGAATGGCAGGCCATTACCACCGACAGGTGGGTTCTTCAGTTGGTCAGTCTAGGCCACTTTATAGAATTCGCAGGAAAGCCACCCTCGAGGCCTCCTTTGCTCTCCCGGTATCAGGGTCAGCACAAAGCCTTGATCTGGCAAGAAGTACTCGCTACTACGAAAGGGAGCGAGAGTACGTCCCAGAGAACCAGAGGACTAGGATACTATTCCCACTTCTTCCTGGTTCCCAAGAAAACAGGGACCTCCGTCCAATCTTGGACCTCAGCGACCTCAATGTGTCGGTCACTTACAAGAGATTCCGCATGGTGACCCTTCCGGGTCTTATCCCCATGCTCAAACAGGACGCCTTTTTAGCGTCTCTAGACATGCAGGATGCCTACCTGCACATCCCTATGGCTCAGGCGCACCAGAGGTTCCTGCGCTTCGAGTTTCTCGACCACCACCTTCAGTTCCGAGCCCTTCCTTTCGGACTGTCTTCCGCACCAAGGTCTTTACCAAGTGCATGGCAGTCGTGGCAGCGTCTCTGAGGAGACGGGGCCACTACGGTTCCCTACCTGGACGACTGGCTTCTCATGGCCGCCTCAGAGAGGCGTTGCTTGCAATCAAGAGCACCCAGGATCTGTTCGATCCCTGGGCATCCTCATAAATTACAGAAGTCTCTCCTGGTACCTGTCGCAGAAACTGCAGTTCATAGGAGCAGTTCTGGACACTGTTCGGGAAGAGCCTTTCTTCCGGCCGACAGGCGGAGCGCATCAGATCCCTCATAAGGGACCTATCATTAGCAAGGTTGTGTACCTGCCAGGTCGTCCTTTGCTTGCTCGGACACATGGCTGCGGCTATTCCTACTGTCCCTTCGCAAGACTCCACATGGCATTACTCAGTGGATGCTCAAAGTGCAATGGGACCAAAGGCAAGACCACTTGCAGCATCGGTCAGACTCACCGAATTCAGTGATTCAAGACTGGCAGTGGTGGCTAGCCTCAGGTCGCTCTCATCAGGCGTCCCGTTCATTGCGTCCTCCTCGAGGTCACCCTCACCACAGGCGCTTCCGGGTCTTGGGTGGGGCACACCTGGACGGGTAAAGTCCCAGGGTACGTGGACCCAGATGAAGCTCACCTTCACATCAGCGTGCTGGAAATGAGGCGGTCCTCTATGCCCTGCAGGCCTTTCAGTCAGTTATCCCACCGTGTACTCTTCTACTTCAGACAGACAACACGGCGGTGATGTATTACCTCAACAAACAAGGAGGCACATCTTACCCCTTTGCAGGAGGCCATGAGAGTGTGGGATTGGGTAATCAGACACGCGCAATCTGATCACTGTGCACGTTCCGGAGTGGACAACACGGTTGCAGACGGCCTGAGTCGCTCTCAGGCCAGAGTCCACTAATGGGAACTCCTTCAAGAGGTAGCAGAGGATCTGTTTCTTCGATGGGAACTCCAGATCTAGACTTGTTCGCCTCCCCATCCAACGCAAAACTGCCCAATTTTTGCTTGCTAGATCCAGGGCCTGGTGTTTTCTGGTGAGACGCGTTATCCCTCTCCTGGGCCAACAGATTCCTCTACGCTTTCCCTCCCTTCCCGTTGATCCAGAGAGTTCTTCTCAAACTGCGCAGGGAGCACGCAATAATGATCCTGGTGGCCCCATTTTGGCCCAGACAGATTTGGTTCCCTTTGTTGATTCAACTATCTCGGGAACCCCCGCTCCCGTTGCCGCTCAGCTCCCACTTACTGTCTCAGGAGAAGGGTTCACTTGTCCACCCGGACCTACGTTCCTTGAACCTGCATGCTTGGCTCCTAGAGACATAGCCATTTTGCGTCACGGGGTCTCGCAAGAGGTTGCAGAAGTCCTTTCTGCAGCCAGAAAGCCGGCAACGCATGCGACGTACGCCATGAAATGGCCGCGTTTGTGTATGGTACGCGAGCACGACCTTTCCCTTAGGTTGTCCTGTGGGAGTAATATTAGAATATTTGCTCTCCCTCTTTCATTCGGGTCTAGCCTACTCCTCTATTAAAGTGCACCTCTGTGCCATTTCGGCTTACCACCTCCCGGTGGGAAATCGTACAGTGGCTCAGGTGGACGCCTCTCGGGAATTTCTTAGGGGAGTGTTGCACCTTAGGCCTCCCTATTAGAGACCCTGTGCCTCCATGGGATTTGCTTTTTGTCCTTGAACAGCTCACGCTTCCCCCCTTTGAACCTGCCGCGGATTGCGAGCTACGTTTTCTGTCGTGGAAAACGTTGTTTTTAGTTGCTGTTACCTTGGCAAGAAGAATTTCTGAACTTCACGCTCTCATGTGCAAAGAGCCTTATTTAGTTTTCCACCGGGACAGAGTATCCCTGAGGACGAACCCTAAATTCTTGCCTAAGGTGGTTTCTTCACTCACTCTGAACCAGGATATCGACCTTCCGGTCTACTTCCGAACTACTCTAATAGAGGGAGGCTCTGCTCCATACCCTGGATGTTCACGCAGACCTGAGGTTTTACCTCAACAGAACTCAGTCCTTTCTAAGTTCTGAGCAGCTTTTCATTTCCTTCTCTGAGAGAATGATGGGCCAATCAGTATCCAAACAGTCCCTTTCTGCTGGCTTGTCCAGTGTATTTCTCACTGTTATGGTATCAAACAAAGCCCCTCCGGGTACAGTCCGGGGTCATTCCACTAGAGGGTGGCTACTTCCTTTGCAGCGCTCAAAAATGTTTCCACTTCTGCTATATGCGCTGCAATACTTGGAGTTCTGTGCATACCTTTATCAGGCATTATAGCCTGGACATCGCCTCTCGTGAAGGGCTGGTTTTAGTTTGGCCGTACTTCAGGGTCTCCTGTCCTAGGTTCAGGACCTGGTTTTATCCTTTATTTTCCTCCTCCCGGATTTTCTGACAGCGTACTGCTTGGGAATCAGTCCTAATGGTGTAACCTGCTGCAAGAGCTGTGTCTCAGTAAGATGGTACAGTTACGTAGACTTACATAACAGTAGATCTTCGAGAACAGCTCACTTGCAGCAGGAAGCCTATCCACCTTCCCCCTTGGAGGAAGCATGGCTCAGTCTTTCTGAGCAGGAATTGTTATCTTTCTGTCTTCTGACGCTAATCCTAGGTCTCCCATTTTGATGTCAGCCTGCGGCAGAAGTCTCCGGTAGGAGAACTGGGGAATCTGGCGGGACCGCCCCCTTGTACCCGCCTGGCCGTCGGAGGCGGGACCGACGTCGGGGGCGGTTCCCGCTGTAGTTAGCTAGCTAGAATTTTTCCGTGGGGTCCTGGCGCCTGGCGGCTTCGGTCCTAATGGTGTAACCTGCTGCAAGAGCTGTTCTCGAAGATCTACTGTTACGGTAAGTTCTTACGTAACTGTACTTTCTCTGCTCCTGCTACTCCTGTTGACTCTAGCAGCTCTGCTCCAACCTTTGTGACATCCTGCTACTACATTCAGGGGGAGGATGATGATTAAAAGAACTCTGGGGACCAGCCTCTGGTGCCAGACATTTTGCCTGACCCACGCTTTGGTTCCTCACTAGATGGCCAGGAAGACCTTTCCTCCCTCCTGACCACCTTAAGGGCACATGATGGACTCTCTGGGTCGCTGCTTAGGAGTCCACCGATGAGGATGAAGACCATCAAAATATAATGGGTCTTACTCCAACAAAAGATTGTGCTTCCTATATACAAATCCTTCAGGAAATCCACTGTGAAGCTCCTGTGGGCCCCTACTTCCCTGTCAGGCATGGACAAGAAAGTGTATAGAAAATATCCTCTGGCTAAAAATGAGGCTGATTTTCTTTATACTCATCCCAGCCACGAAGGGGTGGTTCAGAACGCAACCTGTGATAAGGCTAAGGTCCCTCTCTCCTCTGTCTCCTGAAAAGGAGTCATGAAAATTAGATGCTATGGCTAAAAAATCTTATACCACAGGCTCTTACTTAGCATACTCTGCTAGGTACCAGAAGGCTCTTTGGAGTTCTGTCCAGGCCATTCTGTCACAAATCTGACAGGATATTCCAGGACATTGCTGAAACAGTGTAATCTAGACTGATAGCCACCAAATATCAGTTTTACATGGCTGCAGACACTGACACAGTAGCAAGAGTCATGGCTCAGGCTGTCTCTCTGATGTTTTGCCTGGCTATGAATTACATTAATTTATCACAGGACACGTAGTGCAAAGCTATGGACTTACCCTGTGAAATAATTCCCTTTTCGGGGACAAAACTGAAGCATACATGAAAAAGCTGGAGGCGTACAGGTCTGCCTATGAAAATAATGCAGCCAAGCAGAAAGCCTCTACATGTTCGAAGTCTCAAACTAGTGGTACTAGAGGCAGAGGTAACGTCCCCAGGGTAGTCTGTCCAATGCCCATGTCTTTGGATTTCTTTCAAATGAGAGGTTATTTCAGGGGAAGAGGCAGGAGGGGGTCAGAGGAGAGCTGTCACCACTTCTGCCCCGCCACACAGTCAGAGTCCTAACTTCTGCAATCAGGTTGCCTCCTGTCCTCCAGTAGGGGGCAGGCTTTCCCACTGCCACCAAGCTTGGACGCACATCATCACAGACAGTGGGTCTTGGAGGTAGTGGAAAAAGGTGTACTTCTGCAATTCAAGCAGTTTCTTGCCCTTCGGGGTCTGGCTCTGTCAAAACCCCTGTCTCTTAAGAGAAAGATTGCTGTTGGAGCTGGAGGTAAAGACTCTGTTATCAGCCATAAGTGGCAGAGAGGGTTCCCCTTTCACAGCATGGAAAAGGTATCTACTCCATACACTTCCTGACATTAAAGAAAAACCGGGAGTGACCTATTTTACACCTCAGATATATAAACAGACCCCTACTCGAACCAAAATTCAAGATTACCATTCAAATGGTAATACACTCTCTGCAGCAGGAAGACTGGCTAGCCTCCCTGGATCTCAAGGACGCCTATTTTCACATACTGATAAGGCAGTTCCACAGAAAATATCTGATGTTCAGGCTGCATTCAGGCCATTACCAGTTTGCAACCATGCCCTTTGGCCTCACCTCTTCTCCCAGAGAATTCACAAAGTCCCTGTCTGTAGTGGCAGCCCACTTGAGAAAGCGGGGAGTCTCAGTCTTTCCATACCTGGACAATTGGCTCATAGTGGGCAAGACCCCTCAGCAAGTCGGAGAGGCTCTAAACTGCACAACACAAACTCTGTCCCCTCTGGGGATTCTAATCAACAAAAAGAAATCCCATCTGGAACCCTATCAGCCCCTCAACTTCATAGGGGCACACTTGGATACTCTGCAAGCACAAAGGCCTTTCTTCCTCAGGACAGAATTTAAAACTTTCTGACTGCAGCAAATTCTTTTCTGCTAGGCTAGCCAAGGCCTGCGTGGCATTTTCTACAGCTCCTGGGCCACATGACTTCCATGACAGCTGTGGTCCCACGGGTAAGGTTTCACATGAGGGCCATTCAATATCATTTGTGCCAGCTCGGTGGCGCTGAGGGTTGAGGCGCTGGGTGCCACACCTCATCACACTGGCGACCCGGGTTCGGACATGAGCTTGGGTTGTCGGGTTGGCAGGGTAAGGATAGGATTGAGCGTCCAGAGGACTGCTCTCCTATCCAGGGGTGGGCTGTGGGTCTTCACCGCTCTGCAGCTGCCCCTGGTGACGCCCGGAGGCACTGCCAGAGATGGTATAAAGAAGGGAGGAGTGCAGCAGACGTTGGCATGTTAGTGCTAGATGTCATTACATGTTTGCATTCCTGGGACAAGAAAAGAGGAGGAAAATGCAGCACTGTCCACAGCAGCTTGATGGCGCACTCCTGATCATGGACACAGATTCTGTGGCCGGTATTGAATCTTGGCATGGGGGCCCTGCAGGTACAGCTGCAGCATGCCAGCCGCCCAGAAGATGAGTCTCTGTGGGGAGTGGAGGGGGAGTGGAGCAGTGGTTGGATTAAATGGCAGGACAATGACTGAAATGGAGAAAATAAATTAAAGATAAAAAAAAAAAAAATCATTTGCGAGCCCACTGGTCACAAAAGGAAAATTCTGTCCAAGCTAGTACCAGTGACACAAACAATGCTTCAAACTCTTGGCTGGTGGAAGGAAGAGGAAAACCTGTCAGTGGGCATCCCCTTTCAGCTCTTCAGTCCGTGGCACTTGGACGCCAAAGGAGTCCAAAAGCCACATAAATATTCTGTAACTCAGAGCTGTGTACCTGGCACTGAAAGCTTTTGCCCCTTCGGTTGGGAGACTGTTCAGGTCAGAACAGTCAACACCACTGCTATGTTTTACATAATCGGGGCGGCACGAGGTCTACTACCCTGTGCACAGAGGCCATGAGAATCTGGTCCCTGGCTTATTCCCGGGATGCGAGTCTCTCTGTCATACACCTCCCAGTCAAGGATAATACCCTGGCAGATGCTCTGAGCTGCATCAGCCATACTGCTGCGGACCCCCAGCAGTGGGCACTCTCCCAACAGATGCACTAGTTTTGAACTGAACAGGGAAGTTTCTGCCTGCTTTCCCTCCATTTCCCCTGTTAAACAAAGTGCGACTGAAGCTTGGGGATCAGCCTGCAAACATGATCCTCATAGCTCCAGACTGGCCAGAGGCAAGCCTGGTATTCTCTCCTGCTCGCCATGTCCCACAAGAAGTCAATTCGACTTCCTTTAACTCATGATCTCCTCACCCTACCACAAGTAAGGGTGAATTATCCATACCTGGAATCCCCTCACTTCAAAGCCTGTTTCTTGAGCTAGAATTCCTAGATACACAGTATTCACAACAAGTTCTGAAAATTCTTTGCATGGCTGCAAAGCCAAGCACAAAGAGAACCTATGCAACTAAATGCAAAAGATTTTCAATCTAGTGCAAAGGAAAAAGAATAGACCCTCTGAAAACCTCTATCGCTTCCCCCTTTGGACTATTTAGTTCATCTGCAGTCATCAGGCTTTCCATACCTGGTAATGGCCTGAATGCAGCCTGAACCTCAGAAACTTTCTGGGGGACTGCCTTATCGATATGTGAAAATATGCATCCTCGAGATCCAGGGAGGGCTGTGGCCCAGGCAAATAAAATGCTTGGGTGCGTTGCCAGGGGGATAACCTCAAGGAGCCAGGAGATACTCGTTCTGCTGTACAGTTGCCTGGTTAGACCACACCTTGAATACTGTGTGCAGTTTTGGCGTCCTTACTTAGAGGGACATTGCTCTTTTGGAGAGGATCCAGAGGTGGGCAACCAAGATGATACAGGGCCTTGGGATAGGCCCTGTGGGGAGAGACTCTGGGAGTTTGACCTGTACACTCCGGAGGAGAGGAGGGACAGAGGTGACATGATCGAGGTCTTTAAATATCTCAAGGGGATAAATAGGATAAATCAGGAAGGGGTGCTTCAGCTGAGGGAGGTGGGGGACACTTGAGGCTGGTTGTGGGGGGAAAGACTAAGGGGAGAGACAAGGAGACATTAGTTCACTGAGAGGGTGGTGGAACCCTGGAATGCGCTTCCCAGGGAACTGGTGGTGGTTGAAACTGTAGAGGGGGTCAAGACAGGGTGGGTTAGGTATAGGGGAGGGTGCAACTCAGTTCCCCGGTGGGGGAGGAGGACCCTGTGGGGTGGGAGGGAGTGGCCATATCTGTGCCCTGTATGGGCACTGATCACTGAGCAGACTGTATAGACTAGAGAACCTACTCTGCTGGCTTCTTGGTTTGTTAGTATTTGTAGGCCCATTTTCAAAAAGTTCAAGGGCCTTCCTCATTTGCAGCCCCCAATTGGGGAACCTGTTCCCCCTTGGGACCTTAACCTCTGCACTGCTAAGCTCATGGAGCCCCTCTTCGAGCCCATGGCTACAGCCCACATTAAGAAAGTTAACCTGGAAAACAGTATTCCTAGTGGCTGTTACTTCTGCAAGAAGGATTTCAGGACGCAAGCACTCTGCACTGAGCCTAACTACGTGATCTTACTTCGAGACACAGCTCTTGCAGCAGGTTACACCATTAGGACTGAAGCCAGCAGGCGTCAGGACCCCACGGAAAAATTCTAGCTAGCTATCTTCAGCAGGGACCGCCCCCGACGTCGGTCCCGCCTCCGACGTCAGACATAGTACATAAGGGGGCGGTCCTGCCCGATTCCCCAGTTCTTTCCCGCCGTCGACTTGCATGTCTCGACCCTTCGGTTCAGTCTCTAATGCGTGATGCGTGGTTAAGTTCATTCCTACGGGAAATTTGATTTTCTACAATCAAGTTTTTCTCTGATGTCCTCTCCGACCTCCGGTCACTCCTCGAAGTGTGCTTGTGGGAAGCAGATCCCCTTCAAGGATCCTCACTCGGCCTGCGTCCGGTGCCTAGGCCCAGACCACGACACCCGAGCCTGCTCCTTTTGCCAGCAGAACCCGGATCCGTCGCCAGAAGGCCCTTCAGGCTTTTTTGCTGGAAGAAAAGATTAAGACCATGTCTTCCAAGGGGGACTCTTCGAAGAAGGCCCACAAGCACGCTGAAAAACGTAGGGAGAAGGCCCCTTCCAGGTCCCCGTCTAGGGCCTCAGACTCACGCAGCTCTGGTTCCAGGTCCGACCGCTCCCCTTCCTGGGCCAGCTCTCAGCCTCCCCCTGCTGCGGTCAAGAAGTCTTCATCCTCTTCTCAGGCCAGGACTGCCAGACCTTCCTCGTCCTCCAGGGCCCTGGTCAAGTCTGGGGATCACCACCATCACCATAAGTCGGGTTCCGCCTTTCTGAACCCGACGTCAGGTGACTCCTTGCCTCCTCGCAAGACCTTGGAGCTTACCTCTCTGAAGAGACCGCAGGACCCGACGCCGGTTCGCCCGTCATCGTCCTCTCGCCACAGATCCCCGGAGCCACCGTCGGCCAGACTGTTGCCGGCCAGGCCAACGCATCATCGGACACCGGTAGGGGGAACGGTGCCCGCTCCTATTGAGAAGAGAACCCCGACGCCTCCGACCGACGTCGGTCAGGAGACCATCACCGAGGAGGAATTGACTCAGCCCGAGGACCAGATGGGCGACCCCGGTCCTGTCGAGACGCCCAGGGAACCCTCGCCATTACCCGAGCCCCCTGTGAGCAGACGCCAGGACCCGATGACCGTCCACCGGTGCCCGGACCGTCGTTGGGCCTTTCCATGGTAGAAGTGAAGGAGCTGTTCACTTACTGGTGGGACACCATAAAGAAGGACATGGTTCCCACTCCACCTCCTCTTCCTCCTACACCGATTACTCCTCGGGTTCCTGCGCCCCCTCCCCATCGAGGTCGGCAGGCCGACTACCTCCTCCCCGGGAGCACAGAACAGCTCCAAGGGGGAGACCAGACAAACGGAGACCTCCATCCAAATCCTCTTCCAGGTCACCCAGCCCTAAGAGACCCAGAAGACGCAAACGATCGCCTTAGACGGAGGACACGGGATCAGAGTTCTCAACATCCAGATCCCCATCTCCCCTCTCCATCCCTTCTCCGGATCCACGCGAGATGCCAAAGTCTCCTCCGGATGACCCTTCGTTCTCTGATATTATGAGACACATCCAAGAGAACATGGGATGGGATGCGGAAGAGCTAGACCCCGAAAGGCTACGCCTTGCAAAGTATCTTTGGCAGAAGGACCCCAAGCCTATGGTGGTGCCACCCTTGGTAGACACTTTCGTGGACGTCACCAAGGCAGCGTGGAAGCGTCCACATTCGCTCCCGGCGATGCCGAAGAAAGCTGATCGCTTGTACAAGGCTCCCAGGGAAGACCAGTACTTGACTCAGCATCCTCAGGCCGAGACTCTGGTCATCACAGCCTCACATGACCGGTCCCAGAGACCGCAACATCTGAGCACCCTGCCACCGGACCCAGAGTCCAAACAGCTGGACGCTATGGGTAGGCGCACATATGCTTCCACTACCTGCGCCATCTGATCCCTGAATTACTTGACCCACATGGTGCAGTTCCAAAATGCCTTGTGGGAACAGGGTCTGGACGCGGCTGAGAAACTGCCGGAAGGTGAGCAGGAGGAGGAGATGCTTCAGCTCCTTTGTACGGGTTCGGACGTGGGAACCCAAGTGCTACGAGCCACGTATGACTCCGCGGATTCCTCGGCCCGAGCAGCAGCTTCAGGCGTATGCATCTGGAGACACTCTTGGTTATGCGTCTCCGGCTTTACCCCGGACGTCCAGAAGAATATCATGGACACCCCATTCAAGGAGAAGTCTTGTTTGGTAAGCCCTCAGAAGATTATTACCAAACTCCAAGAGGCTGGGGAAGGCGGTGAGGGTGGGTTCCAGGCCATGTACCGACCCAACTTATTCTTCGTAGGAACCAAAGCCAATTTAGTGGATGGGCGCGAGGGCAACAGTCCTGCCCGCCTCCACAACAGAGGGGCTCCGGCTTTCGCAGAGCCCAGGGGAAACAACCCGCAGGCCGTAGCCAGCATACTTCCAAGCCGGTCCAGCCAGCGGGACCCTCAGCTGCCACAGCCTGACTCCTTTCCGGCCCCTGCCCCTCAGGATCAACGGGAAATCATGGTCGGGGGTCGCATTGCGAACTTCCTGCCAGGATGGCAGGCTATAACCACCGATAGGTGGGTTCTTCAGTTGGTCGGAAGAGGCCACTTTATAGAATTCGCAGAAAAGCCACCCTCGAGGCCTCCTTTGCTCTCCCGGTACCCGGGTCAGCACAAGTCACTGATCTGGCAAGAAATACTCACGCTCTTGCAAAAGGGAGCGATAGAGTACGTCCCGGAGAACCAGAGAGGACAAGGATAACTATTCCCACTTCTTCCTGGTTCCAAAGAAAACAGGGGACCTCCGTCCGATTCTGGACCTCAGCGACCTCAATGTGTTGGTCGCCTACAAGAGATTCCGCATGGTGACTTTTCCGGGTCTCATTCCCATGCTGAAGCAAGACGCTTTCTTAGCCATGCAGGACGCATACCTGCACATCCTTATAGCTCAGGCGCACAAGAGGTTCCTGCACTTCGAGTCTCTCGACCACCACCTTCAGTTCCGAGCCCTTCCATTCGGACTGTCATCCGCACCCAGGGTCTTTACCAAATGCATGGGAGTCGTGGCAGCGTCTCTGAGGAGACAGGGCCATTATGTGTTCCCGTACCTGGACGATTGGCTTCTTATGGCCGCCTCCAGAGAGGCGTTGTTACGAGCGATCCAGAGCACCCAGGACCTGTTCTGATCTCTGGGCATCCTAATCAACCACGAGAAGTCTCTCCTGATACCGTCGCAGAAGCTGCAATTTATAGGCACAGTACTGGACACCGTTCACGGAAGAGCATTTCTTCCAGACGACAGAGCGGAGCGCATCAGATCCCTCATCAGGGAGTTGTCGTCGAACAAGACCGTCCCTGCCAGGTCGGTCCTTCGCTTGCTTGGACACATGGCTGCGGCCATTCCTACCGTCCCTTTCGCAAGGCTCCACATGCGGGTAACTCAGTGGATGCTCAAGGTGCAATGGGATCAAAGGCAAGACCACATGCAGCATCCGGTCAGAATCACGAACACCGTGATTCGAGACTGGCAGTGGTGGCTAGACCCAGGGTCACTCTCCACGGGCGTCCCGTTTATAGCGCCGTCCCCGGAGGTAATCCTCACCACAGACGCCTCAGGTCTAGGGTGGGGAGCACACCTGGACGGGGTGAAGTCCCAGGGTATGTGGACCCCTCTGGAGGCTCATCTCCATATCAATGTCCTAGAGATGAGGGCGGTCCTTTATGCCCTGCAGGCCTTTCAGTCAGAGATCCCGCCGAGTACTCTCCTGCTTCAGACAGACAACACTGCGGTGATGTATTATCTCAACAAACAAGGAGGCGCACACTCTTATCCCCTTTGCAGGGAGGCCATGAGGATGTGGGATTGGGTAATCCGACACGGCGCAAATCTGATCACAGTACATGTTTCCGGGGTGGACAACACGATTGCAGATGGCCTGAGTCGCTCCCAGGCCAGGGTCCACGAGTGGGAACTTCTTCAAGAGGTAGCAGAGGATCTGTTTCTTCGATGGGGAACTCCAGAGTTGGACTTGTTCGCATCCCCATCCAATGCAAAACTGCCCAATTTTTGCTCGCTAGATCCAGGGCCTGGTGTTTTCTGGCAAGACGCGTTGTCCCTCTCCTGGGTGGACAGATTCCTCTGCGCTTTCCATCCCTTCCCGTTGATCCAGAGAGTTCTTCTCAAACTGCGCAGGGAGCAAGCAACCATCCTTGTGGCCCCCTTTTGGCCCAGACAGATATGGTTCCCTTTACTGATTCAATTATCCCGGGAACCTCCGCTCCCGTTGCCGTTCAGCTCCCATCTCTTGTCTCAGGAGGAAGGTTCACTGGTCCACGCGGACTTAAGCTCACTGAACCTGCATGCATGGCTCCTAGAGACATAGCCATCTTGCGTCACGGGGTCTCGCAAGAGGTTGTAGAAGTTCTTTCTGCAGCCAGAAAGCCGGCAACGCGTGCGACGTACACCATGAAATGGCGCCGTTTTTGTTTATGGTCGCGAGCACACGATTTTTCCCCTTTAGGTTGCCTGGTGAGAGTGGTGTTGGACTACCTGCTCTCCCTTTTCCGTTTGGGCCTAGCCTACTCCTCTATCAAGGTGCACCTCTGTGCCATCTCTGCTTACCACCTTCCGGTGGGACATTGCACAGTGGCACAATTAGACGCCTCTCGGGAATTTTTGAGAGGGGTGTTACATCTTAGGCCACCCATTTAGGACCCAGTGCCTCCATGGGATTTGCTCTTTGTCCTGGAACAACTCACGCTTCCCCCTTGAACCTGCCGCGGATTGCGAGCTGCGTTTTCTGTCGTGGAAAACGCTGTTTTTGGTTGCTGTTACTTCAGCGAGAAGAGTTTCTGAGCTTCACGCTCTCATGTGCAAAGAGCCTTATTTAGTTTTCCACCGGGACAGAGTATCCCTGAGGACGAATCCTAAATTTTTGCCTAAGGTGGTTTCTACACTCACTCTCAATCCGGATATTGACCTGCCGGTCTACTTCCCAAACTACTCTAATAGAGGAGAGGCACTGCTCCACACCCTGGATGTTCACCGCAGCTTGAGGTATTACCTCAACAGAACTAAACTTTGTAGTTCAGAGCAACTTTTCGTTTCCTTTTCTGAAAGGATGATGGGCCAACCAGTATCCAAACAGTCCCTGTCTCGCTGGCTTGTCCAGTGTATTTCATACTGTTATGATATCAAACAAAAGCCCCTCCAGGGGAACAGTCCGGGGTCATTCTACTGAGGTGTGGCCACCTCCTTTGCAGCACTCGAAGCGTCTCCACCTCTGCCATATGTGCTGCAGCCACTTGGAGCTCTGTGCATACATTTATCAGTCATTATAGCCTGGACATGTCGCCCCTCTCGGCGAAAATCAACCGACCAAGCAGTCTACAGGGTCTCCTGTCCTAGATTCAGGACCTGGAATGTAATTCCTAGTTTCCTCCTCCCAGAATGTTGGCAGCGTTACTGCTTGGGAATCAGTCCTAATGGTGTAACCTGCTGCAAGAGCTGTGTCTCGAAGTAAGATAGTACAGTTACGTAAGAACTTACCGTAACAGTAGATCTTCGAGAACAGCTCTTGCAGCAGGTTACACCATTAGGACTGAAGCCAGCAGGCGTCAGGACCCCATGGAAAAATTACAGCTAGCTATCTTCAGCAGGGACCGCCTCCGACGTCAGACGTAGTACCGTAGTACATAAGGGGGCAGTCCCGCCCGATTCCCCAGTTCTCCCGCCGGAGACTTCCGGCCACAGGCTGACATCGAAATGGGAGACCGAGGATCCACCGTCAGAAGTCAAAAGGGAAAAATCCCTGATAGTAAAGGCCTAAGCCATGCCTCCTCCAAGGGGGAAGGTGGGCGGGAAGGTACCTGCTGCAAGAGCTGTTCTCGAAGATCTACTGTTACGGTAAGTTCTTACGTAACTGTACTGTCCTCCATAAGCACAAAGTGGAGCTCAGAACAAATGGGAAATTCCTTCACAAGGTGGTCTCTGAGTTCCACCTTAACCAGTCCATTACTCTCTCTCTCTTTCACCAACAGTTCCACTCCAGGGGAAAGACTGCTTCACAGCCTAGATGTCAGGAGAGCTCTGTATTACATGGAGCATACCAAACAGGTCAGAGGCCCCTCTACTCTGCTTTTCCTCACCTATGGTGAGGTGGGCAAGGGAAAACCAGCCACCAAGAGAACTCTCTTGCTGGATAGTTTCCTGTATTCACTTCTGTTATCCTAGGGCTGGCAAACAGCCCCCTCAAAGCCCACTTTACCAGGGGTACTGCTGCCTCTGTGGTAGCTGCAAGGGACATCCCCTTGCTAGAGGTCTGCAAAGCAGCTGCCTGGAAGACTGTACACACATTCATAAAGCATTACTGCCTTGATGTACAATCTATGTCTGATGCCATATTTGACAGGGTGGTCCTGCAGAGCCTCTTCCCTAGGTAGGTTCTGTACCCGCCTCCCAACTGTACTGCTTTGTAGTCTGCTATTGTTACTGATGCTAAAGGACTCCTGGGGTGAGAAGAAAAAATTACTCACCGTAGTAATTCTATTTCTTCCAAGGAATTCTTAAGCATCAGTAACCTCCCACCCTGCCTCCCCAGGCACCTACGTTAAGAGGGCTCTGCTTCTGTATCTTTTTGCCAAATTTGTTCAGTTTTTTGTTTTTAGAGCATGTTAATGGTTAATTCTAGTCTTTTTATAGTTCATGCTATTGTGTGTTTTTATAACTCAAGTTTATTCAAATAGCAAAGGACCCAAATACAATAGACAATACAGACAGAACTGCCATGACTATACATTCAGCCCAGATAGATAAATTACAATGAAGTCAGATAGTTAGCATTTCAAAGCAAGAAACAAATATGAGACAGTCATTATGCAATTTTGCTACGTTCTGAGTTTTATTACTCAACAGAATGTCTCATGAGGTACAAAGGGTCCAATGAACAATACATCAGTATTCCAGTATTAAAACCAGCCTCTTAACCCGGCCAGTTTACATTAAAAGGGAAAAAAAAAGAGAAAAAAAAAAATTATATAAACTGTTAACCCAAAAATCATAACTAAATAAGCACACTGCTCAAAGTTCCCAATAGGCATATAGTCGGTAATATATTGGCAAATTTGGGAAATCCTGAGAGGAAAGAATTCACCACTAGTTATCATTGAGGCCTTGGACAGCTGGTATTGGAACCCACTTGGGAGAGAGCTATCTTAGACCTGGTACTCTCAAATGGAGACTGAATCACAGATTTAGAAGTGGGTAGCCATCTGGGAGCTAGCGATCACCGAACAGTATGGTTCATGATAAACACAGCAGTAGAGTCAAGCCATACAAGGGCAAAGGTCCTGGAATTTAGGAGGGCTGACTTTGCCAAAATGGGTGAGTGCCTAAGGAATGCACTAGCAAATGGGCAGGAAGAAGGGAGGGGTGGAAGAACCAAAACTGCCATCACAGAGAGGCAACAAGCCTTTTTGTGAAGCAGATAAAACAAAGTAAAAAAAACAAAACAAAAAACACTGTGATTCTCAGGAGGTGGCAGGGAAGGTTAGGGAGAAAAAGATAGCATTTAGGAAGTACAAGGAATCGCAGAAGGAGCAGGACAGAGTACTGTATCAATTAAAGCAGACTGAAGCAGGGAAGTCAGTCAGACTAGCGAAGGCCCAAACCAAGGAAAAGAGAGCCAACTCTGTTAAGGGGGGTAAAACCTTTTATAGGTACATCAAGGAGTGAAGGAAGACCAAGGGAGGAATAGTGAGGCTAAAAAAAGAGGAGAGATGGGCAGAGGTGACTGTGAAAAGGCAGAGATACTGAACAAATATTTTTGATCAGTATTCACAAAAGAAGAGGGGGAGGTACCCAAGCCAAACAGTAAAAGCACTCTGGACAAGTGGGTCGATGCCAGTCCATTCATAGAAGAAAGGGTCATGAAGGAATTCCTAAAACTCAGAGTGGACAAAGCAGTGGGGCCTGATGGGATTCACCCCAGAATTCTGAAAGAACTAAGGGGAGAACTAGTGGCACCACTGAGTACCCTTTCTAACAAATCATGGGAGGATGGTGTGGTACCGGAGCACTGGAGGAGGGCGGATGTGATTCCTTTTCACAAATGTAGGAGCAAAGTAGAGGCAGGAAACTACAGACCTGTTAGCTTGACCTCAGTGGTAGGGAAAATGATGGAATCACTACTGAAAGAAAGAATTGAGTACCTAGAGGCCAGCGGGGCACATGACCCAAAGCAGCATGGATTTACAGCAGGAAGGTCATATCAGATGAATCTAATAGATTTCTTTGACTGGGTAACCAACATAATAGACCAGGGAGGGGCTGTGGATATGGCCTACCTAGAATTTAGCAAGGCATTTGACACAGTCCCACACAAAAGAGTAATAAACAAGTTAACCAGCCTGTGAGTGGGTCCGAAGGTGGTAGCCTGGGTAACAAGCAGGCTGGACAACAGGACCCAGAGGGTAATAGTAAACTGAGTACACTCTGAAGGGCGGTGGGTTACTAGTGGGGTACCACAGGGTTCAATATTGGGAGTGGTCCTCTTTAATATCTTTATAGATGACATTGCAGAGGATCTGGAAGGAAAAGTATGCCTCTTTGCAGATGATGAAAAGATCTGCAACAGGGTTGATGCACAAGAAGGGGTGCAAAGGATGAAAAGGGACTTGGCAAGATTGGAGGAATGGTCAAAAATATGGCAGCCTAAATTCAGTGCACAGAAGTGCAAAGTAATGCACCTGGGAAGCAACAACCCAGGGGAAGAGTACACCGGGGGGGGTACTAACAACAGCATAAATGCAAAGGGACCTGGGGGTAGTCATATCATGACCTTAAAGTGGGTAAGCAATGTGAGACAGCAGTAAGGAGGGCTGGGGGGATACTAGGATATATAGGGAGAGGCATCACCAGTAGAAAATGGGAAGTTGTTATCCCTCTGTACAGACAGTTGGTGAGACCCCATCTGGAGTACTGCGTACAGTTCTGGAGACCCCATCTCCGCAGAGACATAGGATGGAGGCAGTCCAGAGGAGGGCAACTAAAAGAAGCCATATGAAGAGACTAAAAGTGCTTAATATGTATACCCTCAAGGAAAGGAGGGAGAAGGAGGAACATGATAGAAACTTTCAAGTACCTCAAGGGAATCAACAAAACCTAAGACTGGAGCATCTTTAAGAAAAAGAGATGTACAAGAACAAGGGGGCACAATTTGAAGATAGAAGGGGGATGGCTCATGGGCAACGTGAGGAAGTACTTTTTCACAGAGAGGGTGGTGGACGCTTTGAACCGCCTTCCTGAAGAGGTTGTGGGGTCAAAAACGGGGGAATTCAGGAGTGCATGGGACAGACATAAGGCAATCTTAGTGAGGGGTTGGAGGAAGTAGGATGTTGGGTACCTGGAATCTGCAGCTTATCCAGTAGGTAGGAATTGGGCAGACTGGGTGGGCCAAGCGGTCCTTATCTGCTGTCAGAGTCTTAACGGTTCTGTCTAGGACAGAAGAGATCACGAATAGGACCATAGTGTATAGAAGTAAAGATAACTGGGGTAGAGGGGACATTACAGGAAACTGGTGCAAGCGGGCCAGCAGCAGGGTCTCCCACCTCTCCACCAACCATGGCAAAATCAGCATGGACCTTGGATGGGGCCAAACCTGACAACCCGACCCCTGTGTACTACCACAGAGTGGCCAGGAAGCACCCGAACTACTCCGCGATTGCATGGTTTTAAAGCCTATTGGCACAATCCTTTTAGTCATTGTTCTCCTTTCATCGTTGGAAAAATTCTGAGGCCCTGTGGGCTCTTTGCACAACTTCCTGCTTGGCCACTGTATTTTAATGAATATTCATGGCTCCACCTCTGAGGCAGTTCAGCCTGGTCAGCTTACTTCTGTTACTGATGCTAAAGGACCCATTGGAAGACACAGAATTACCATGGTGAGTTTTTTTTTTTTAATGTTGGTCTTCTGTTAAGGACATTGGCATAAAACTGAGCCTTTGAACTTTGGAGTTCATCAGTTCGAGGTGTTAATTTCTGGTTTGCCATGTTTGTGACATCACAGTCTGGAATCGTGGAAGCCGCTGTGATGTCACAAGCAGATGATTTTGACTTCAGGTTGGGAATAAGCAGTCGGCACAGATGAAATCTAATATGAAGAAACAAGTGACAGTAATATAGAAAATATATAAAATGGGAACCGGATTCTCTGAATACTGTACTTGTTTGAAAAGTTTTCTGAGGTATGTCAGCAGCTGTTTAGAGTACTACACCCTCATATTGTGTACATTTTATTTGGTTCCTTGTCAGCAGGCAGCTTTTCATGTAGCTGTTGGGGATATATTTGTTTACTTTAGTTCATTTTCAGTGTTCATGGTAGTCCCTGTAACTACCCTGGGGTCTTCATTTTCTGCTTGCTGATCTCATTGTCCCTGAGATCTGCATTAGCATATGAGAACAGGTCTCGGCACCCTTTACACTCCAGAGTATGCCTGTCTGCTTAGAGCTCAGCAAACAAGTTGCAGCAAGGTGTGCAAAATACCACAATTACCTTCAGTTGCTTTGCAAACTGTCTTGGTTGTAATGCAGGTTTTTTTATTTACATTGCTTCAGCTTGTGTTTCCAGAATGTGTGTTTCTTCAGGAGATTTGTACTTTCAGCATATAGCTAGGTGGTGTAAATGGGTGCAGGACATCATGTTCTGATATGCTAATGCAGTTCTCATGAATATTGAGCTTTCAGCAACCAGAAAATGGAGACCCCGGGAATGTTACAGGGGACTAATGTCAACAGTTAAAATAAACTAAAACAAACACACCTATCCCTAAATGCTACATGAAGAGTTGTCTGACAAGGAAACAAAATTTGTTATGCGGGTATAGTACCACATTGTCCCAGTACTTTTGTTTTCACAATCTGTGTGCGTGCCTGCATGCGTGTGTGTTATAGTATATCTTTTGTATACAGTTTGTCCTGTCAGGGATGATCTGTAGCACTGGTAGCTTTTGTAAGTTAGTGTGGTGTATAATTGTGTGTTGGCTCCTCTGGGTAGGCAGAATGGTATGGGCTAGTAATCCTTTGAACTTAGACAGTGTGCTGCCCACTTCCTCTGATCCCCTGGTCTTAACACCCTCCAAGAGCTCTTTAGTTAAGTGCCATCTTGCAGCTTTGGTGAGACTTTGATGTTTGGGTCTCTCTGATTATATTCACTGCATTGGTTGCTTTTTTCTCTTAAGAAAGTTCAGCTTGTCCCTTGGTATCCTTATTAAAATGTTGGTTACAGGCTTGATGAATCCTTAGTAAATCTCAGTGGCACGTGGTTCTCAAGCAGTTACATACTTTGGTAGTCTGGTGCTAAGAATTAACTGAGGGGGGATACAAACATTTTGCTTTTTTGATGCTCATTTTATTCAATTATTTTTTCACAGATATCAAGACATCCTGCATTCAGTCCACCTAGCTCGAAGACAGAACACTGGTCTCAAGTCTTGTGACGGCCATCAGGAACTGCTCAATTTCCTGCGCAGTGACCTCATTGAAGTTGCAACAAGGCTGCAAAAGGGAGGGTTGGGATATATGGATGGAACATCAGAATTCGAAGAAAGGGTGAGGTTCAGAAGTTCAGAATTGTTGTGCATGATGTGAAGGTTGAGATTGTTGTACACTGAATATGAAGTTATGCAGACATTTTAGACAGTCATTTTGGTATGTACCAAAAAACAAAAGGAGACCTTTACAGAAGTAAGTGCATCTTCATCAAGGGCATCTCTTGCAGCAGGCCACACCTGTGGAACTATAGCCGCCAGGCACCAGGACCACACAGAAACGTTTCTAGCTAACAGTGTTCCAGGGGGTCGCCCACTCTGTCACACACGTCGCCCTATCGTATAAGAGTGGGCTGCCCCACGCCACCCTCAGTTCTTTTTCTGCCGTCGACCATCGCACTTTGGACCTCTGAGATTCAGCTAGCTTCAGTCAACTGCCATTTCATTGAATTTTTTTTTTTTTTTTTTTTCTTTCCTTAGTTTAGTTTCACTTTACTGGTCCTTTTTTTATGCCGAGCTCCATCTCCGATATGCTCTTCAGGAGGTGTGCCTGCGGCGCGAAGATTCGAGAAAGGGATAATCACGTCTCCTGTGTGCTCTGCGTAGACCCAGACCATGACACCCAAGCCTTCGACATTTGCTGCGGCTTCAACCAGGCCAACAGATGGCGCGGCCAGAAGATGCTGGAAATCTTCCTACTCAAGCAGTAGGTCACACGCATGGAGAAAGGGCTAGAAGCCAGGAGTTCTTCGGCTTCCCCGGCCTCATCCTCAGGTTCAACCTCCTCTAAGGCCTGGGACAAATCAACCCAGAAGTATAAACATGGGGACAAGGACTGCGCCCGAACCCGTTCCTCCCCGAACCGTTCACGGTCTTGGCTTTGCGTGGTGGTGTCATCCTACTCTTCAGGAGCAGCCCCCTCTCCATATTTCCCCCTAGCCTGCAAATATAGGGTGGTGGATATCTGGGCCAAAGGTGTTATATTTCATGGGCCTCCTAGATGCACTGTACATTGTACACAAGTGCTTTTAAGAAGGGTTTAGCACCCTGGTATCATTACAAGGGTAGTAGTGCAATAAAGGATGATGGTAAAATGCAGTTTTGGAGGATGTTATAAGTAAGCAATAAGACATGACCGTGTGCATGGAGCAGATTTTACCGCATGGCCAGGGGCGTAATAAGGCACGAGGCCTTCGCTGAGTGCCTTTAGCCCCTGGTGTGTGGTAAAATCTAACCTTACTTCAAGAGGGTTCCTTCAGTAGGTCATCAAATATCGGACTGGCGTCAGGCTGCACGGCAGACTTTTGTAGCAATACCTGACGGGGGACCACCCACCCGATGTCATGTGACCAACATCAGCGTGACTGTATATAGTGGGTGGTCCCCCCCCGGCCGCCATCCAGTTCTTTCCTGCCGTCGCCTAGTGTCAGTTGAATTGCAGACTTCCATTAGCGATAGTTCTGAAAGTTCATTGCGTCGGTTTATCCCTCACTGCTTTTTTCTCTCAAGATTCGTCTCTTTAATATCTTCGCCTAAGAAGTGCTCGTCCTGTGGCACACAGATCCCGCACAAAGACGATCACTCAAAGTGCGTTCTCTGTCTAGGCCCGGACCATCCAGTCTCCTCCTGCCCTGAGTGCCAATCCTTCAACCAGGCCACGAAGAAGAGGAAACAGCAGGCTTTGGAGGCCCACTTACTAAAAGCCTGCCTGGCTTCTTCAGAGAAGAAAATGGATAGTCTCCGGGATTCGTCTGAAAAATCTTCCCCTCCTAAAAAGCATAAGGAGAAGTCTAGGGAGTGGGCTCGCTCCGTGGACGACACCAGGCCCTTGACAAGCAAGGCCCAGCTGCCGCCCAGGAAACTGGACGGTAAGTTGGACAAAACTTTGGTGGATAAGTCAGCTGTCAGCTCCTCAGGCGACCGCGCCGCCTCGGCTGATAAATTGGCCTCCGGGGACCGCACGGAAGTCGATAAGTCGGCCAGGGGTTCCACCCCTGACCGCCCGACCCCGCCCACTAAGCCGGCCGTCCCTGACGATCGCACGGGCTCAGTTCCTCCATCAGGGCCTAACGGCGCCTCACCCGTCTGGTGGGACCAGAGGGAGAAAGCCTCTCTCCCTCCTCCTCTTCCTTCCTCACCTGTGTCCTCCCTTTCTCCAGCGGTACATCCTGCGATGACAATGGAGAGCCCATCGACCCTGTCCCAGATTTCAAGACCCTGGTACAGTCTTGGTGGCAGGGGGCTCTGACCTGGAAACTAGACTTCCACAACTGCAGCTTCCTAGGTCTCCTTTCCCCGAGCAGCTCGCTTACCACCGTCCACATCTCGGGGAAGACTCGGCAGGACGTTTCCCTTCCAGATTAGACTCCATCCTTTCAAGGAGGCAGACGATGACAGCTCAGATGGTAGAGAAGATTTGTCAGAGGAGGAGGTCCTGGAGGACCCTGAGGAACCGAAAAGTAAGGCCTCGCCGAAATCCCCACCGGAGGATCCTTCCTTCTCAGTCCTCTTGAGGGCCTTGAGAGACTACTTCGATTGGGAGTCGAAGGAGCGGGACCCAATGAGGCAGACACTCACGGAACACCAGCACATAAAGTCCCTGTATCCTATCCCTGTTCCCCCATGGGTAGCACCTCATCAAAACTTCACCACGACCATCTGGCAGATGCCTCATTCTATCCCTGATGTCCCCAAGTAGGTGGACAGACTCTATCGGATGCCAAAGGATGCCCCTTAAAGTCTCATCCCAAGGCTGACTCTGTGGTCATCTCGGCGGCTCATGATCGCTCCTCAGCACCCAAGCACATGAGCACTACACCTCTGGACAGAGTCGAGGCAGATGGACCAGTTCAGGAAGATCTACTCATCAGCCACGTGTGTCCTTCGGTCCCTCAGTTATGTGGCCCTTATGGTGTTCCATCAAAAGGCGACTATGGCCAGGTTGGAGGCAAAGGTCCAGTCCATGGATCCTTCACCTTTAAAGGAGGAACTTGCCAAGGATCTCCGCCTTGCCAAGATCTCCTGCAGGCATGCTTTACGCGCCACTTAAGATTCTGTCGATTCAGTGACCCGTACCTCGGCATCTGCCGTTGCTCTTGGACGGCACTCCTGGCTTCGTCTCTCTGGACTTGCCAACGAGGTCCAGTCGGCAGTTCAGGATGCCCCCTTCATGGGTTTGGCCCTTTTTGGTGGGGACACCACGGATATCATAACAGACCTACAGGACAGAGGAGTGGCCCTTAGGTGTGTTCGGTCAGTGTACTGATCGGGCTACCAGCAGCAGCAGTCCTTTCAGAAAAGGACCTGGAGGCAGAGGAAAAACGCTCCGGTGCGACGCCAAGGGAAGCGTAAGGTCACGGGGATGGCTACCCTTCCTGCCTCCAAAAATCAGAGATGTTCAGAAGGCCGTCCCCACTGCCTCCTCAGTCTCGCGACAGAGAGCAGGTGGGGGGGAGGAGGTTCGCCCTCCACGCGCAGGAGTGGAGGGCGATAACCTCCGATGAGTGGGTCCTGCAACTAAGTCTGTCGGACACACCACAGAGTTTCTGGAGATCCCTCCAGAAACTCCACTGCAGAAGTCCTCTTACTCCTGGGACCAGGTCCTCCTCGTTCATCAGGAGGTAAAGTCGCTCTTGCTCAAAGAAGTGATCAAGCGCGTCCCCTTTGGACAGAGGGGAAAGGATTTTATTCCTATTTCTTTCTGGTTCCAAAAAAAGACAAGGAACTTCAGACCCATACTCAACTTGAGCCAACTCAGTTTGTAGAGTACAAAAAGTTTCGAATGCTGGCGCTCCAGGGCCTTCTTCCTCTCCTGATGGAGAACCACTGGCTGTGCGCCCTGGACATGCAGGATGCTTACCTGCACTGTCCCATTTTCCCCAGCCACTGCAGATTCCTGCGTTTCAGTTTCCAAGGGGAACACTTCCAGTTCCGGGTGCTCCCCTTTGGCCTGTTTTCGGCATCACGGGTTTTTAACAAATGCCTGGCAGTGGTTGCCAAGTTTATGCACCACAGGGGTATTGCGGTTTTCCCTTACCTGGACGACTGGCTGATTTCAGCCCCGTCCAGGGACCTTCTGCTGGAGGCTCTTTCCTTTACACTGGACCTATTCAGCCGACATGGGATCATGGTCAGCATTCCCAAGTCATCCCTCATCCCTGCCCAGAAGCTTCAGTTTATCCGGGCCGTTCTGGATACTGTCCGTTGCAGAGCTTTCCTTCCTCCAGACAGGGTGGAGACCCTTATCTGTCAGGCCTTCAAAGTGGCCTCCCTCAGGACCGCCCCGGCCACCGCGGGCGGTTCTTCGCCTTTTGGGCCTGATGGCAGCCTCATCACTGCCGTTCCCCTTGCAGGACTCCACATGAGAATCGCTCAGTGGTCATTGCGGGTGCAGTGGGATCAGCTTCTGAACGACCTGGACCATCTGGTCCTGGTTTCTTCAGCTGTTCAGAAGGACTTGCAATGGTGGATAGATTCTTGCAGTCTTTCCTTGGGACTTCCTTTCTGGAACCCTGCACCAGCAGCTACCCTCACCACGGATGCCTCGAAGATGGGGTGGGGGGCTCACCTTGGGGAACATCAAGCCCAGGGACTTGGGTCCAGCTTGGTGACTTCTCTCCATATCAGTGTTCTGGAGCTCAGGGTGGTTCTGTATGTGTTACAGGCCTTTCAGACCCTTTAAACATCCTGGCGGACAGCCTCAGCAGAACTCTGACTCTTGCCCATCCCCTCTATCCGTTCCACTTAGGCCATGAAGTGGAAACGGTTCTCCATTTGGGTGGCCACTAAGGGCTGGAACCCCTTCTCCTGCTCAGCCCTTCAGGTCATGGAAAACCTCCTTCACTTGTCAGACTCCGGTCTGTCCTGTTCTTCTTTAAAGGTCCATATCTCTGCGTACCATGAGCTCGTGGATGTAAACCTGTGGCTCAGTTGGAGGTCTCAAAGACCTTTCTGAAAAGCATCCTCCATCTGAAACCCCCCATCCGCAGCCCAGTTCCTCCTTGGGACTTGAACTTCGTCTTGGAAAAGCTCACCCTTCTTCCTTTCGAACCGGCTATGAGCTGTGATTTGCGCTTCCTATCCTGGAAGGCGCTTTTTCTTGTGGCCATCACATCAGCCCGAAGGATTTCGGAGCTTCACGCTCTGGTCTGCAAGGAGCCATACTTGATTTTCCATTGGGACCGGGTGGTCCTCAGAACGCATCCGAGGTTTCTTCCCAAGGTGGTGTCAGAAGCCACACTGAACCAATCAGTGGAGCTTCCAGTTTATTACCCGTCCCCCTCTAACAGAGGTGAGGCACTCCTTCACACGATGGATGTCCATCGGATTCTCCAGTGTTGCACCCACTGGACCAAAAGTTTCGCTCTTGCGACTAGTTTGTCTCCTTTGCCCCAAGATCGAAAGGCAGACCGGTTTCTAAGCAGGGCCTTTTCAAATGGTTAGGCAGCTGCATATGGTACTGTTACCAAAGGTATGATAAACTTCTACCGGGTACTATCAGAATTCTATTAGGGGCATGGCGGCCTCCGCGGCCTTCCTACGGAAAGTGTCTATGGCTGACATTTGTGCAGCCACTATTTGGAGTTCTGTCCATACCTTTACCAAACACTACAGTCTGGACATTGCTTCTATGTGGAGGGCTGGCTTTGGCCTAGCCATCCTGCAGGGCCTTCTGTCCTAGACTGGGTCCTTTCTGGTTTCAGTCATTTCCGCTGGAGTTAGTTTTTCCTCCTCCCTAGTTTCTCTCAGTCCTGGGACTCTGTCCTATATGTGATGACCTACTGAAGGAACCTCTCTCGAAGATCTGCTGTTACGATAAGTTCCTACGTAACTGTACTTTCCGTGCACACACCTGGAGTGTCTTATTGCGCTTATAAAATGGGATCCTAGCTTTTATTTTACTGTTTGCAGTTAGAGAAATATTGCTTGTATGTAGAAAAAAAAAAACGTTATGCTGCTAATGTATGATAAAATAGGCCTTCTGCTGACTATTTTAATGAGGCCATTTGCATAATATTCATGAGGTCATTTGCATATATGAATTTAGTAAGATGGGAGGACTGAAGTCATTAGCATAATATTCATTAGGCAATTTGCATATGCCGTTTTAGTAACATAGAATTCTAGGGACATGGATATGTTGTTCATCCACACTGTCTGGCAGGTTCCTTGCCACTTTAAATCTTGCCGGAAGGTCTTCAAGCTGGCTCCACCCACCCACCCGGGTGGTAAAACTCTCGGCTCTGCCCCCTGACGCCAGCTCTTCCTTACCGCTTGGAAGCTCAGGTTCCCTCCTTAATGCTCTGCCTGTAGACTGGATCCTAATTCTTCGGTTCTCCCGAAACTTATTCTCAAATTTTCAAGACTTCGGTCAAATTACTCCCTCGCGGCTGCGATGGACAAATCGACTCCCGGATTTCGGCGGTGCCCATGTGGGCAGAAAATGTCCGGGACGGATCCGCACTTCACGTGTGTCTACTGCCTCGGCCTAGACCATGACCCGCAGGCCTGCGAGTTATGCCATTCGTTTTCGGCCAACGTCCTGGAAGACTGCGCTGCCCGGTTACAGCTTACGCCCGAGAAGCGCTACCCACCGGTGAAGTCAAGGAGGCCCATTAAGTGTTATCGCGGTGGTTGGTTTACAAGCAACTCGAGCAGATGATCGCCGTCGAGGAGGCGGCGGCACAGGCCGCATCATCCTCTTCCTCGGTCGCGGCATTTATCCTGCTCTCTCTGGGTACCTCCTACTCAGCTTCTTTTTAAGGAGCTTTGCCAATCCCATTCCACGAAGGGAGAGGGGCCATCGGAACATTCTTCTCGGTCCAAAAAGGAGGACTCTAAACGCAAGTCCCACCGTCAGCGTTCATGGCAGCGGGAGAGGTCCCCTTTCCCGGACAGTCGACACTCTACTTTGGTCGAGGTTGCGGCTAAGGCCGCTGGCTTCACGGTGTCCCCGTCAGGTCAGCCGGCCGAGACACCCGTCTACGCGGTTGAGATTTGTCTCGACCTGTCGGACGGGCTGTCGACTGGTGAAGCCGTCAACCCTTCTTCACCGGTTCCCCTGGTGGAGACCGAAGACTTGCCTGCACCTCCGGTGCTGGAGTCCCCAGTCAAGGCTTCCGAGCCGAGGGAAGAGTGGGTGTCCCCCGGCCCTTCCCAGATCTGTCCTCGGAAACACTGAGGATCTCTCTGTCTCGGACATCGTCTCGGTCCAGCCGATCCCGCCATCGGCAGTCTCGGTCTCGGCACTGAAGTAAGCGGCGCCGCCGCTCGTCCTCGTCTTCCTCCTCCGAAGAGGAGAAGCTTCGGTGGAAATTGCGTCGACGCTACGAGGACCTGATGTGGCAGCAGTTACTTCTGTCCGGGAACAAGCCGTCGCCTTCCCCGGCCATCAAGTGGCTGTCACCCGAGCGGCCGAAACAACCCCTCGCTGTAGTCGAGGTGCCCAAGCCTGGGCCGACCGGAACCAGCTGCCCCACCAATTGTGGTGGAACCTCCGTCTTCACAACCGAAATCGGGGGTGCCGACCAAGGACTCTCGGTCGGGTCAGGGCCTGCCCCACAGGTTGTCTGTCACCCTCACTCCCAACCGTCCTCGGCAGGTGGAGGGTGGCTCAGGCCCCAGGCAGCTCTTCGTGGACTTCTCGGAGTCCGACGACTCCTCCCTGTTCTCCAGGCCCATTGACCTGGAGTCCTCCGGGGGCCAGTCGATGCACGGAAGCCCATCGTCCTTCATAGGTCTGCTTCGGCTCATCTCGGAGTCTACCAGGATGCAGCTCGAGCACGTATCCAGGCGAGCCAAGTATCACCTAACGGAGATACTGGACCGAGGGGATTCGTCCACGGAGGCCTTTCCGGTGGCTGAAGCCATTGTTGGCCCAGCCTTGGAGCTCTGGCAGCAGCCTGCTTCCTGTCCTGCGCCTTCGGCCTGGATGGCCAGGAAGTATGTGGTCCCTACCGGCTCTTTGCCTGGTTTTTTGGAAAACCCCTCTGCTGAGGGGTTGGTCACCGACAGCGTTTTCTGGCGTTCCGGGAACGCTAGGGACGTGGACAAGCCCCCCGACAAGGAGTCCAAAAAGCTGGACTACGCCGGGTGCAAGGTGTACGCTGCATCCTCCCTTGGCCTCCGCCAGGCCAACTCGGCCGTGCTGATGGCACACTTCTCCCACGCCCTCATGGGCTCCCTGGATGAGGTGATCCCTCATCTCCCGGCTGACCTGCAGACCACGGTCAGGCAGGTATGGGACCAGGGAAGGGCGGTGGCAAAATAGCAGCTCCAAACGGCTCTGGACATTGGAGACTCCTGTGCCAGATCAGTTACGGCCGCAGTGGCCATGCGCCGCAGAGCATGGCTAAGGATATCCACCTTCACGGCGGGTACCCAGCATAAACTGGCAGATGTCCCCTTCCTGGGGACCGACCTCTTCGGCCCTGGAGTGGAAGGTCACTTCCAGCGGATCGAAAAGTCCAGTGCCACTCTGGACTCTGTCACCTCCGCCCAGAAGGACAAGGGCCGTCGACAACAGCAACATAAGTCCTTTTGCGCCTGCGGCACGTCCGGCCCAACAGCAACACCACCAGGGCCAGCAGGCTCGCGCTTGGCGCCCCAAAGCCGAGCCTGTGGCTTCCTCTAATAGGAAGCAGGGAGGAAAAGGTCCAGGAGGTCCCTCGGCCAGTCCCTCCTCTAAGCCTGCCCAGTGACTGGTTATGGGGTGTCGCCCCCAGCCTCGTCACTCTCCCCTGGGTTCCCCCCATGGAGGTGACGGCTCCGCCACTTCCTTTCCGCCTGGTCCGCTATGCGCCACGGACCGTTGGGTGTTGGAGGTGGTAGGAAAGGGCTTGCCCCTGGAGTTCAAACAGGCCCCGCCCTTCCGAGCAGTCGCCCCTCGGGGGGGCTGCGGGGTCCGCAGCCTCTGTCGGCTCGCTGAGCCGATATCGCCCTTCTCCTCGAAAAAGAGGAAGGTGGCGGATCCTCCTCCAGACCTGGGGTTTGTGTCCAAGTACTTCCTGATTCCGAAACGGATGGGGGGCTGGCGCCCCATTCTCGACCTGCATGACCTGAACAGGTTCCTAAGGTCTCGGACCTTCAGGATGGTCACTCTGGCCCAGATAATCTCATCCTTGGAATGAGGCATGTGGTTCTGTTCTCTGGACTTCCAGGACACATTCTTTCACGTCCCAATCCGTCCGTCCCACCAGTGATTCCTCTGCTTCAGGGCGGAGGGATCCCTCTACAAGTTCCGGGCCATGCCCTTCTTCCTTTCCCTAGCTCCCAGGGTCTTCACCAAATGCAGGGAAGTGGTGACAGCATTCCTGCGGCGCCAAAGGGTCCGGGTGTACCCCTACCTGGACAACTGGCTGATTGCAGCCCCCTCCAGAAAGGAGGTGGAGCAGTCCAGAGATCTGGCCCTCCAGGTTTGCTCTAAGGTTGGCCTCCTCATCAACGAGGCGAAGTTGGAACTCGTGCCAAAGCAGGTGATCCAATTCATTGGGGCAGTGCTCGACTCTCTTCGAGCCAGAGCACAGCTCCCGGCGGACAGGCCTGAGGTTCTTTCCTCCTTTGCCCAGTCATTTCAGGTTGGGCAATCGCGCCCTGTCCAGGACTTCCTGTCCTTCCTGGGCCTCATGGCGGCCTGCACCGGTGTGGTCCGTTGGGTCTGTTGGTACATGCGTCCCCTTCAATGGGGGCTGGCCAGCCAATGGCCACAGCACTTCGATCAGCTAGTGACAGTGACCCAGGGGATGTGGAACACTCTCCAGTGGTGGACCGTTCCGGCACATCTGCAGGAGGGCATCCCGTTTGTCTGCCCCGAGCTGACAGTCTGTCTATCGACGATGCCTCTTTGATGGGTTGGGGTGTCCATCTGGGGGAGCACAGAGCGCACGGCCTCTGGTCCCCTCGGGAGTCCCGATGCCACATCAACCTACTGGAGCTTCGAGTGGTTCGTCTAGCCCTCACTGCCTTTGCTCCGTTTCTACGGGGTCAAGTGGTTCAGGTCCAGACTGACAATACCACGACCATGTACTACCTAAACCGCCAGGGTGGGAGGCGCCCCATGCCTCTGTGCAGGGAAGCTCTCCAAATTTGGTCACTCGTGCGGAGCCTGGAGGCGGATCTCCTAGCCATTCATGTGGCAGGAGCCTCCAACAGTCTGGCCGATGCCCTCAGCCAGATAGGCGCTGCATCTCACGAGTGGTCTCTCCTGCCAGAGGTAGTACAAGATCTGTTCTCCCACTGGGGAACACCTCAGGTGGACCTGTTTACCTCCAGGGAGAATGCGAAGCTGAGGCTGTTTCATGCCTGCCCCCCCCCACCCCAAAAGCAGGGCTCGCTGCAGGGGGATGCCTTCTCGAGGCTGTGGAACCCGGGCCTCTTCTACGCCTTCCTTCCATTTCCCTTGATCCACAAGATGCTTCTCAAGGCGAAGAGGGACAAGGCGCAGGTGATTCTGGTAGCCCCAGACTGGCCCCGCCAGTTCTGATATCCAGATCGCCTCAGCTCCAGGCTCCCGAGGCGGCTTCCAGCCCACCCGGACCTGATCTCAACCAGGGGAAGGTACGCCACCCAGAACTTCAATCCCTGCATCTGACTGCCTGGTTCCTGAGTGGCTAGAGTTCCAGGCCTTGGGTCTTTCCGACGAGGTCCTCAGCGTTGTTGAGGCATCCCATAAGGAGGCGACCAGAAAATGCTATGCCTTCAAATGGAAGAAATTCTCCATTTGGTGTCAGGATAAGGGGTTGGACCCTTCCTTCTGTTCCTTGGCTAGCATTCTGGACTACCTGTGATCCTTTTCTCATCTAGGGCTTCGGTCGATGACCCTTAAGGTGCACCTGGCAGCCATCTCTGCTTACCGGGCACGGGCCGGAAGCAGTCGGCGCAGGAGAAGGTGGTTGGGCGCTTTTTCAAAGGCCTTGATCACATATCCCCTCCAGTGCGAGAACCTCCACCTCCGTGGGATCTACTGCTGGTACTGGCTAAGCTCATGGGCAAGCCATTCGAACCGATGCACAGGTATGATATCTCTTACCTATCGTGCAAGACCGCCTTCTTGGTGGCTATCACGTCAGCCAGAAGGATGGGAGAGCTCCAGGTGCTTTCCATAGTCCCCTTATCTGGTCTTCCACAGGGACAAGGTTGTTCTGCGCTCCCACCCAAAATTCCTTCCGAAGGTGGTGTCAGAGTTTCACCTTAACCAGGTGTTAACTCTGGCGGTATTCTACCCTAGTCACACCTCGGAGGCCAAATATAGGCTCCATACTTTGGACCCTAGAAGAGCACTGTTTTATTACAAGGAGCGGACAGCTGAAGTTCGGGGAGAGGTTTGCCAGCTGTTTGTCACCTATGCTGAAGCCGCACCTGGCTGACCTACAGCCAAGCGGACGATAGGCAGGTGGGTCACCTCCAGCATAGATCTCTGCTATGGGTTGGCGGGCATGGAGCCTCCCAAAGGGATAAGAGCTCATTCTACCCGCCATACCGCTGCTTCGGTGGCTGCTTCCAGGGACGTCCCTATCCAGGAAATCTGCAGGGCTGCTACCTGGAGGTCAGCACACACCTTCATTACCCACTACCACATCGATCTTGAGTCACGCCGGGAAGCTGGTTTTGGGACCTCTGTTCTCCAGTCCTTATTTCCCAAGTAGGGGGTGTGCGCCTTGCCTCCCTCCTCCCGGTGAACTGCAAGGAGTCTGCCAGTAAGTGTGGATTGAACAACATATCCATATCCCTAGAAATACAGGATCTTACTTCGAGAAACTGGTCTTGCAGCAGATTACACCATTAGGACTGAAGCCGGAAGGCGCCAGGACCCCACGGAAATTTTCTAGCTAGCCGTATTCAGCGGGGACCACCTTCAACGTCGGTCCCTCCCCCGACATCAGGCGTACATAAGGAGGTGGTCCCCCATAATCCCCAGCTTGTTTCCTGCTGTCGACTCGCCAACATCGGCCTCTCAATCTCCTTTCTAGCACATGGCGACCACAGAACTTTCAATTAACTTTTCTCTGCACAACAATGTCCTCTCCAGCTCCATCTTTTGAGGGTCACCTCTGTCTGCGGCAAACAGATCCCTTTCAAGGATCCCCATTCATCATTTGTGCGTTGCCTAGGCCCAGACCACGACACCAAGGCCTGCACCTTTTGCCAGGGTTTTAATAGCCGCACCAGCATCCGCCGTCAGAAGGCACTTCAGGCATATCTTCTTGAGGAAAAGCTTAAAAGAATGGACCAAGAACCTTCCTCCAGGGGAGAATCTTCATCCAAATCCCACAAACACCGGGAGAGGGTGAGGTCTAGGTCCTCTACTCGGGGATCGGACTGTTCTCCCTCCAGGGCTCGGTCGCAACCTCCCCCAGTTAAGGTCAGGTCTTCAGGCGGTTCTTCCTCGCTCCAGCCTCTTTAGACATCGAGGCCCTCGACTTCATCAACCCCTTCCAAGGCCTCTTCGAAGTCTGAGCGCCATAAGTCTTCTTCATCCACCCGTCGTCTGGACACCGACTCCAGGTCGGTCTCCCAAACGCCCCGAGGTCCTGGTCTGGCGCCCAAAAAATCCAAGGACCTGACGTCCCTAAAACGGACGTCGGACCTGACGTCTGCTCACCACCCGACGTCAGCCAAACACTCAAAATCGTCTCGGCGCTCACAGGAGCTGACGACACCGGCTAGTCACCAGACGTCCGCTACTCCGGAGCGGAAGACCGCACCCCCATTGCCGGCAGACGCCGGTTATAGGGATTCCACAGAGGACGACAGCCCGAAGACCAGGCGGGCGACACCGAGGATGCCGGGCTGCCACGGGGACCCGGCGACACACCACTAGTGCCAGGCCCATCGTCGAGTATGAACATTGCAGAGGTAAAGGAGCTCTTTACCTTTTGGTGGGACACCACCAAGAAGGATGTGGTCCCCGCCCATCCTCCTCCTGTTCTACTCCTACTCCTCCTACCCCTTCTCCATCTAAGGGGCCAGTAGGATGACCACCATCCCCCAAAGAGCAAACTCCACCTCCTAGGGGCAGATCTACCGACGGGAGAAGGCCTCCCTTCAGATCCCCTTTAGGGTCACCCAGCCCCAAATGACCCAGACGCCGGTACACTCCATCGGAGGATTCAAGATTGGATACTTTGGAATACTCCAGATCTCCTTCTCCGCTCAGCATCTCTTCTCCTGACCCACACACGACCTCCCCAGGTCTCCACTGGATGATCCCTCTTTCGCCGAGATTGAGGCACATCTAGGACAACATGGGGTGGGATGCTGAGGACCTTGACCCCGAACGACAACGCCTTGCCTGCTACCTTCGGCAAAAAGACCCGAAGCCTGTGGTAGTGCCACCCTTGGTGGACACCTTCGCGGACGTCACCAAGGCTGCATGGAAGGGTCCGCTCTCTTCTTCTGCGGTGCCGAAGAAGGCTGACCGCCTGTACAAGGCTACTAGAGAGGACCAGTACTTGGCGAAGCAACCTCTGGCAGATTCCCTGGTCATCACTGCTTCACATGACCAGTCTCAAAGACCCCAGCATATGAGCATTTAGCCACCGGACCAGGAATCCAGGCAGTTGGATGCCCTGGGGAGACTCACATACGCGGCTGCTACTTGCGCCATCAGGTCTCTGAACTACCTTACCCATATGATTCAGTTCCAGAACGCCCTGTGGGAACAGGGCCAGGACCTGGTTGAAAAGCTTCCCGATGGCTATCAGAAAGCGGAGCCCCTAAACCTCCTCCGCACCGGGTCAGATGTGGGGACCCAAGTGCTTAGAGCCGCATACGATTCTGCGGACTCTTCGGCCAGAGCTGCAGCTTCAGGCGTCTGTCTCTGGAGACACTTCTGGCTCCGTGTCTCCGGCGTCACCCCGGATGTACAGAAAAATATTCTAGACGCCCCATATAACGGCGAGGTGCTTTTTGGTGAATCCTCGGAGAAGGTCATCACCAAGCTCCAGGATGCAGGGAAGGCAGTCCGATCTGTACAGGCCATGCACAGATCCATGCCTAGATCTTCTTCGAGGTACAGCTCTTTCAGCAGGTTACACCATTAGGACTGAAGCCGGCCGGTGTCAGGACCCCACGGAAAATTTTCTAGCTAGCAGTCTTCAGCAGGGACCGCCTCCGTCAGGCGTAGTACATAAGGAGGCGGTCCCGCCAGAATCCTCAGTTCTTTCCCACCATCGACTTGCATGTCTCGACCTCTTCGGTTAGTACTAGCGCGCGACGACCAGGAAATCCTTTCCGAAATCGAAAACTTTGAAAGAAATTCTTCTTCAAGACTATCTTTCTTCATCTGATGTCCTCCCCAACTTCAGTGGAGGGCCATCCTTCTAAGTGTGCCTGTGGGAAGCAGATCCCATTTAAAGACCCTCATTCGGCCTGCATTCGGTGCCTGGGCCTGGACCACGACACCCAGGCTTGCTCCTTGTGCCAGGGCTTTAAATGCCGGACCAGAATCCGCCGACAGAAGGCTCTCCAGGCTTTCCTCCTAGAAGAAAAGCTCAAGGCCATGGAACCTTTCTCCAGGGGGGAATCTTCAGGAAAGTCCCACAGGCACCACGAGAAGCATCAGGAAAAGGTGAGACCTAGATCCCCCCCCCCCAGGGTCTCGGACTCCTGCAGCTCTGGCTCCAGGTCAGACTGCTCCCTGTCTAAAGCCCCCTCTCAGCCTCCCCCGGTTGTGGTCAAATCAGCCAGCGGTTCTTCGACTCTGTGGCCTGCCAAGACCTCCAGGCCCTCTTTTTCTGCTAAGGCTTCGTCCAGGTCAGGGGAGCATCACAAGTCCTCGTCCCGGCACTCTGCCTCTGATGTCCGGTCAGTCTCCTTGCCGCCGCCACCCCAACACAAGACCAAGGAGCTGACCTCCCTTAAGCGGACGTCGGACCAGACGTCGGCCAAGGTCCATAAGCACTCCCGTGAGCTGGGGGCTGTTTGTCACCCGTCGCCGGTCAGGCATTTTCCCCAGGGCCTTGGCCAGAGGGAGCGGCACTCGGCCGCAGACAGAAAGAGCCACACATGCGCCTACCGCCCGGCCGGTCAGGAGGCGTTGTCGTCGAAGTCCACTCAGCCCGAAGACCAGGCGGGCGACTCCAGACCCGTTGAGCTCCCACGGGAACCCTCCCCAGAACCGGAGACCCCCGGAGAGCCGACGCCTGGCCCCGACAGACCACCGGCGCCCGGCTCGTCGTCGGGCCACAACTTAGCAGATGTGAAGGAGCTCTTCACTTTCTGGTGGGACACCATCAAAAAGGATGTGGTCACCACGCACCCTCCTCCCGCACCCGCGGCACCACAGACACCTGCACCCCCTCCTTCGCCAAAAGGGGCAGCAGACCGAGCACCTTCCCTCCAGGAGCCAGTAGCACCTCCTAGGGGCAGATCTACAGAGAAGAGAAGGCCTCCATCTAGATTTTCTTCAGGGTCACCCAGCCCCAAGAGACCAGAAGACGTCGGTATTCGCCGTCGATGGAGGATTCCAGATCTGACATCTCTGAATGCTCCAAGTCTCCTTCACCGATCAGCATCCCTTCTCCGGACCCACGTGACCTCCCTAGGTCTCCTCCGGATGACCCCTCATTCTCCGAGATAATGACACATCCAAGAGAACATGGGATGGGATGCGGTGGAACTAGACCCCGAAAGACTACACCTTGCCCATTATCTTCGGCAAAAGGATCCCAAGCCTGTGGTTGTACCACCCTTGGTGGACACCTTCGTGGACGTCACCAAGGCAGCGTGGAAGCGTCCACATTCGACCCTGGCTATGCTTAAGAAGGCTGACCGCCTGTACAAGGCCCCAAGGGAGGACCAGTACCGGCTAACCATCCTCTGGCCGACTCCCTGGTCATTACAGCCTCTCATGACCAGTCTCAAACCGCAACATCTGAGCATGCAGCCACCGGACCCAGAGTCCAAGCAACTGGACGTGCTGGGTAGGCGCACTCGGCCGCTACTTGCGCCATCAGATCCCTGAATTACCTGACCCACATGGTTCAGTTTCAGAATGCGCTGTGGGAACAGGGACAGGATCTGGCAGAGAAATTGCCAGACGGTGGCTCAAAGGAGGAGCTTCTCCAGCTCCTCCGCACGGGTTCAGACGTGAGGACCCAAGTGGTCCGAGCCGCATATGACTCCGCGGACTCTTCGGCCAGAGCGGCAGCCTCAGGCGTATGTCTCTGGAGACACTCAGGGCTCCGTGTCTCCGGGTTTAACCCGGACGTCCAGAAAAACATTTTGGACTCCCCCTTTCATGGTGTAGTTTTGTTTGGTGAAGCATCAGAAAGTCATCACCAAATTGCAGGAAGCCGGGAAGGCAGTTAGATCTGTCCAGGCCATGTACAGATCTAGACTTGGTTCCTTTTGTAGGAACCAGTCTTTTTTACAGCTGGTCTCAGAGGCAACAACCTCGTTCCAGTCAGCAACAGAGGGGCTCCTTTTCCCGGAAAGCCCAGGTCAAAATGTCCTCAGGTAGGGGCCAACGTGCTACCAAGTCAACCCAACCTGCAGGACCCTCTGCTGCCACAGCATGACTCCTTCCCGGCCCCGCCTCCTCAGGATCAACGGAACAAAGGTCGGGGTCGCCGCCAGACCACCTGCCAGGGTGGCTCAATCACCACTGACAGGTGGGTGCTACAGTTAGTCGAAAAAGGCCACTTTATAGAATTCCTAGACAAGCCCCCCACAAGGCCTCCTCTGCTCTCTCGTTACTCGGGTCAGCACGCCCTGCTCATAAAGCAGGAAGTGCTTGCGTTTATGCAGAAAGAAGCTGTGGAGCACGTTCCAGGACTCCAGATAGGAGCAGGCTATTATTCACACTTCTTCCTGGTTCCAAAGAAGACAGGGGACCTCCGTCCAATCTTGGACCTCAGCGACCTCAACATACGGTCGTCTGCAAGCGCTTCCGCATGGTGACCCTCCCAGGACTAATCCCCATGCTGAAGAAGGATGCTTTCTTGGCGTCCCTAGACATGCAGGATGCCTACCTGCACATCCCCATCGCTCAGGTGCACAGGAGGTTCCTGCGCCTCGAGTTTCTCGGTCACCACTACCAGTTCCAAAGCGCTTCCTTTCGGGCTGTCATCAGCACCAAGGGTATTCACCAAGTGCATGGCAGTCGTGGCAGCGTCTCTGAGGAGACAGGGTCACTACGTGTTCCCGTACCTGGACGACTGGCTTCTCATGGCCTCCTCCAAGGAGGCATTGCTGATGGCCATTCAGCATACTCTGGCCCTGTTTCAGTCTCTGGGCATCCTAATCCACTACGACTCCACATGCAGGTAACCCAGTGGATGTTAAGGGTGCAGTGGGACCAAAGGCAAGACCGTCTGCAGCAGCTGGTCAGAATCACAAAGACCGTGTTTCAGGACTGGCAATGGTGGCTAGATTCGGGAACCCTCTCAGTGGGGGTTCCCTTCACAGCACCGTCTCCGGTGTTAACACTCTCCACAGACGCCTCAGGGCTGGGGTGGGGAGCGCACTTGAACAGGGTGAGGTCTCAGGGAACATGGACTACCCAGGAATCTCATCTCCATATCAACATATTGGAGATTTGGGCGGTCCTTTATGCCCTGCATGCCTTCCAGTCAGAGATTGCACCCAGTACTCTCCTGTTACAGACAGACAATACTGCGGTGATGAATTACCTCAACAAACAAGGAGGTACACACTCCTGCCCCCTTTGCAGGGAGTCCTTGAGGGTGTGGGAATGGGTAATACGACACGGCGCAAACCTCATTGCAGTTCACGTTCCCGGGGTGGACAACATGGTCGTGGACAGCCTGAGTCGTTACCGGGCCAGAGTCCACGAGTGGGAACTTCTACAGGAGGTGGCAGAGGTTCTGTTCCACAGATGGGGTACTCCAGAATTGGATCTTTTTGCCTCCCCATCCAACGCAAAACTGCCCAATTTTTGCTCGCTAGATCCAGGGCCTGGTGTTTTCTGGTGAGACTTGTTGTCCCTCTCCTGGGCGTGCAGATTCCTCTACGCTTTCCCTCCTTTCCCATTGATCCAGAGAGTCCTTATCAGACTTCGCAGGGAGCACGCGACGCTTATTTTGATGGCGCATTTTTGGCCCAGGCAAATTTGGTTCCCGCTGCTGAATCAGTCGTCTCGGGAACCTCCGCTTGCTTTACCAATCAGCTCCCACCTGTTGTCTCAGGAGGAGGGTTCACTAGTCCACCCGGACTTGCGTTCACTGAACCTGCATGCTTGGCTCCTAGAGACATAGCCATGTTGTGACACGGGGTCTCGCAAGAGGTGGCGGATGTACTTTCTGCCGCCAGAAAATCGGCAACACACGCAACATACGCCATGAAACGGCGCAGGTTTTGCCTGTGGTCTCAGGCACACGGTTTCTCGCCCTTAGACTGCCCCGAGAAGCTGGTTCTGGAGTACCTGCTTTTCCTCTTTCAATCCGGGTTAGCTTACTGCTCGATCAAAGTGCACCTTTGTGCAATCTCAGCTTATCATTCCCCCATAGGCCAACGCATGGTGGCCCAGCTGGATACTACCCGGGCCTTTTTAAGAGGGGTTCTCCACCTTAGGCCGCCCGTCAGGGATCCCATCCCTCCTTGGGATTTACCCTTCGTCCTGGAGCAGCTTACGCTGCCACCCATTGAACCTGCCGCAGATTGCGAGCTACGTTTTCTGTCGTGGAAAACGTTGTTTTTGGTTGCCATTACTTCGGCGAGGAGGTCTCAGCCCTTACTCTTAACCAGGACATTGATTTACCAGTGTACTTTCCTAAGTTCGCCAATCGAGGAGAAGCACTGCTTCACACCCTGGATGTTCACAGGTGTCTCAGATACTATTTGACCAGAACAAAACCGCACCGGAAAGCGGAGCAGCTGTTCGTTTCATTCGCTGAGATGATGAAAGGGGCCCCAGTTTCAAAACAGTCCCTTTCATGCTGGCTCATCCAATGTATTTCTATTTGCTATAGCAAGCATCAGAAACCCTTACCAGGAGTGCTCAAGGGCCATTTGGCAAGAGGAGTGTCTATCTCCTTTGCTGCACTAAAGAACGTTTGTACGTCTGCCATATGTGCTGCAGCCACCTGGAGTTTGGTGCACACTTTTATCAGGCATTATAGCCTGGATATCGCCTCAAGTCGAAGAGCGGGTTTCGGCCTTGCTGTTCTTAAGGGCCTCCTGTCCTAGGCTCAGGATGGGTCCGAGTCTCTGTATTGCCTCCTCCCGATGGCTTTTCAAGGCGCCATTGCTTGGGAATCAGTCCTAATGGTGTAACCTGCTGCAAGAGCTGTACCTCGAAGAAGATATGACAGTTCGGTAAGAACTTACTGTAACAGTAGATCTTCGAGAACAGCTCTTGCAGCAGGTACCTTCCCACCCACCATTCCCCCTTGGAAGAAGTGGGTTCCAGCCTTTAGGATTGGAAATGTCGGTTCTTAGTCTCGGCCATCTGATGGCGGGTCCTCGTTCTTCTTTTCTCTGGCGGGAGAACTGGGGATTCAGGTGAGACCGCCTCCTTTTGTAGTACGTCTGACGGGGGCGGGACCGACGTCGGAGGCGGTCCCCGCTGAAGACCGCTAGCTAGAAAATTTTCCGTGGGGTCCAACCGGCTTCAGTCCTAATGGTGTAACCTGCTGCCAGAGCTGTTCTCGAAGATCTACTGTTAGGGTAAGTTCTTACATAACTGTTCTTTCCTTTTGTAGGAACCAGAGCCGTTTTTGCGGCTGGCTACACAGGCAGCAGCAACGTTCCGGCCAGCAGCAGAGGCGCACTTTCTCATGCAAGGCCCAGGCCAAATTGTCCCCAGGCAGAGGCCAGCATTACTCAGTCAGCCCAGCCTGCAGGGACAAGTGCTGCCACAGCATGACTCCTCCCCGGCCCCCGCTCCTCCTCTGGATCAACGGGCAGAGAAAGTCTGGGTCGCATCGCTCGCTACTTTTCAGGGTGGAAGTCGATCACCACAGACAGGTGGGTTCTACAGTTGGTCAAGAAAGGCCATTGCATAGAGTTTCTAGACAACCCACCTACAAGACCTCCCCTGCTTTCCCGTTATTTGGGTCAGCATGCCCTGCTCATACAGCAGGAAGTGCTCGCACTTCTGGAAATAGAAGCTATAGAGCACGTACCAGGGAACCAGAGAGGACTAGGGTGATATTCTCACTACTTCTTGGTCCCAAAGAAAACAGGGGACATCCGTCCAGTACTGGACCTCAGCGACCTAAACATTTTGGTTGCATACAAGCGCTTCCGCATGGTGACCCTCCCGGGTCTGATTCCCATGCTGAAGCAGGGTGCATTTCTAGCGTCCCTGGACATGCAGGACACCTAACTGCATATTCCTATCGCTCAAGCGCACAGGAGGTTCCTGCACTTCGAGTTTCAGGGCCGCCATTATCAGTTCCAAGCTCTTCCCTTCAAGCTATCATCGTCACCTCGGGTCTTCACAAAGTGTATGGTGGTCGCAGCCGCGTCTCTGAGGAGACAGGGCCACTACGTGTTCCTCTACCTGGACGATTGGCTTCTCAGGGCACCCTCACGAGAGGCCCTGATGTCTGCCATTCACTGCACTCAGTGTCTGTTCGAGACGGGCATTCTCATCAATTACGAGAGGGCACACCTGGTTCCGTCCCAGATGCTGCAATTCATCGGAGCAGTTCTGGACACTGTCCAGGAGAAAGCTTTCCTCCCCCTGGACAGAGCGCAACACATCAGATCCCTCATCAGGGACTTGGCGAAGACTGTCCCAGCCAGACTGGTCCTTTGCCTGCTCGGGCACATGGCTGCGGCCATTGCAACAGTCCCGCTAGCCCGTCTCCACATGCGGGTAACCCAGTGGATGTTACGGGTACAATGGGACCAAAAGCAAGACCATCTGCAGCATCCAATCCGAATCACGAAGACCGTAATTCGAGATTGACAATGGTGGCTACATTCATGGAACCTCTTGGCGGCAGTCCCCTTCATAGCGCCGTCCCCAACTGTGACACACTCCACAGACGCCTCAGGGCTTGGTTGGGGAGCACACCTCGACGGTGTCCAGTCTCTGGGCCTGTGCACAGCCCAGGAGTCTCATCCCCACATAAACATACAGGAAATGAGGGCAGTTCTTTACGCCCTGCAGGCCTTCCAGTCGGAGATTCCACTGGGTACACTTCTGTTACCAACAGACAATTCCGCGGTGGTGTATTACCTCAACAAACAAGGAGGCACCGCTTTGCAGGGAGGCCTTGAGAGTGTGGGATTGGGTCTTGCAACACGGTACAAACGTTATTGCAGTTCATGTTCCGGGAGTGGACAACGTCATCGCAGACAGCCTGAGCCGCTCTCAGGTCAGAGTCCATGAGTGGGAACTACTCCAGTAGGTGGCAGACGATCTGTTTCGCAGATGGGGTACTCCAGATGTAGAGCTCTTCGTGTCCCCATACAACGCAAAACTGCCCAATTTTTGCTTGCTAGGTCCTGGGCCTGGTGTTTTCTGGCGCGACGCATTGTCTCTCTCCTGGGCGGGCAGATTCCTCTATGCTTTTCCTCCTTTTCCATTGATCCAGAGAGTTCTTCTAAAACTCTGCAGGGAGCAAGCGACGCTCATACTGATCTCACCCTTTTGGCCCAGACAGAACTGGTTCCCTGTCTTGCATCAGCTATCCCAGGAGCCTCCAGTGCCTTTGCCAGTCAGCTCCCATTCGCTGTCTCAGGAGATGGGTTTCTTAGTCCATCCGGACCTACGTTCCCTGAACCTGCATGCTTTGCTTCTAGAGACATAGCCATGATGCGATACGGGGTCTCGGAAGAGGTGGCAGACATTCTTACTGCCGCTAGGAAACTGGCTACCCACGTGACCTATGCCATGAAGTGGCGTAGGTTTGCTGCTGGGTTCCAATGGCAGCGACTTCATCGCTTTTGGACTGTCCAGAAAAGCTGGAACTGGATTACCTGCTGTCCTTTTCCACTCTTGGCCTGGCTTCTCCTTGATTTAAGGTACACATTTGTGCCATTTCAGCCTACCACGTCCCTGTAGAGCCCAGCACTGTGGCCCAACTGGACCGCGACACATGCCTTTTTGAGGCGTCCTCACATAGGCCCCGATTCAGGATCCGTCCCACCATGGGATTTACCATTCGTCCTGGAGCAGCTCGCGCTGCCACCCTTTGAACCAGCCGCGGATTGCGAGCTACATTTCCTCTCTTGGAAAATGTTATTTTTAGTTGCAGTTACTTCGGCCAGAAGAATTCCTAAAATGCATGCACTTACGTGCGAAGAGACTTATTTGGTTTTCCACCAAGACAGGGTACCCCCAAGGACTAATCCTAAATTTCTGCCTAAGGTGGTCTCAGCTCTCACCCTTAATCAGGACATCGATCTACCAGTGTATTTTCCGAAATACTCTAATCGAGGAGAAGCCCTTCTGCACACTCTTGATATACATAGGTGCCTCAGATACTACCTGACCGGAACCAAACACCGTAAGTCGGACCAACTTTTTGTCTCCTTTGCCCATAGGATGAAGCGAGCTCCTGTCTCGAAGGAGTCGCTGTCCAGGTAGCTTATCCAGTGCATTATGTTCTGTTACCAGAAGCATAGCAAACCCCTACCAGGCGTGGTTAAGGGTCATTCCACCAGAGGGGTGGCTATCTCCTTTGCAGCCTTAAGGAATGTGTCCACCTCAGCTATTTGCGCTGCAGCTACTTGGAGCTCCGTACACACTTTCATCAGGCATTACAGCCTGGACATTGCATCGAGGCGAAGAGCAGGGTTCGGTCTAGCAGTCCTTCAAGGACTTCTGTCCTAGAGTCGAGGTATCTCGAGGATTTCTAACTTTCCTCCTCCTGATGGTGCGAGATTGCCAGTATTGCTTGGGAATCAGTCCTAATGGTGTAACCTGCTGCAAGAGCTGTTTCTCGAAGTAAGATTGTACAGTTACGTAAGAGCTTGCCGTAACAGTAGATTTTCGAGAACAGCTCTTGCAGCAGATACATTCCTTCCCACCTTCCCCACTGGAGGTAGGTCGTAGTCAAAGCATCCTTCTCCTAGGATAGGGCATTTATTGACGCCTTGTTTTGCCATCTGATAGCAGAATCTCTGTGGTCTCTTCTGATATCCAGCGGCCGGGAGTCTCTGGGAGAACTGAGGATTATGGGGGACCGCCTCCTTATGTACTACGCCTGACGTCTGGGGCGGGACCGACGTCGGAGGCGTTCCCCTCTAAGTACTGCTGGCTAGAAAATTTCCGTGGGGTCCTGGCGTTTGCCAGCTTCAGTCCTAATGGTGTAACCTACTGCAAGAGCTGTTCTCGAAGATCTACTGTTACGGTAAGTTCTTGTGTAACTGTACTTCACTCACCTGTAGCAGGAGTTCTAGGAGTGGTATATGTTGTTCATCCACATGCACCCACCTGACCTCCCCGGCTTTAGGCACACCACCTTGCTTCCAGCGGACTAAGATCTGGTGTCGTGGGCAGAGCCGAGGTATATACCACCCGGGTGGGTGGGAGAAGCCAGCTTTGAAGGCTTCCGGCAAGATTTAAAGGGGAAAGGGACATGCTAAGGTAGTGTGGATGAACAACATATACCACTCCTAGAACTAATGTTACAGGTGAGTAACCTGCTTTTACTTAACTTGCCGTAACAGTAGATCTTCAAGGGAATCTTTCATTAGGTCATGCTGACCCACCCTCTGTCCCCCTTTAACACCATACCCTGTCTTCCTCTTCAGGGCAGACTATTTGTTGTGACTGGCCCTTTCTGCTCAGTCCTGGCCGGTTAGCCCCTTGCATTGTTCTGGTCCCTGGAGTGTGGCCCTCTGACCCACTGGAGCCCCTGGGGCTTTTTAGCACTGCCCCTTTTTATGTTTGCTTGCGTGCATGCGCAAGAAACATTATGTGGCCGCTTAGGAGAGAAGCGGGTTGTGGAGGCGTGGCACTGTAGCAGCCAACGGAGGCACTACCTGTGGGGGCTTGGCACTGGTGGACCAATGGAGGCACAGTGTCCTGACTACACTGGTCTCCAAAAGTGCCACCAAGTAGATACATTTTCGCTGCAGCAATCGGGGGCCACCTCGTCATTGCAGCATCAGGCATTTGCTGCAGTGAGGGAGCGACCTGTCATTGCTGGGTGGAACTATTGTGGCTATATTTCAGAAATGCAGCGCAAGCCGCCACCATGTTCACAAACAATATTACTCCCCTTGTTGAGGGGTGCCCAACCCCCTATCAGCATCATGTCCCCCTAGAAATTTGTTTTGCCGACCCAATCCCGTCGGCTGCATTCATCCCGATGTAATTTGCCCGATAAGGAGTCCACTCCGTCAGCACTGTTGCACTTCAAAAAAAAAAGTTTGTTTTATGTCACGAGGAGTGCCCACCCCTCGGCTCTGTCCCTGCGCGCCCCCGCACCCATATGTGCCGACGGGGTGCCCAATCCCCAGCGTGCCCAGTGCCCCTGTAAAGAAGAAAATGTCCTGTGGTTTTTTTTTCTCCCTGCTCCCTCCCACAACCCGCACCCTGCCTCACCACCCCATATTTACCTCCGGAAGCCGGCCTGACCATCTTTGGTGGACCAGGAACACGTCTGCATTCTTCAAAGCTTACCGTGAACTGAGGAAATGCCAGTAAGCTGTATAATGGAATACATAGGATTTTTTTCAACTTTGATGCATGTCTCTGGCATTTTTTGGAATTTTGGCACCAAATTTTCAACAAGGGGTTTTTGGACCCTTCCTGTGAATTCTGGCACTGTCATGGCGTTATCGGCCCTGAAAAGGTGATTTTTACGTTCACTGCGCGGAATCACATTTCGGGACCGATTAATGAAATGACAGTGCCAGTGTTCATGAGATGGGCTCTCAAAAAGTTTGTGTTGCAAATTTGGTGGGAAAAATCCAAAAAATAACTGTTTTACGAGCGTGCATTGTGCAGTTGATACACGCGCTCGTAACTTCGCCAACTTGCAATATTTTCACTCCAGATTTTCAACATTACCATTTTATGCACCTCCTTATGAGCAGTACAGCTGTCATTTTTCACATCCTAGCCGAAATGCGTTTTTGCAGTTCGGGCGCAGAATAACGCGGTCGCTGTGGGAAATCAGTGTTCGGGACGCATTAAGAAAATCACAGTGACACTGTTCATGAGCAGAGGTCTTAAAATGCCTATGTTGAAAATTTGATGATGAAAGTCCATAAAATGATTGTTGCGCGCATGTGTTGCGCAGTTTCCATGTATGCTCGGAAGTGCGAGCATTTTTACTATTCCCACTACAGATTTTCAACATTGCCATCACGTCACACCTCCCTATGGATGGTACATCTGTCATTCTTCATATCCTGCCTGATCTTTGTTTTCATACATGTGGTGCTGAATAGCACGGTTGCTGTTGGAAGTCAAAGTTTGAGACACATTGACAAAATCCCACTGCCACTCTTCATGAGAAGGGGTCACACATGCTTTTATGAGGTGGGGTCACAAAAAGGCCGTGTTGAAAATTTGTAGTGCAAATACTAACACCCGGGGCATTGGGGTTTCTAACCATAACATCCTACCCTGTACAGACTGACAGGCATCGGGGTGTGCCTTTGGATTGCCGACTGTACTGTTCATGCCATCCCACCCCAGCCCCCCAACCTGTGACAGGCATCAAGGTGTACCTTGGACTCTTTGGCCCCACAGTTCACCACATTCTCCTATGCTGTACCCATTTCAGCATATGTCCTTATGGAATGGGGTGACTATAAAGCCAAACACCCCAAGACACACCTCAAAACGTGTTGGTGTCTGCAGAATAGGGTGAAGTGACAAAGCATAAACATCATTGGAGATGACCCAAACACTTACCCTGATGCCTGTCCATCTCTACAGGATGGAGGTGGGGTTGGCGTGAAGTTCAGTACTTCACTGCCGTTCCTGTTCTGCATCTGTCTGCCTCCTGCATTTCCAATGCTAATACCAGCAAGCAAACATTCGGCATTGACAAATGCTTCTTTTAGGGCTTCTCTGCTGTTTCTGCCTCACCTGTTTGGCAGCAGTACTCTCTCCCCTGGCTGCCTGCAGGGCGACCCTTCTTGCTTCCTTTGGAGGATTTTTTCCGCATGTTCCCTTTGGTCCCTTAGGGCCATTAGGGTGTTGACCTTTGCCTCTCCAGGGCTTCTCGGGCTTTCCCGAACAGCTTGGCGGATGGCCTGGCTCTCCCTCTCCTAGTATTTTGGAAGGTGGCCTTTGGGGCATGCCCCTTTTTGGGATGTTAGGTGGTATCTTGATGGCCCTTTTCATTTACGGAGCCTTTCTGCTCTGTTCTGCTTTGGTTTCTAGGCAGATTCTTTTTTTCTTCCTGGTTCCCTACAGGGAGGTCCTCCGAGCTTGATCTCGGGCAGGGGAACTGAGGAGGGTCGGGGCTACCTGCACTTATGTAGAGCGGATGACATTAGATGTTATCGTGGGCGGCCCCTGGTAGTACTGCTTAGCAAAAAAGTTTTGGTCCTAGTTCCTGACCGCATATGTTCCATAGGTGTGACCTGTTGAGAGATTCTTTCAAAGATGTACTGTTATGGTAAGTTCTTGCGTAACTGTACTTTGTAGGAGTGGTGTATGGTACACATCCACCCAACCACTCTGCCTGCCCTGGCAAGTGGCATAAATTGTTTTCAGTGTGCAGGATCTGACGTCACAGGGCAGAGTCGGGGCATATATCTGCCTTGGTGGTGGATGGAACTTAGCTTAAAGATGTCTGGCCAGTCATTGCCTTCCAGTGGAACTCCGAGTGTGGATGCGTACCATATACCACTCCAGAACTAGGGTTATAGGTGAGAAACTTAATCTTCCATGCCTGCAGTGCCTAGTAAGGCTGATAAACAGTACCCTGCTCTTTCCGATCTTCTTCGAGATACAGCTCTTGCAGCAGGTTACACCATTAGGACTGCAGCCGTCAGGACCCCACGGAAATTTTCTAGCTAGCAGTCTTCAGCGGGGACCGCCCCCGACGTCAGGCATAGTACATAAGCAGGCGGTCCTGCCAGAATCCCCAGATCTTACTTCGAGAGGGCTCTTGCAGTAGGTAATTACAGATAGGACTGACGTCGGCAGGCGGCAGGACCCCACAGAAAAATTTCTAGCTAGCAGTCCCTGGCGAGGGACCGCCCCCACGTCAGATGACCAGCGTCAGACGATGTCGGTATAAAGGGGCGGTCCCGGACGCCCGCCTTCCAGTTCTTTCCAGCTGTCGGTTCATGCAGCGCCTTGCGGTAAAGTTCATAGCTCAGCCCTGTTACTACGCCGTTTTTTTAGCGAAAGTTATAGATATTTTGAGATCTTTCCGTCAGGTGAACGTTGGTTTATGTCATCCCCTTCAAAAAATAAGTGCGACTCGTGCGACGCCCAACTGCCCCACAAGGACGGTCACTCCCTCTGCCTTTTTTGCTTTGGCCCCGACCACGCAGTCGACAAATGCCCGCATTGCCTGCATTTGACGCCAGCAGTCATTGGAAGCCCATCTCCTTAAAAGATGTCTGCAATGGAGAAGGAGTTGAAGAAACTTAAACAGGCGTTGACCTCCCCAGAAGGACACAAGAAGCGAGAAAAAGAAAGGCCTCCTCCTCCGCGACTCCGGCCGGAGCCACGGCTCTGGTAGCGTCCCCTTCGGGGGATCGTCCAACGGCAGCCTCCAAGGCTTTGGAGGAGGTGTCGGCCCGCCTGTCGAGCTCGTGTTCAGGCGCTTCGGGTGCCTCCGGGCCAAAGGAGGCTTCTGCCCCCAGTACTGCCGCAGGCTTGCGGCCTACTGGCGCAGGCGCCTCCCATAAGCCGGACATCGGCTCCTCCGACGCCTGCCAGGAGAAGGCCGTTAAGACGCCCGACCCTTTGGGGTGGCGCACGGCAGTGTCCCCCTTGGACTGGGCCTCTTCCCATCCTTGGCCCGCCTCTGACGAGGGACCCCTTAAGTCGGACGCCGACTCCTCTGGCATCCGCCGGGATCCTGCCCCCTAAGTCGCACGTCGGCTCCTCCGATGTGTGCCGGGCGTCGGAGCCTATGACAGACCCTCCATCGTCTGTTGTCCCAGGTTCCCCGCAGCCTTCGCTGCAGTCCGGGGAGCCCGTGTCGCCCATGCCTGACCCCGGGGATTTTTCACCACCATCCCTGGACGAGACACGGGATGCCTTTCCGCCGTCAGATCCCCCTCCTACGGAAGTGGATCTGACGCCGGCCCCATCTACGCTGGCGGAGGATACTCCTCTTCCATCGGGCCCTCCCCCCACGGGCCTATCAATATTGATCCGCCCGGGGGGTACCTACTGGGCCGTCTGCTCCGGCAGCTCCTCCGGTGCCCGGGTATCCGCCGTCGTATCCGAAGCCGGCTTACCCGGGTCCACAGTATCCTGCGCCGCAGTACCCGGCTCCGGTATTCCCGCAGCCGGGTTATGGATACTCTCCTTGCAGATATAATCCGTACAACTATCCCCCTCCTCCTCCATTGTCCCCTAGGCCGGCAATGGCTGTTCAGGAGACTGGCCTCCTGGTGGGCTGAGGCCAAGGCTCAGCTCACCAAGGAAGTAGAAACTGCCTTACGGCGACAGTGCGCCACCTCCGGCCTATGCGTGGCCGGGCGGCACCTCCCTCTCCGCCTCCGGATTCCTGAGCCCTCCCCTCGGGATCCAGAGGGGCAGGACACGCGTCCAGGGATTCCCCCTAAGGAACCCGTTCCTCCCCCTAGACGAGTCATGGAGTCTTACTCTGCTTCCAGTTCACAATGTCTATGATACTCTTCAATCGGGATTTAGGAAAAGACATAGTACTGAGACTGCTCTTGTCCGGGTTCTAAGTGATCTCCTGATAGTGAGAGATCGAAAGGCTCGTACTATTCTAGTCCTTCTTGATCTCTCTGCAGCATTTGACACTGTGGACCATGGTGTGCTTTTGGAACACCTGTGGTTTTATTGTGGACTGTCTGGTACGGTTCTGCAATGGTTTCAATTTTTTCAGAGGCGAGACGGAGGGTTATCACTGAACTTATTCCTCTGGCGCTTGTCTCTTTGCCTTGTGGGGTTCCGCAAGGTTCCATTTTGGCACCCATGTTGTTCGCTGTCTATATGCTGCCATTGGGAGACATTATTAGGCAATATGGCTTGGGTTTTCACTGCTATGCAGATGATACCTAGCTATATCTGTCCTTTAGTCCCGGACAGGAAGATACAGTCTCTATACTTAACTGTCTATCCGAGATCAATGATTGGATGAGTGCCAGCTGGCTAAGGTTAAACCCGGATAAGACTGAGGTGTTGGTGGTGGACCCAGGTCGCCTTGAGGCGGGTTGTAGGGCTGGTCTCCCTTCGGGCGTATGGATCGATGGTGCCCAGCTCTCGACCTCAGACCGGGTGCGTAACCTGGGCGTTATTATTGACGACAGTTTGACCCTGAAATTTCAGGTGTCTTCTGCTGTCAAATCTTCCTTTTACCATCTTAGGAATATTGCTCGGGTGAAACACCTTGTTCCTCCGGCCGACCTTCCGACATTGGTCCATGCCTTTGTTACTTCTCGCCTTGATTACTGCAATGCCCTGTACCTAGGGGCTGCGGGGGTTGATATCCGCCGCTTGCAGCTAGTGCAGAAACGCAGCAGCCAGGCTTTTGACTGGGGCGTCTGAAGTCACATTACGCCTGTGCTTTCTGGAATTGCACTGGCTGCCCGGTTCAGTGGTCGATCACTTTAAGGTCGGGTTACTGACCTATAAAGCCCTACATGAACAGGGACCGCGGTATCTTCAAGATCTGCTTGTTCCCTACTGTCCCTCTCGCCTCTCTCCGCCTGCGGCGAGGGATTGCTAGAGGTTCCCAGGGTTCGTTTAAAAACATCGGGAGCACGGGCATTTTCTTATGCTGTCCCTACCCTGTGGAATTCTCTACCTCGTCGGATACGTAGTTGCCTGACCATTGAGAGCTTTAACTTAGAATTAAAAACTTATTTATTTCAAATGGCATATGGGGAGTGATTCACTGTATTTTATTGTAATTACATTGTTATTGTTGCTGTTTGTGTTATATGTATGTATTTTAATTGTTTTATTTGTGCAGCGCTTTGGTATTGAAAAGCGCTTTAAAATAAATTTTACTTACTTACTACTACTTACTTCTTCTTCTTCTCTCTCGGACTCCTCTGATTCCTCCGATGGATGCTCTGAGAAAGACAATGAGCCTCGCTCTCTGTCCAAGCCCTGGCCGAGGACTCCTCCGAAGTCTCCTCCAGAGGATCCTTCCTTCACGGAGTTGCTCAGGAAGATCCAGGAAGTACATCAGTGGCATTCCTTAGAGCCAGATCCTCAGTGGGTTAAACTCGCCGAACATCTGGACTTGCCCGTTACGGACCCTACACTTGTGCCACCCTGGATCGAGCCTCATGCCCACCTTGTTTCCACCATTTGGAAACAACCGTTGGCTTTAGCCCCACTTCCTCGGAAGTCCAACAGGCTATACCAAGCTCCGGAGGGTGTAGATTTTTTTAGATTCTCACCCCCATGCAGACTCTGTTGTGATTAGTGCCGCTCACGGCTGGTCAACACACCCTAAACACTTGAGCTCGTCTCCTCCGGATAAGGAGTCTCGCCGTCTGGATCAGTATGGAAGGAAGATCTACGCTTCTTCCACACTGGGTATTAGGGCCCTAATTTATGTAGCACATATGGGGGATTACCAGTAGGCTGTCCTTACCCAGGCGGAATCTAAGATTGACTCCTTGCCTGACTCCCAAGTTAAGCAGGAGTTAGCTGACCTTGTCCGTTCTGCTCGTTCGGACAGTCGTCACATGCTGAGGATGACCTACGATGCAGTGGACACCACAGGGCGGAGCTCCGCGTTCGCTGTAAGTCTTCTGCGTCACGCTTGGCTCAGAGTGTCAGGTTTGGTCCCGGAGGTGCAGTCAGCAATTCAGCAAGCACCTTTCAGGGGTTCGGTGCTTTTCGGTGTCAAATACATCATCACCGACTTGCAGGAGAAGGGGCCCTGAATCTGTGGTTCATGTCCCACATCCCCACAGCGCCGTCCTTTCATGGGCTTGGCCGGCCTCAAGCGAAACCCCAAGGAAGGTGGGCCACAAACATTGGGCCCCCAAGGCTGCCAGGCCCCCGTCACCCAAAAAAGCAGCGGGTGCCCCAGCTGCGGCGCTGCCCCCCACCACCTGACTCCTTCCCTCTCCCACCGCCTCCGGACTCCCCGGAGGAACCGGTGGAGGGAGGTTCTCCTCCACCTTCTGGGTTGGGAGAGGATAACATCAGTTCATAGGGTGCTTCAGATTATCTCAGAGGGGCACTCATAGGTTTCTACAGAAACCTCCACGCCACCCCCCTCTGAAGTTGTCTTACTCAAGGGACCATCTTCCTTTGGTCAGGGAAGAAATTTCTGCTCTCCTCGCGAAGCAGGCCATAGAACCCATCCCTTCTCACCTCCACGGGACGGGTTACTATTCCCATTTCTTTCCTGTACCAAAGCAGACGGGAGATCTCAGACCCATTCTCGATCTCAGCTCCCTGTACCTCTATGTACAATACAAGAAGTTCAGGATGCTCTCCCTTCAAACCCTTCTGCCCCTTCTTCGGCCGGGCCAATGGCTTTGTGCACTGGATATGCAGGATGCATACCTGCACATCCCCATTCGTCCCTCGCACCGAAAGTACCTCCGGTTTGCTTTCCAGGGGGGCCATTACCAATTCCGGGCACTCCCTTTTGGTCTTTCCTCGGCTTCCCGAGTTTTTACCAAATGCCTGGCGGTGGTAGTGGCCCACCTGCGTGCCTTGGGAGTTCAGGTGTTTCCCTACCTGGACGATTGGCTCCTGGCAGCCTTGTCCAGGGAGGAACTCTTGCATTTTCTCTTCCTCACCCAGCAGGTTTTCACTTGTGTGGGTATCACCATCAACCATTCCAAGTCTCATCTGGACCCTTCCCAGAGACTCCAGTTCATCGGGGCAATCCTCGATACGACAGTGTGCAAGGCCTTCCTGCCTTTGGACAGGAGGGCCTCCCTCCAGTCACGGATTTCCCTACTTTCGGAACGCAGGAAGGTTCCGGCGAGGTCGGTGCTCTGTCTTTTGGGGCTGATGGCAGCCGCCATCCCGACGGTTCCACGCTCGCGACTCCACATGAGGATCTCTCAGTGGACTCTCCGCTCTGTTGGATCAACTTATAGATGACCTAGATCATGTGGTACTGATCTCCTCGCCGATGACAAGAGACTTGCAATGGTAGATGGTTCGAGAGAACCTGTTCCTGGGGGGTCCCCTTCTTTCATCCTCCCCCCTCCCAGACTCTGACGACGGACGCATCAGGCGAAGGTCGGGGAGCCCATCTGGGTCCTCACCGAACCCAGGGTTTATGGTCCAGACTGGAATTAGCTCTCCACATCAATGCACGGGCTAGAGCAGTTCTGTTTGCCCTCAAGCCCTTCACCAATACATCCTTCCGGTCACCTGGCTGTCCAAACGGACAACATGTGCGTGGTGTGGTACATCAACAAGCAGGGAGGGACTCGGTCCTACCCGCTGTGCAGGGAAGCGATGAGGGTTTGGGAATGGGCAATGCTTCACAACCTTCACCTCACGGCGATCCATGTTCAGAGAGTCGACAATGTCCTGGCCGACAAACTAAGTCATTCTTCGGCTCTGCCACACGAGTGGGAACTGGACCAAAAGGTTCTAAACGGCATCTTCCAATTTTGGGGGACTCCACAGGTAGACCTATTCGCCTCTTCCCAAAAATGTAAAACTTCCCACCTTTTGCTCGCTCGCTCCAGAGCGAGGCGCTTTCTGGAGTGACGCTCTGTCTCTAAGCTGGAAGGGCAGATTCGTCTCTATGCTTTTCCCCCAATTCCTCTGGTCCCTCGTGTGCTGCAGAAACTTGCATTGGAAGGAGTGAGAATGTTTCTGATCGCTCCTTTCTGTCCCAGGCAAATCTGGTTCTCTCTTCTATAACAATACTCAGAGGTTCCTCCTCTTCTCTTATCTCGAGGATTGCTGACCCAGGATCAGGGGACCCTGGTCCATCCGGGACTCAAGTCTCTCTAACTTCATGCATGGCTCCTGCAGACCTAGCCCAGTCTCGTTTTGGCGTCTCTCCTAAGGTGGCAGAGATTCTAGTGGAGGCTAGAAAACCCTCCACTAGGTCCACCTACGCTAGGAAATGGAAGCGATTTTCCATTTGGGCTGCCTCCAGGAAAGTGGACCCTTTCTCCTGTCCTGTGGCCGTTCTGTTCGATTATTTGCGTCATCTTTTTGACCTGGGTCTCAGTCACTCCTCTTTGAAGGTTCATATGGCTGCTATTTTAGCCTACCATGTTCCTTTCGCTGATAAAGCCTTTGCCATTTAGACGTTTCCAAGACCTTTCTCAGAGGGGTCCTTCATCTCAGGCCCCCTGTTCAGACTCCTGCTCCCCCTTGGGATTTGAACTTTGTTCTCGAGAAACTTACCCTTCCTCCTTTTGAACCTGCGGCTACCGCAGACTTAGATTTTGTCGTGGAAGACGCTCTTCTTCCGCTATTACTTCTGCTCGAGAATTTCCGAGCTCCAGGCCCTTATGTGTAAAGTCCCCCATCTGATTTTTTCACAAAGAACGAGTGGCTGTTTGCACGAACCCTAAGATCTTACTTCGAGATACAGCTCTTGCAGGAGGTAACACCATTAGGACTGAAGCGAGGCGTCAGGACCCCACAAATCTTCTAGCTAGAGTCTTCAGCGGGGACCTCCGACATCGGTCCGTCCCCGGCGTCAGATGCCAGTACACGGGGAGGCGGTCCCTTGAATTCCCAGTTCTTTCCGCCCGTCGACATGTCTCGACCCTTCTGTTCCGCTTTCTAGTGCGCGACGCCTGGTTAAGTCTCCATGTTTCCGGATTCACCATGTAGGTCCAGAAGAACATCCTGGACGCCTCGTTTCATGGAGAAGTTCGTTTTGGTGAGTCCTCGAAAGTCCTCACCAAACTTCAAGAGGCCGGGAAGGCGGTGCGGTCTGTCCAGGCCATGTACAGACCCAAGCTTGGTTCCTTTCATAGGAACCAAAGCAGTTTTCGAGGCCGGATGCAGAGACAGCAGTCCCGCGCTGGCCTGCAACAGAGGGGCTCCTTCTCCCGCAGAGCACAGGGGAAGTCGTCCACGGGCCGAAGCCAGCGACCAGCTAAGCTGGTCCAGCCCGCTGGACCCTCAGCCGCCACAGCATGACTCCTTCCTGCCCGCCCCTCAGGATCAGCGGGACACCTGGTCGGGGGGCGCATTGCGGACCACTGCCAGGGGTGGCAGTGCATACCACCACAGGTGGGTTCTTCAGTTGGTCGAAAGAGGCCACTTTATAGAATTCGTGGACAAGCCACCCACAAGGCCTCCTCTGCTCTCCTGTTACTCGGGCCAGCACAGATCACTCATCAGGCAGGAGGTACTCGCGCTCTTGCAAAAGGGAGCAGTCGAGTATGTCCCAGAGAACCAGATAGGATCCGGATACTATTCCCACTTCTTTCTGGTTCCGAAGAAAACAGGGGACCTCCATCCAATCTTGGACCTCAGCAACCTCAACATGTCGGTCGCCTACAAACGTTTTTGCATGGTGACCTTCCAAGGACTCATTCCCATGCTGAAAAATGACTCCTTCTTGGCGTCCCTGGACATGCGGGCGCCTACCTGCACATCCCGGTAGCTCAAGCGCGCAGGAGGTTCCTGCGCTTGAGTTCCTCACGGCCACCACTTTCAGTTCCGGGCTCTTCACGTTAGGACTGTCTTGACCCCCAGGGTCTTTACCAAGTGTATGGCGGTCGTGGCGGCGTCTCTAAGGAGACAGAGGCCACTACGTGTTCCGATACCCTGAGCTGACTTCTCATGGCGCCTCAAAAGAGGCGCTGTTGCTTGTTATTCAGAGCACCCAGGATCTGTTCCAATCCTTGGCATTATTATCAACTTCTAAGTCTCTCCGTACCATCCCAGAAGCTGCAGTTCATAGGCGCAGTTCTGGACACCGTCAAGGGAAAGCCTTTCTTCCTGACGAAAGAGCAGAACCCATCAGATCCCTCATCAGGGATCTCTCGGCCGAACTGTTCCCGCCAGGTTGGTCCCTTCGCTTGCTGCCGGACACATGGCTGCGGCCATTCCAACCATCCCTTTGGCAAGGCTCGCGTCACGGGTAACTCGGTGGATGCTCAAGGTGCAGTGGGACCAAGGTAAGACCACATCGCGGCATCAGGTCAGGATTACCGAAGCGCCCGTGATTCGAGGACAGCAATGGTGGCTGAGACGAGGACGCTTTCTGCGGGTGTCCGGCTTACAGCGCCGTCCCGGAGGCAGTCCTCTCCACAGACGCCTCAGGGCTGGGGTGGGGAGTGCACCTGAACGGGGTGAGGTCCCAGGGAACATGGACCCCTCCGGAAGCCCACCTCCACATCAGCGTGCTGGAGATGAGGGCGGTCCTTTACGCCCTGCAGGCCTTTCAGTCAGAAATCCCGTTGAGTACTCTTCTGCTTCAGACAGACAACACGGTGGTGATGTATTACCTCAACAAGCAAGGAGGCGCACACTCTTACCCCTTTTGCAGGGAAGCTATGAGAGTGTGGGATTGGGTAATCCGACACGCCGCGAACCTGATTGCAGTTCACGTTCCCGGGTGGACAACACAATCAGCTGAGGCCCTGAGTCGTTCCCAGGCCAGAGTCCACGAGTGGGAACTTCTTCAGAGGTAGCAGAGGATCTGTTTCTTCGATGGGGCACTCCAGAGTTGGACTTATTCACTTCCCCATCCAGCGCAAAACTGCCCAAATTTTGCTCGCTAGATCCAGGGCCTGGTGTTTCCTGGTGAGGCGTTGTCCCTCTCCTGGGCGAACAGATTCTCTCAGCTTTCCCTCCCTTCCCGTTGATCCAGAGAGTCCTTCTCAAACTGCGCGGAGAGCATAACAATGATCCTGGTAGCGCCTTTCTGGCCCAGGCAGATCTGGTTCCCCATGCTGACGGAATTGTCCCGGGAACCTCCAGTTCCGTTGCCTTTCCGCTCCCATCTATTGTCTCAGGAGGAGGGTTCATTAGTCCACCCGGACTTACGCTCAGTGAACCTGCATGCCTGGCTCCTAGAGACATTAGCCATTATGCGACATGGAAGTCCTTTCCGCTGCCAGAAAGCTGGCAACGCATGTGACGTACGCCATAAAGTGGCGCGGTTTTTGCTTGTGGTCGCAAGCATGCGGCCTTTCCCCCTTAGAATGCCCAGTGAAAGTGGTGTCTCGCCTACTCCTCCATTAAAGTGCACCTCTGTGCGATCTCTGCCTACCACTTCCCGGTAGGACAGCGCACAGTGGCACAGCTTGATGCCTCTTGAGACTTCCTGAGAGGGGTGTTACACCTTAGACCACCCATCAAGGATCCCGTTCCTCCTTGTGACTTACTCTTTGTCCTGGAACAACTCACTTCCTCCCTTTGAACCTGCACATGAATTCAAGCTGCATTTTCTGTTGTGGAAACATTACTTTGTTGCTGTCACGTCAGCAGGAGAGTTTCGAGCTTCATGCTCTCATGTGCAGAGCCTTATTTAATTTTCCACCAGGACAGTGTGTCTCTGAGGAATAATCCTAAATTCCTGCCTAAGGTGGTCTCTGCCCTCACTCTCAACCAGGACATCCGATCTGCCTGTGTATTTTCCCAAGTACTGTAATGAGAGGCGTTGTCCACACCCTGGATGTTCACATCATAAGGTACTACCAGACAGAACTAAACAAAACCCATGAAGTCGAGACAATATTCATTCATGCAGCTGAGAGGATGCTGGGCCAACCAGTCTCAAAGCAGACCCTTTCTGCTGGCTTGTCCAGTGTATTTCATTGCTACAACAGCAAACAAGCCCCTCCCGGGTACAGTCCAGGAGGCCACTAGGCAAGGGGTGGCTACCTCCTTTGCAGCACTGCATAGCGTCCTCCACCTCGACCATTTGTGCTGCAGCTACTTGGAGCCTCTGCACACATATTAGGACACTATAGCCTGGATATGACATCATGGTGGAGAGCGGTTTCGCCTTACCGTTCTACAGTCTCCTGTCCTAGAGTCAGGACTTGTTCAAGATCTCTCTAATCTCTTCCTTCCAGAATGCTTACAGGCGCTATTGGC